>OX632361.1:14723925-14837839 GCA_951751655.1 Ophion costatus | reverse complement strand
AACATCATTTTTTTAAAACCAAATATATGGAAATTTGATAAAATTGATATTTATTTTTTTTAACTGAAATTCGAAACATAATTTAAACATTATAAAGTTAAGGCAGTAGTCTGCTGCTTTACAGGCTTCAAAAAATCGATTTTTCGTTTTGTCTTAAATCTGTTCCAAAACTATCCAAGAATATGTGTTCAAAATTTTAGAGGCCAATTCGACATATTTTCGAAGCTAGATCAGTTTTAGTGACCGAGCGTCGAGCAGGTGCGAATGCTCGGGCAGACCCGAGCGCGCGCGCTTCGCCCCTTCATGTATTAGATTGTTTGACTATACTCGTATATACCTGAAAAGATCGAACCGTCCTTTGAAATATTATTTGGAGTTTCTAGAAGGTCTGTGGTGAGTAGTCGTTTGGATAACGGTATACAATATAACGGTAAAGTATAGCTCTCGGCATCGGCTTCTACACTGCTATTTGTAGCGTCAGCTTTCAGTTTCATTTTTTATTTTGCCGAGCGCACATCGAAATGTCAAGCTATCCGAAAGGTGATCGATGTAAAAGACAGCGTGCTGCGGAACCGCGAAAGCGAAAATTTCACGGCAATCGTTTTACCAGTGTATCATCGGACGACGCAGACTTACACACGAGCCGCAGTGAGTAAAAGTTGAAGACAGCAAGCAGCGATGATGTAATTATTCATTCATCGCACTGCTACCGCATTATTGAATTCATATCGGTGTTTCTCGCCCTTTCGGAAATCGCAATTTGCAGATCATGCAACCAAAAATTAACGTTTGCAGAAAGCGGTCATCGAGGCCTAGGATTTAAAATTGTTGTCAAGTGTATGTGTGGTCGACGCGAAATCCAGTCAGGACCATTGATAAATACCGGCTACGAAATCAACAGACGAATTGTTTTTGTTATGAGGCTTCTTGGTATCGGACGAGAAGGGATAAACGTATTCTGCGGCCTTATGGATATGTCTGCAGGTTTTGCAAAATCTACTTGTCAACAAATCGTTGAGCATTTGTACGAAGCGTCGAAGACACTGTTCGAGAGTACCTGCGAAAAAGCCGTCAAGGAAGAGAAAGAAAAAAACGTTGAACATGGAAGACCTGCGAATCATTTGAAGGTTTCGGGCGATGGATCGTGGAAAAAGCGCGGTTATACTTCATTGTACGGTGTAACAACGCTCATCGGATACTTCAGTGGCAAAGTAATCGATCTCATTGTAAAAAGTGGTTATTGTCATTCGTGTGCCACAAATAAAAATAGTTTGGACGAAGATGCATTTGAGGAGTGGTATGAGAATCATAAAGACTCATGCTCGTCAAATCATAAGGGTTCGGCAGGGAAGATGGAGGTAGATTCCATAACAGAGATGTTTTCGAGATCCGTCGAGAAATTCGGAGTTATGTACAGTAATTATATCGGCGATGGCAACTCCAAAACTTTTACTGGAATCTTAAATAGCAATCTTTACGGGGACGAGTGCACAGTGACGAAAAATGAGTGTGTTGGACACGTGCAAAAGCGTATGGGTACTCGTTTACGGAATAAAAGAAAAACCGAGAAACTTGGAGGAAAGAAGGGGCTAACGGAGAGTGTCATTAAGAAATTGACGATTTACTACGGTCTGTCAATTCGTCGAAATATGAACTCAGTAGAAGGTATGAAGAGAGCTATTATGGCAACATTAGACCATTATTGTTCCACCGATAAAAATCCTCGGCATGAAAATTGTCCAGAAGGCGCGGAGAGTTGGTGCGAATGGCGCAAGGCTCAAGTGGCGAATAATCTGGCATCTTTCAAACACCCGGCAAGATTAATTAATGACAATGTAGAGAAGCACATTCGTCCAATTTACGAAGATCTTTCAAATGACGATTTATTGACGCGGTGCTTAGGCGGTCACACTCAAAATTCGCACGAATCGTTCAATTCAATTGTGTGGCGCCTGAATCCGAAACACGTAAATTCCAGCTATAAAATCGTCGAAATAGCAGCAAATATGGCGACAGGCATTTTCAACGAGGGTTATTGAGCTGTGCTTTCTACCATGCAGCTCCTCAATATTGTCATCGGGCAGCAATGCAAAAATTTTGCTGACACCGTCGATGCTGAGCGCATAACGCGGGAGAACCGGCGCGCATCATTTTCCAGCAAGGAGGCTCGTACAGCTCGAAGATCGGAAAGCCTCCGCCAAAACGAGTTTTTTTAAGAAGAGGAAGGATTATTGTATGGCCCGGGGATACCTGATTAACATCTAATTAGTGTAAGTATCCAAAAACTTATATTATTTTGGACCGAAAACTTTAAAGCCCGTTTTCTCGAGTTTTCATTTTCACAAGTTTTAGAAAACGGTGCCGGCGATAGCAAAAACAATATATGTCCGATCGAAAAAAATCAAAGTGATCTAGCTTCAGTATTAAATTATCTTCTATTTGAACTAAAAAACGTTGGACAAAAGTACTATTTAAATTACTTGTTTTGCAACTTAAAGTGAATTTTTTTTCTCAAAAAAAAGTGAATTTTTTTTTCAAACTTCGAAAAAATTTGGAATTTCATCATTTCTTCGGTATTTTTTTAGTTCATATAGAAAAGGAACTTATAAAAACCAAAAAAAAATTTCGTTCGACTGTTTCAGATGCATCGCACGGCCTCCATCACCGGCACCGATTTACAAGTGCAGACTCCAGGCGCCCCAGAAAAATCGCTACAACTTTGAAAAATTTCAATATTTTTTAACAATAAAAATTGTTTTTTAAAGCTTGAATATAATACACTATCGTCTCAAAATTTCGTTTACCGCAATCATTTCCTTCCCTTTCAAAAAAATTGCTGAAAAAACGCTTTTTTTCGGCTTCTAAATCAGACTACTGCCATAAAAAAAATAAATTAAAAGCAAATACAGAACCTGTTCTTCGCTGGAAACAAAAGTTTGTACGTCGGTGAAAATAAACAAAGAATAAGTATAAATACTCATCTATAATGATAACGATGTGGTATCGACAGATCAAATAAAAATGTATTTTTGTAGCTTTACTTTTAATTTACTTTCATATACAAATGTAGCTTTACCGTAAATTAGTTTTCAGTTTTTTAAATCCTCAATGTTTGGCACTGACGTAATTTTCTTTTGTGTACAATGAGGAACAATATAAATATCAGAGATATACAAAAATATTAATTTTTATACTGTCGAGTTTTTTTGTCAAGTAGCGCTTTCATTTATCGTATCTCTTTCAAAAAGTAAATTGTGAGAAAATTCCCGAAAATATCCACAATTACCCGACTTTTCCCCGATTATTCCGGGAGTAACGAAATTCCCTGAGTTTTCCCGGTTTTCCATATGCGTAACAGCCCTGCAGTGTTTTCAGCGGATGAAACATTACGAGGAACAGCCAACGGAGAAAAAAAAGGCCAATGATTTTACAGCGATTCCATATCGGACACACGATAGTGACATTGCGAATTTAGGTCAGTAGAAAGTGATTATTGATCCGGGGAAGCGCGAGGCTCGTACTTTCGTCACGACGAATTTGCAGCCATCTCTCCGTGCACCGAAATACACGAAAGATGATGAAGCTGGCTAACATAGCGTTTCGATCGGCACGAGCATTTTACATTACTCTATTCTCATCCAATTCTTCAGCAGCTTTGAACTATGTGGCTTCTTTCGATTGAAGGTTTTTCGCGACAACTGAGCCATCGAAAAATCATCCGTAGGTGGTTGCTACGACACGAGCGATCCACCAGTCGGTGTACCTCTCGATTTTTCGGCCTCGTCATTGCCAGCACTCTGGAAAGTCTGGCAACGTCAATGGCTGTCAAATTGTCCTACTCGTCGTATGTTAGACAAGACGCGCGCGCAGGTTTGTACCGTTAAGTAGAAACACGCGGGCGTATACGTGCTGTACATAAAACAAAAATCTACCGACACATAGACTTTGTCAGCAACAAGTCGTACTCGTCATGTCGAGAATGAAGCTCGCGCTGGGGGGTGAGTGGAAAGTTTCCTCGGCGTGGCCTACATTAGGGGGAGTCTCTGAATGCTTCCTGCGTATGTACGCGGGTGTGTATGGATGTGAGCGTTCGCGTGTGCTGCCTGCTCCCTCCATCCCTGCTGCTCACCCCATGGCCAGCCCTTCTTCGGCCGAGAGAGTCTGCCGTATCCAAGCTCTTCCACTTCCATCGCATTCTAGAACGCAACGGTTGACACGCCATTTCGATGACACATTCAGCCCCCGCCCCGTTCCCCGCTGGAACAAAGAGACGGCTGTCGTGTCTCGCGATAAAGCGCGAGCCTACAAGTGATTCGAGAGGAATAAAAAACCGTGCACGGCTGGTATGCCATTCAGAAGTGAGGAAAGAAGACGAACAGAAGACCAATGGCCGTATAATAGTCTCTCCTTATCTCAAGGATAAAGGACGCCTTGATAAAGGCTTCCTTGAATCTCAGAGGCGTCCTTGTTTCATAGTCGCAACTCGACTCTCCCTCCCTTCCAGAAGGAAGACATACTTAGGGATATGCGATTGCTTATGGTGGCAAAACCGCTGATAGAAGCGCCACTCGGCTATATTTGAAACTAACTCGAACCGCTTGGCTCTCGATTGTATAGCCTCGAGTGTATAACCTCAAAGTTGAAAATTATAAATTGAGTTGCGACGAGTACAATTATGGATGAAGGAAAGAATGTTCATTATACAGAAGGCGAAAGGCTGTCATTAGCTCAGCTTATTTTTTTTTAATTCCGTTCACTGCGACACGTTTCGAAACTTTCTACGTGCTCCACTTTCAACTGTTTTTGAGGTTAATCTGTAGATTGGTCTGTGATACAGGTAAAAAGTGCATAGACGCCAAGCGCAAGCGCAAGCGTTAGTCATACGAAACGAAACAGCCAATCGCAGCGCCGAAGGTTTCCTCAAGGAAGCTCGAGACCTGCCTTGAAATAAGGAGGCCAATGAGGCTCCTTGTTCTGTCAAGGAAGGTCTACGAAACGCGATATGAGGAACGAGGAATCCTCGTTCCTCAAGGAAGGACTACGAATGCGGGTATGAAGCTCCGAGTATTCGAGCGAGGAGTAAACAAATACTCAGTTGTCTCGTTGCGGCTGGACGAGCTCGAATGATAATCCGTTTAAAGGGGACGAAATTGTTCTCGGTTGTTACGAGGTTGAAAAAATTATCGAGAGCCTCTGTGTGGAGACATCGAGTGTCGCAAGGTAGAGTAGTTTAGCTTGTTTATCGTTAATCGAGGGTAGAATTGCGTTTGAAGGTAAACATTGTAGCATACGATGGAAAGGACGAGGCGGCGGGTCGTACGAGACGAAAGAGAAGGGCAAGAAAGTTTGGACGAATGTAGAGCGCGACGGGTATGGACGAGTAGGACGAGGTTTCTAGTTGAAGCGCGGTACAACGTTGAGAAAGGAAAGTCCGGGATGTTTGCTCCTGATGTGGGCCTTGAGATTGTCGCTGCGGGTGAAAACATTGTTGCAATAGGGACAATGGCAATTTTGGGAACGATGCGATCTAATGTGATGCCATCGGTTGCTGACCCATTTGCCGCAACGAAGGCAGCTGTAAAGCTGAGCCCGACGATAACCGTCGTCTGGCACACGTACGAACATGTCGTACTGACGATGATGATGACGATGATGAGAGGAGGAAGACGAGGACGACGCAGGGTCCAACGCGTTTCCGTCTCGTTCGTCGCGCTCGTCGCCGCCGCCCTCGCCAGCGGTAACGTCGTCAACATCCTCAACACCGAGGCCACTACCACCACGTACGCAGGCAAAGCCCCTTGCGTCCGTTGGATCTTGGGGCTCAGGCAGCGGCAGCAGGCACGAGGCGGGCGTCCAGCAGGACAGCTGGAGCTCGGTCGGTGCGGCCCGAGCTTCAGGGACAAAGCCCTCTTCCTCTCTCTTCAGTGAGAGACCAGTGGCCAACACTGTAACAGAGAGATAGAGAGAGACCGAAAGAGAGCGACAGCAAGGACTGAAGAGGAGGGCGAACGAGATACAGTGGGGGGGGGGGGGGGGGGATGTGCGCGTCCGCCGTTTGTTTGCACGTGGAGGACAACGAAACGTCTACACCCGAAAGGGGACTCTCTCCATACCCACCCCCCCCCTTCTACCCTTATTTTTTTCACATCGTCCTTTACACCCCATGCAAACGCGAGTGCTATCCACAACGCTGCACAAGGCATTCACTCTCATCGCCATCGATCACCACGGAGATTTCCTCCTACCGTGGAGCGTATGCGCGCACGACGAGTCTCACGAGGTAGCCTAGCACCCCCGAGAGGCCTCGGTGGGTTATCGCTGGGAGGAAGAGAGCGAGCGAAGCGAAAAAGCTGGGATAGCTACACGAGGGAGAGGACGAAAAAAAAGAAAAACAAAAAACGTTAAACGGGGAGCCCTGGGGCGGCCAGAAGATGGGACGAACTATATATGCCGAGCGAGAGGGAGAGAGAGAGAGGGAGACAACACACGCGACGACAAATGCTCTTGGAAGAATGACTCGTTTGGGGCGAAAAAAACTCTCGGATCGTCAAGCAGCTGAACATTCCGGTAATTCGTTCACAAGAAAGCGACTCTCGAAAAAAAAAACGACGAACCGAATCTAGCTTATTGAAATGCTGTCGCAAGAACGAACGAAATAAATACAAAATGTTTGCCACAGGGCCGAGCGTCGTCGCAATCAAATACAATTAAGGATGTTGAGTCCCCAATCGCTGATGATAATAAAATTCGCAAAATTTCGTACGTTTTTGCACGAAGTATTTCAGAGGTCGTGTAAAAATTTCACGACATTCAGGATGCTCGTTATTGAACTGCTAACGTTTACAAATTAAATGTTGGTTTATGGAAAGTGATGTAACTTTGCAATAAGTTTTTCTTTCACCTCTCAATTTTGCAATATCTACAATATACTGAAAGCAACGGAAACAAAACGAAGTTTATCGATGATTTTTTTTACATTTCTTTTGAAAATGGTTAATAAAATGTTAATATTTTAATAACGAGCTTCCCAACCGTCGTGAAATTTTAACACGACCTCTCAAATATTTCATACAAAAACATACGAAATTTTCCGAATTTCCTACTTTATTTCAACCCCTAAGGAGGTTGAAGCAATGATGATAGAATTCGGAAAATTTCGTATGTTTTTACATGAAGTATTCAGGAGGTCGTGTAAAAATTTAGTGACCATTAACCCTTAGCGTGCACACATCTGCCGCCGACCTATAAGTGCACACTGGGTCAATGTGACCCATGACGATTTTCGGAGCGTTATATCTCAGTAAATATGCATTTTTTTTTTGTAGAGACCTTTTTTGTAGTTAAGTATCTATATTTTATGGCTGCAATTGGTTTTTTTTGAAATAATAAAGATTTAATGCCAAAACATTGGGTTAAAGTGGAGCATGCATTGAAAAATACGCACTTTCACGAAAAAATGCATGGGTCAAAACGACCCAGTGTGCACTTTAAGGGTTAATAAGCAATTTATTGAACAATTAACATTGGGATGTTTCATAGGGACTCAACATCCTTAACTCAGTCGTACATAATCATGCGGGTATTCTATTATTTTTTCTCTCTCTCTCTCTCTCTCGCTCTCTATACCGAGTATACAGAAATACGATGAGGTTTCTTTGCTTATTCGTTTCTTCAAATACAACGCCTATAAAGTTGATATTTCGTATAATTATTACAGCGTATACGCGAGTGCGCCTGAGGTGAATAATTTGGGTGGCGGTAGATTAACGAGTCTTCGATGCACCGGCGTGTTGCGGTACGTTTTGACTGGTATCTGGCGGGGGGGGGGGGGGGGGGGGGCAGTTCCAAGTTTCGTCGGATCACAGCGGGAGGATAGGTCCCGAAACTCGTGGCAAGCTACTTATGCGTTACGGTTCGCCGAGCAATTCGAGGATGTTTCCGTGGCGATTGGCTCGTAAGCTTCGACGATGTTCCCTCGAGGTGAGAGGCCTCTCGAACGGGGGAGCACCCTCGAAGGAAAAGGAGCATCTTGTGCAGCCACCAGGGTTTCTCGAGTCTTTGCGCCGTATTTTGTCATGTGGGAAACGCGAAGATGAAGGGAAGGGAAGCGGGCAAAGAGACGAAAGTGCGTCAAGGGTAACGGAGCAACGAGTAATTTGGGAATTAGCGAATGAGTCGAATGAACGAGACGGTATTGAGAAGGCGACTGCGTTTACGCAGGAACAAGCAGACGCTGGGATTTCGTCGCGAACCGTCACTTAAGAGGATCACTCTTGAGAGATGAGCCGCGTAAGCGACTGTGAAAAGAAGACGCCGACCGCATGGGAGAAACAGGATAACGTTGTCAAAGATGGCGCTAAGCTCATTTTCGCAAAGAAGACAAAGACGGAGGCGGTTTAAGCGTCGCGTATTTTTCTTCTTCGCTCAATATGTTGATGACGCGCAACATTGCACTGTGTTCTCGGAACGTCGAACGGAGCTTTTCTTCCTCGAACGGAAATAATGCTGCGCTTTTTTTGTTACTGCACGAATTGGTCAAACGTGTGATGACTCGTCCCTGCTCCGCTTGGCTTTGGTAACGCAAACGGGGGCACCTCGCAACGCGTCGAGCGGATCTCTTGTACAGTACGAGAGCCCACGACCAAAATTTTTGTCTCATAGCAATACGGCCAAAACCGCATCAAATCGATAGATACGATTGTCCTGAACTCGAAAATACCAATATCAGACATTTTCCGCGTAGCGTTTGACCTGACCGAATTTTCAAAATTGTCAAAGAATTTTACCGAACTGCATCATAGCAATATGTCTGATTTTCAGACTGTAGTTGAATGATAGTTCTGAGATACCGGTAACATATTTTTCAGACGTTAGTAGTGTAGCGCAAACCCGGAAAATCACTTAAAAAAATTAAAAATGAGACAAAAAAAATGTCTCGTAGCAATACGTCTGAAAATCTTTTTTATTAGTAAATTTTGGTTACTTGACGCGAACAAAACAATTTTCAGACGAAAATGTGAACGCATTAAATTTCGAGACCGTTTTGAAAATGTTAAAAAATTTTGCCGATCGGTATCATAGCAATATGTCTGAAAATTGTTGGACGTGATAAAACAAGTTGTCCAGATGTGCAAAAAATGTATATCAGACAAATTAAATGTAGCACCTTCTCTACCAGACAACTTTTCGATACTCAGATATCATTTAAAAATCGTATTGAGGCATCTTGAATTCTCTGTTACAAACCAATGAATAAGTTGCGACCCTGAATTTATTAGATGATAATTAACAAAGACTTTACCCGAAACCGTAAAATAGAAGTTGAAGGACTGAAATAAATCGCACAAAAGGAAACTAGGATAAAGTTCTTTTCGTTTTTGGGAGTATATGCTACACTCAAAGTGTCTGAAAACAGGTTTTTGGTAATCCTGGCAGCAATACGAAAAGTTAAAAAAAAAAAATTATCCGTATTGCTATGATACAGGTCGGCTAAATTTGTTGACATTTTCAAAAATGCGCTCAGGCTATATGCTACGCGCAAAATGTCTGAAAACAAACTTTTTCGTAATAAAATTATAAAATCTATGTACATTTTCAATATCAGACGTATTGCTATAATACCGACTGCCTTTTTTTTTTGACACAGCAGAAATGGCCTCCCACGCAGTTGCTACACTTTCGACCGTTACTACACACTTAGTCGGGTTCAGAATCATATAATCTAACGATTTTATAGGGTTTTGGCCGTATTGCTATGACACATGGTTTTGGTCGTGGGGTCTTGTACTAGTACTATCGGCTTCTCACGGCGGAGATTCACGACACAATCGAGTGGCACAATCGTATATTCACTCGTTAATTCGCGCACGCGGTACACACAACACACACACACCGAGACAACAATTTCGAGTCTCTTGACATTCCTCCGCCAGCTGTTCGCGACAGCACGCCATGAATACACGCTTCGTATTTGTTTTTTCTTCTTTTTTTCTTCGCATTTATTTTCATGACAAATCCGGCTATCGCATACCTTGCGGGACGCCGTAGCGCCGCACGTACATACTCGTCGAGAATGATCTTTCCTTCGTACATCGGGAGGGGGAAAAAGCATACAACGTTTTTCTTTTCCCCTCTGGATCAATCGCGCCGCGCATTCTGCGAGAAAACGATCGCTCTCGAGGCTCTCTCGTCGACTATAGTCATTTTTACGTACGCAAATGATACATCGATACAATACTATCGGCTCGGCTATAATGTATACGAATAAATAATACACGGATGACACGTGGCCCACATTGGAGGACAACTTTTGTATACGTCGTTATGAAAACGGAGCTAAGAGCAAATTATACAAATAAGAAGAAACATACTTGAATGAACGCTGACAAATCGCATAACGTTTGTTTATGCGTATACACGTACTTCCGCATACGGTATAATCGTAATAATAGTAATATCAATAGCATTAGTAATAATTAGTTGTACAAATCGTTTATAATAGGAAAATGAACGTCGAGTTTTATGCGAACAGACGCGAAATAGGATACGTCGGCGACGAGGAAGGCTCGAGGAGGAGGGGGAGGAGGATGGGACTTCCGGCGTTTGGCTTTTTGTACTTTACCGTGCACGAGGGGGGGGGGGGGGAGGAGGGGAGGGGGAGGTAGAATAATATACGAACACGGAGAGAATTTTTAAGTAATTTTTACTGTGAAATCACAGTAACTCGGTGACAAATGTGCAATTCTTCAGGTTTTTAGGAAATAAATTATAAATTTTCATGGAAATGAATCAAAATTTACTTTTGCGTAACAGAAATTTGAAATATTTTCCAGAATTTTTACTGAAATTAATAGTAAAATTTCATGAAACGTAAAGATTACGACAATAAGTTAAAAAAGTGCTAATATAAATGAAATTTTTCAGTGGAACATTGAGAAATTTGCGTGTTTTCCATAAAAATTTAAAAAAGGAAGCCGAAATTTTACGTTCTTTATAGTAAAATCAGTTAGGGCTAGGTCGCCTGACCGTACGCGTGAGCTCTGTGTGTCAGCGTGCGTATACGTGAACGCAAGCTATGAGAGTGCGCTTGTGTATGACGCAGTATGACGAGCACGAACGACGCCGACCCGCGTTGCTTAGCAACAGCGGTACCGCGCATGCGCATTATAGTACGAAACATGGGCCAAGAAAGCCTCGTGGTCTCGTGCAGTCTAACGCGTTCTACGCAGTTCTACGCAAGAAAACAAAGAAACGTGAAAAGAAACTTCGATAAAGGACGTCTACAATGGTACGGAAAGATGATATGCTAAAATAAGTAGCAATCAAGAACACAAATGTTCAGAAATACAGTATATAGAGTATTTATTTAATCATAGGGAATTAATTTTTCGCTAGGGATTTTAGAAATTTCAAGTTTGTCCAGGTTATTTTTACTGTAGAAACTTGAAATTTTTGAGGCAGCCCATTGTTAAAATTCTACATGAGAATGTGTCAGAATTTTTACTGAAAGAAATGTAAAAAATTATGCTACTTGCTTAAATTTTTACATGAATGAAAGCAAAATATTAAAAGCAGTGTCAATTTTTGACTATGTGCACATTTGTCGACGGTTTCAAATTTTTAATGTAATTTTTACGGAGATTTCACCGTAAAAAATACTTAAAAAGTCTCTCCGTGAATTTAAATTAAGACGCGTGCAAGCTTGTCGTACAATTCAAGTGCGACAGTTCCGGTATCGTTCTCCCGCCGAGATTTTTGTTTTTGCCCTCCGTGGCCGTTGGCGTGGAAAACTCTCGAAACGTATAAAGGCCCGCGCGATTTTTTACCGAATGAGACTCGAAATTGCACACTTGGCACTCGTAGCAGAGAGATCGGCGAGACGCGACTGCGGCGAAATAAAATATTGCAAAAAAAAAGAAACAAAAAAACAAACGCCAGGAAAAAAGTGTTCCCGGCGGTTATTGAGGTGGCGGCGAAGTTTGCTCGTTCGAACGCGACGATATTGAAAAGTCTTTATTTCTCGGCAGATTCAGGCTGCGAATCCCTAATTAGGATGCGGAAAAATGAATTTTCGTATTCTAAGTATGTGCAAAAAAAGGCGGGCAAGAGGGGCGAAAAAAAAAGACTTTTCACTGTTCTCGAACGATGGTAAACTTCGGCGTCACCTCGCTCAGTCGAGTGACGTATTTCCGTTGACGCCCTTGTGAATTATTTGTATTTCGGGATGTTTGAGTCTAATGTGACCCTTGAGATTGTCCAATCTCGTTCTGCGACAACCGCACAACGGACACACGTAATTACCCGGGTAATGAGTGAGATAGTGATTTTTCAAGTTCGACACTACGCGACCGCACATTTTGCATTTACTCGAGTAAGCGTTCGGCAGCCGCTCGAAATAATCGGAAAAGTTTACCCCGTCTAGGTCGTTAAACTGCGTTAATTCAATGCTCGTAGGTTCTAAGTGTGACAAATCTGTAAAGCAGAAAAGAAAACAAGAGCCAGATGAGAGAGAGAGAGAAAAAAGGAACGGCGAAAAAAAAAGGAATAAAACCGTTACGAGAGGTTCTCGACAGATGGGCCAAGGACGAGGCTAGTCGAGCAGAGCTTCAGACGGAATCGTGGTAAAGGGGGGGTCCGTTGTTGAAAGGAGGATACATCGCTACGCAGGGAAGATACACTTTCCACAACACCCGCGAGGGTACAACGTCCATCGGAACATTTTCGTGCGCGGGGCGCACTTACGATTTTGGCAACGTCGAATTATTGCCTTTCGTACAAAGAAAAATAACCGTACGAAAATACACGTCGTTAAAACTACATCGCTAAATTAACGTAAAACAGTTGTTTCGCAACTTATTCGATTACTTCTCCCGCATCGAAAGAGAAGAAAAATTGTAAAAATAAAAATAAAACACGACACCACAAGCTTCGCCGAAGCAAAGAATAAAAATAGAAGAAAAAAAAACGTAATCAATGGAAAACCTTGACTCTCTTTTGCTTCGGGTTATGCATTAAAGATGCGACCGTTGGACTAGTTTATAATGACTACTTCGAGTCCTTCAGACTCCCTTTAATTCTTTCTTTCGTTTCTCTTCTCAGTCTTCCACGTTCTCTCCTTTGCACTTTCGCTACGGAGGAGCGACAGGTTTTTCGTCCTTGTCGTTTTTTATTCTCCTTTCGAAGGGGGGGGGGGGGGGGGGCGTCGTCTTTTACGACTTGTTCAGTCTCCAATGCTGGTACCGTTTGGAAAATTGAAGAAAAAAAGAAAAGAAATAAGCGTTTGAAAAATGGCGAATGGAGCGGGGAAAAAGTGGGGCTCGACGGTAAACAGGTTTGTATAAAATACCCAGGCTGAAGATCGTCCGAGGTCGAGTTCGGCTGGCGGGGGGCTAGAGGGCACAGGGCTTGTCTCGAGAGAAGCGTACCGTACAACTCTAGATAACGATGCGCGGTCACGCTCGAGATTTCCAACGCACCGCATCGAAAGCGCGTTCGATGCTGTTGAAAATTGTCGCTCGTTTTTGCATCGTTGGAATGCAACGAAGAGTCTTGGATTATTACGATACTTAATTTTTATCACCGTTCAAAATACAATTTTCATACAATTGGGCTGGAAATCTTGAAAAAAAGGATCCCCCGAAAAAAGAGAAAACAAACTTTCGAGTGATTCGCACAGCAATCTGCCAGGACGATTTGGATAGTTGAAAAAATGGATTTTCGTTACAAATCAATGAAGAAAGCTTCAACATCGCATTGAACAACTGATCGCGCGAAGCGATTCGCGATGGTACGAAAATATGCGTGCGACCGTATGAGTGAGTGAGACAGAGGGAGAGAGAGAGAGAGAGAGAGAGAGAGAGGGCATGCTGTATCAGGGTTGTTACGCATTATTGAAAAAATAAATATAAATACTTATCTATAATGACAATAATGTGGTTGTGTATCGACAGATCGAATGCAAATGTATTTTTGTAGCTTTACTTTTAATTTACATTAATTTACAAATGTAGCTTTACAGTAAATTAGTTTTCAGTTTTTTTAATTCTCAATGTTTGGCACTGACATAACTTTCTTTTGTGTATAATGAGGAACAATATAAATATCAAAGACATGCAAAAATATTTATTTTCATACCGTCTAGTTTTTTAAAGTCGCTTTTATTTTTTGCATCTCTTTTAAAAAGTAAATTGTGAGAAAATTCCCTGAGTTTTCCCTCTTTTCCATATGCGTAACAACCCTGCATATATATATATGCATGCGAGCATGTTTGGCTAACGAACTCGAGAGTTCTCGCTGATATATATCCGAGTTGTTAGGGCGTCGAAGAGCCCGCGTGATTTATTTTCTTTCGTGGTCACCGGCAGTATCAAATATAGAACTCCCGATTTCACCGTAATCGGGAAAACCGTATGGAGGCATGAAAATGGCTTTTTCGAGGCTTCTCCGAATGAAACCTTTCCGGGGTACGCCTGATGCGAGCCGCTGATGAAACTCTACCGAGTAGCGCTCTAACAGAGCCTTACCGACGATTGCCCTAACAAGGCACATACCCGTGACCTCTAATGTTCACAATTTTCAGTTTCAACGGTAGAGAGCGCGCGTGCAAAATATCCGTAAGATACCTTCGACTTTTAAGTGACTGGCGTGTAATCGTTATTGGAAGTACCAAGTACGTATCGCCCGAAAAGATAAGAGGATCGTCGCAAAATATTCAAACGTCGAGAAAGGAAAATAGTTGTAGCGCAACGAATTGGGAGCGCCACCTGGTGAGGGGAAGAACAAGTAATATGTAAATGTAAATATAGCTTTTGGTGAAAATCTTGTTGAAAATGAAACGAGTATCCAGCGGGCAATATATATATATATATATATATATATATATATATATATATATATATATTAGCATGATGCAAAAAAAATTCCTTCTGGATTCTAGTGCTACTGTTGGGCACTAATAAAAGAAAATTTAGAGGTGGCTATCTCGACTTTTTGTTATTTTTTTCTCGTGATTTTACTTAATAAATATGATCATGGTATTAGATTATACCGGAGATAGAATAAATAAAGGAAATAGTATGTTTTACAGCTGTTTTGCGACGAAGAAAAGTATATCGCACACACAGTGAATCCCTAGAAAACAAAATCGAAAATATTATGAATCGGTAAATAAATCGAGCCCAAACAATATTTCAAACGCTGTTCAATAAAGCATAATAACTTATTATTACGACGACGTGTTTTATCATCGATAATTTACCAAAAACTGATAATAATGATGAACTAAATAATGAAAATATTTATAAGTGTAGCATTTTGAAAATGTAAATACATGATTTATGAATAAAAGCTTATAATTTGATTTTTCGTTAAAAGTGCGAAATGTTAACGCGTATAAATAAATCTACACGAACAACGAGAGTAGTATAGACGCCATTATTGATCTACCTGGATTTGAATTGTGAATATTGCAATCTTTTCGAACTGTTATAGTTCAGTTTTGTTACGAAATAGCTGCTGGATGTGATTTTTATCCGTAATCCGAAGCCATGACTATGCTTGAATGGCATACGTTGATGAAAAAAAATTCAAATCCAAAATTCGAGATACCCAGCTCTAAAAATTGAGTGACCGCGCTCATTTTTTTTAGAGAAATTTTCTTTCATCAGAAAAAAAATGTTTTTTTTTAAATCGGTTTAATATATATATATATATTTCACGCTTTCGATAACTCTGCATTGCGTATATGTGTGCTGGTGATATAGAGAAAGTTTCCAAAGGCCTGACAAGACAAAATGATAAGGCAGCAAGTCAAGCAAGCTGCCGAGGACGAAACACGATAAAAGGTTGAAATTTCTGGCAGGGCACTGTCAGGTATGCCGGATACACGAGCGGCCCACCCGAACAAACCCAAAATCCCATCTGGAGGACCGCATTGAAATTTGTACGCGGAAGTTTGTGAAATTTCCAAATCCGCGAAACGTGCGCCCACCGTGAGACTAGTGATAAAAACGTTCTGAAAATGAAGCGTTACACAAAAGAGGGGGGGGGGGGAGGATGGGGTAGGGGCGGTAGTAGCGAATGGCGAGGATGCACGAAGCGTGAAATGCGCCCCCACGGGAGACGAGAAATGTCTAGCATTCCGCATCGCTCGGTTTTTCGACGTACACATAAACCGCGCGTTGCTACACGACCAACGGGCTTCGAAGCTTTCTCGCACGAAGACGCTGCTTCGCCGTAAAATTCAGTCGAAATTTTACAACCCTCTCGAACATAAACGCCGAGAGAGTTTCCGCGATTCCCCGCTCGAGATATTTTCCATTCGCCGCACAAGGACCGCCATATGCGTTTTTTTTTCGCCTTTCTTTCTTTCTTTTTTTCTTTCTTATTTCTTGCACCGAGAGAGCTCCTGCATATTCGGAATGTCCGAGAGCTCACCCCTCCCCCCCCCATCGGTTCGACTACAGACAACCGTAATTTCCGATTTCGCTCGAGCGATACGAATGCTCTCGTGGACTCTCTATACACGCGATGCTAACATAAATTTATAATGAATTCGTTAAAATTAAAACGTTAAGAGTATGTTTTTTTTTTTTTTTTTTCATAAATAAATACTTTTTTGCGCCGCCTCACTTGACACCGTACATGCGCGGCGCGCGCGTGTGTTCGTGTGCGTGTGCGTGTAGGGCAGAACGAATCTAGTTGTCGGTCTGGTTGGATTATAACGGAATGCGTAATTATTCAGGTAGGTATTGGTACTTCTGAATTCGTTTTCAAAGTGACGATTCAGCGTGACGGGAGGCTCTTCGATGTCCAACGAGTTTTGCGTAAAAATCTTGGCGGCGTATAATAACTGCGTTCGTTCGTTTGTTTTTCTTCGTTGTTCGCAGCGAGCTGATTGCGAATTTAATTCGGTACACTCGGTGGTTGTGTACACGGCCGCGTTATAGGATCCAATGAATTCCATAAATATGGTACGTTACGTTACGACGTACTTGGACCGTTGTATGCAATGAAAATATCGTAGAGTGTGTTATCGTATTCGGCGTTACAATTACTGTGCCGTGCAGTTGGATTAATGGAATTTCGAATTCGTACGTCAGGTAACGAGCCGTGACAAAATTACGAGAAAAAAATCTCGACGAGTGACAGCCGCGACCAGTTTGCCCCTATCGTGAGTGTAAATGTGTGTTTGCGTGTATACAATTTGCTTGTCTCCATGAAACATGTCGAAGCTTGCATCGTTGAAGTGCAATGAAAATTAACGTTTTTTTTTTTTTTTTCGTTCTTTCTTGGCAGGTACGAAAAATCAGTCAAACATATTTGAGAATTCTCATTAGAGATTTACAAGCTAGATGCGCAAAATCTAAAGATTATACGGTAAGGTAAAGTAAAGAAGTCAAGTGCAAAATTTCACACGATCGTAAAACTAAAACTAAATCGAACACTATATTCATATGGATTATGCCCTACGAGAATGATGAGGTAACCGTACAATTGTGCGTGAAAAAAGTCCTCGTCGGGGCCCTAGCGACAACGTCGTACGTTAAACATAACTTATATATCGTACGTGTATATAAGTGTATAAATATATTTATATATATATATGTATATATATATATAAATAAATATGTGTAGGTTGCGTTAAAAAATATATATTCCATAGGTTATGTTTTGAATAAATAAGAATCCGTCATTGAGGTGCTCGAGGATTGTCACTATCTTGGTACACCAATGGAGGAACGTTGCAAACGTTAACCTGTACAATATACACAAATGTTCACAATCATTCGTATTCCCGTAGCGCGCGCGCGCTTACGTTGTCTCGTTTCGTGTTTTCGTTTCGTGTATTTGGCCGGTTGTAGGTTTGTCGCAGAGTCCAAAATATCGCGAGTGTCTCGTACGTGGCCTGTTCGAGAGATCGTACGTTTGTTTTGAACGCGGCTAGGTGAGATATTCGTCGGACTTGGCTAAAAAGTGTTTGGCCTCCACGCGTGTAAACGACGATAGTATCGATCCCTCAGCCCGTATTCCGTGTTTCAGTTTAATATGCCTTTTGAGGTTATCCGATCTCGTCAGAGATATCATGCATATGTGACACTGATACTTGTCCGGAAAGTGTGATTTCATGTGTTTCTTTATGTTGGCTACGCTCTTACCGCACAGCCTACAACTCTCCGTACCGAGCTGCTGGTCTACCTTACTTTTCAACTCATACTTTTCGTTAATATCCTTTTCGTTTCCTGTTGTTCCTGGAATACAAGGATTCCGTTTCAATTTTCTTCCTATAATGCATTTTCTCTTTACACTTCACTATGTATTTTACTTTATTCAACTTTTCGTTTCTCTATGTGCACACAACAGAATTACGATTCTACTTTTGTATTTCACTCTCTACATTAACAAACAAACAAACAAACAAACAAAAGAAACAAATTTTCGAAACAACTGCGACTTGAAAACAAAAAACCGAAGAAGAGAAGAATTAAAGTTTCGTCTCGGGTAACGAGTACATATGCATTATCCGAGAGACAACGGTGATCAATTTGTCGTGACTTTCCAACGTGACACGTTGTTTATTCGTCTCGTCGTTCATTCGGCACAGTTTTGCAAAATCGACAAATAACGCGGTTCCAAGTCGATAATGACGATAAGTTGCAAAAAAAAAAAAAAAAAAAAAAAAACAATCACAAGACTCGATATTTTCCGTACGCTTCGGATTGATTGACAACTTTTCCATCCCGTGTGTACTTTCGAGCGATGTTATACCCTCATCGAATTTATCCACTTTTCGTAGTTAGTTTGGAACGTTTTCGTTTGGTTGTGAAATAAAGAGACTGGGATACAGATACGACAGTGTGCCCCGCGTACATCGGTCTTGAAAAAACGTCTGTCGTACGAACAATGCGATTGCGAATAAAGTACGCGGTATCTGTTTGAAAGTGGCGCAATGTGGCTATTCCCGATAAGCATTTTTTTTCGATATCATCTCATTGTCTCTGGCGCGTTTCGTAAACGCACACAATATGGATATATTTGTGTGTATGTGCGTACATATATATAAACACACACGCACACACACACACGTGCAAGTATATATTCCTCCGACGATTACCACACTCTTGATCAATCTACGTCTCGAAGACATTCTCATAAGCACGCAGCCACACGCACATACATTGTTCTTTTCTTCTTCCAGTCGCCTTATTATCTTGCGTTTTTCTTTCCCCTCAAACTTCAATAAAACAAGTAATAACTCCAATCAATAAACGCAAATTCAATCAGCATACAAACGCAATGGCGACAAAGAGAGAGAGAGAGAGAGGGGAGAAAACTACGAAGAGAGAAAAGTCGGTTTCGATGTAGACTAACAGATCGAACGAACTGAATGAAAACAAGGAAATCAATTTTTTTTAAACGGATAAGAGTGGGCCGATCGATGGACTACAATTTGGACAGTAAGAACGGCAAAGAAAAATAACGACGGAGAAAAATTAAGCTGCTTAACTCTTTGCTACGGAGTCGTTCTTCATCCCATAACATTTTCGAGAGCAGACAACAAAACAAACGTCGGAATATTACCGAGAAACACGGACATAGCTGAGTCACTTATTCGCAACTCCAATCGCTACTCAGAGACTCATTGTGGAACAAAGTTTCCGATCGAAAAATAAAAAATAGAACAATGGGTAGAATGCGCCTCGGTGCTTCGCGAGGAGCGTTGCCATTCGTAAACAAAAACATAAATATACTACGACAGCACTTTGATGACCTTGGCGTCGAAAAAACTCTTTTCGAGGAGAGAGAGAGAGAGAGAGAGAGAGAGAGAGAGAGAGAGAGAACCTTTCGCAGCAAAGATGACTCGACGTGTTTGACAGTTTAGGTACACGCAACGGCAAATTATGAGCTTCGTATCGTGATGCCTTCTCTTTTTTATTTGATTTCCTTCTCTTTCCTACGTTTTCATTTTTTCTTCAAGAGATGCACACGATATACAACTTACGTATATGCATGTACGATATTATTCGTGAGACGAACGTACGCGAGACATTGCCCGCGAAATGGACCGTTGGCGGTGGACGTGGTTAAGGGATTGGGATCGATGTAAGAAGTAATGTGGAGAAAAACAGTTCAAAATCATGCACAGAGAAACCAGTTGTTATGGCCGTGTTAAATGCACACGCGCGCGCGCAAGTATTTATGTGCGTCGTGTACGAACCAACAGGCTTACGTACAAATACATATATATATATATATCATATATGTATATATAAACATGTTTATACACACAAGTCTGACCAATCCGGTAGCTTGAAAGATATACAGGACAAAACAGAATCAAGGCATATTCTAGCATCGATTTGTTTCATCGATGTGTACACGCGACTCGAAATGTTTTTGCGACATATGAAATAAGCTTGAGGGGTTTGGCTACTGTGAAAACGACCAATGTTCGTTCGTCGCTTGAGGCGACTAAAATCGAGGACGAGAGCCCCCCCCCCCCCCCCCCCCGACATACGTGCAGGTATCGCAGACTGACGGTAAACGCACGATTACAACGATAAAACTTTAAACGCGTTTTTCTCGAGACTATGTTTTTTAAAACAGTGTACACATTGTCTCTTTTCATTAGTTATCAACGATAATGTCGTTTTTCCTCGAAAAAATCGAGAGAGAGAAAGAACGCATTTATTTCAAATGATTGAAACACGATAAGAAAAAAGCTCGGCCAAGTCAGCCAATGTTCTGTTTTAAGTTAAAAAAAAAACGTTCTTCACGAGATTGCTTGTAACTTTTAAAATAAATACCTCATTCTTTTGTGACATTTGGTACACGAGGTGGTTAATGCACATACAAATAAATGTCCAAACGATTATATTCAATAATCTCATTACTTGAAAATGAATTTTCGTAAATAACCTCGATTCTTGGCTCGTCACAGTAGTCTAACCCCTTGCCGAATTGAAGCTGCGTCATATAATTAACGACTACCCGTAGCAGGGTATAACATTTATTTCAATGTTTCACGAGATTCTCGTTTACGGTTAGCGGAAGAAAAGAAAAATGCCCATATTCGAAAAGTCGCAAATGTACGTTGGCGAATTTGTAGCTAGCGGAACATACAAAGATACGATGCGCGATAACATCCGTGATTCTGAATTTCCGTAAGTGCACAACTTCACGATACGAGGAAAACTCGAAAGAGCACATCCAACTTCACGGCATCGCGTCCCACGCACCAACCTCAGACACAACCGAGTATTGTCCATTTGCTTGTACGCCATTTTCCAGAGGACCAAATTGTCGCGAGAGTTTTTTTTTTGTTCCGTCTCCACGGGGGACTTGCCGTTATTGCGATCAAGTCCTTTGTAAACCTTGCGCGACGACACTCTGACGTTGTTTTCATAATATTTATATTCTCGTTATGAAGAATGAAAGAGAGCGAGCGAAAGGGCGGAGACGATTGTGTTTGTTATAACGACAATGACACAGCAAATGCACGATACACCATCACCCCGTGAAATACACCAAGAGGGCCTATTTAGCAGTGGACGAATATATGTAGACTAAGGCGAGAAAGGTTTTCTCCGTTCTTCCATAATCTGTACACTCGTGGCTACGATCCGCAAACAAATTGGAAATAGAGGGGATGCTCGCCTCGTACGACTAATTACGCCAGTTCGTCAAGTCATTCCAAAACGTGCATGCACATAATCGGCCATTTAGCGGATCTTACATGTTTCCCCGGCGTACCAAACACGGCTTCTCGCGCGTCTATTTTTCACGCGCGCTCATCGTATCTCGACGTTCACGGGGGAAAAAGAAAAAAGGGATAAATAACGTAAACGAACGGGAGAGTTTCGAGCATAGAGGTCGGATTGAACGACGAGGTGGTGTGGTGACGGCGGCGGGAAATATGTGAGATCCGTATTAAACGTTTCGGTTGCAAATATTTTCGGTCTTACCATCAAGTCCGTCGAGCATTTCCGGTGGGTTGTGATGCTCGGATGTTTCGATTCCCGGCACACCGTCGCTGAGCGCCCCCGCCGTAGGCCCTCCATCGTCTCCTAATAACCCGACCGGATGTCCCTGAACACATTGAACACGAGACGATTAATGCACCGCGAAAATACGCCTGGATATACATAATTTTCTTCGCAGAGACGACAAAGCGACGACGACGCTGACGTGCTTGCAACGCTGTTGCACGTTTTCTACCAATGAGCATTTTTTTTTCTTTCGTTTCAGCTTCTTTTCGCTGCGAAAATCGTTCAGGCTTTCCGCGGAATCCCTATCGGAGATCTAAAATGGAAATCTGCAAACGACGATTGTTTTTTTTGACAATACTTTCAACCGGTACAAAAAGATAAACGTAAATTTTCGTTTCGCGGTCATTGGCGTGTCGATGTGGTTTTTCTCGTTGTTCACGTCGTTTCGTTTTGTCGAAAAAACAACGTTGTTTTATTTCGTTGGTGGCTTTGACAACGATTACAATTTAAGGATGTCGAGTCCCGGATCGCAAATGATAATAAAAGTCGGAAAATTTCGTACGTTTTTGCACGAAGTATTTCAGAGGTGTAAAAATTTCACGACGATTAGGAAGCTCGTTATTGCCACAATTAACATTCACAAATTTAACGTTGTCTTATGGAAAGTGATGTAACTTGGCGATAAGTTTTTTTTTGACCTCTCAATTAACATTTTTTTTAATTTCTTTTAAAAATTGTTAGCAAAATGTTAATTTTTCAATAACGAGCTTCCTGATGGTCGTGAAATTTTAACACGACCTCTTAAATACTTCGTACAAAAACATACGAAATTTTCCGAATTTTCCTTTTTTATTTCAACCCCTAAGGAGGTTGAAGTAATGATGATAGAATTCGGAAAATTTCGTATGTTTTTACATGAAGGAGGTCGTGTAAAAATTTAATGACCATTAATAAGCTATTTATTGAACAATTAACATTAACGTGTTTCATAGGGACTCGACATCCTTAACCGCGTATACGTATTATACGACTCGCTGTAGCACCCTGTGAACATAGTCTCGCACAACGGATGAGCATGTTTCGTCGAATGAAATATCCTTGCCCTCGCGCGTAGCCACAAATATGATAATTTCAACGTGCTTTTGGGATTCGCGGTACGAGCAGCTTCTCGGCCAATTATACCGAGACCATCCATCCGAACGAAAAGTTTCCAATGCTTTTCAACACTTTCATCGTAACTCGAGCAATTTTCAACGAAAAAAACAAAAAAATAAAAAAAAAATACGACAAAATACAAACGTATTCGAATTTTGTCAGGTGATTAAGGTGAAAAAGTTCTCACACGTAACAACAGGCTGTTTATTCATTTTAACCGTAAATACTATAATGTTTTCGGAGTCCTCGTCTGCCCTTCGTGAAAATCACTTATAACGTAACAATTCAATGAAAATAGCATAACAACAATCGAAGCGACCAGATTGCGCCAGACATGCAAAAACAATGACGAAGTTTGCATCGGTGAAGTACAATGAAAGTCAATTTTCTTCATTCGTCCATTTGTCACAGTCAAAATAGCTCGAACACGTTTTTTTTTTAGTCACCCGATCGAACATCTACAACCTACATCTGCGTAAGAAAATTTCCGATAATCGTGAAAAAGAATAGAGCAAAATAATTAAAAAAATCGTTGCATTCCAATTATGCAAGCTCCAACATCACGAATAACTAATACCCCCAATTTTTCGGCTCGAATAATTTCGAAGCACGCCGAGGAGTTATTGCTTTTCCCGAAAAATGAAAAACGCGCTTGTCCATGCCCGGAGTCTCGAAATATTAACGCGCGAATATATCGTCGAGGTGATTTAATCAATCCCCGCGCTCGCTTCGCTATATTGATTCCCGCTCCAGCCAAAATGAACATCCTTAATTCAAAAAGCAATTGCCTCGATCGCAAACTCGGTTCTTTAATTCTTCATCGAAAACTACTTTCGTTAACAATTCGATTGCAATAACGGTGGATTCTTATACACGGTTCTGCAAATAGCAAATATATATATATATATATATATATATATGAAACCCCGAATGGTGGGAAACTGAAATTGACTGCTGTTCAGCGAACAATCGAACGCAAAGTTACGAAAATAGTGGCACATTTTGATTGAACTGACAACATTTATTCTCATTTTCATTTCGGACAGATGTTAAACACGACTGTTGTTAGAGACGTTGAAACACGAATAGTGTTATTTTTTGTAAGAACCGCTCGTGTTTTCTATGAGTATACGTGACGAGGAGATTTGTAAACGGAAACTCGAAAAACTTTCGATCGTAAAATTGTGTTTACGACGAAGCGTACAATCCGACCTAACCAATAAACTTCGACCTAATAAATAACACGTTGCTTTTTAATACGGAATTTTTAAAAGATCGATAAGGATTTACCGTTGGCAGTATTTTCATTTTTTCCACGAAAGGCATCGAACGAAAAACTGAAGGCATTTTTCTTTCTACGGAAACAAATTTATAAGACCTTTTTGCACCGTCGTTTTCCGGCAACGGTTCACCGAACGATAACACTATCGCGCGTGTGTGTGTGCTCTCTTATCACGCGGATCTGACGCGACTCTCGCATTATCCAGACTACACTCTTCACTCGTACACGCACAAGAAGAAGAAAAAAAAACAACAACAAACTCCTCTACGGGAAGAGAAATAAAGAAGCGACGAAAGAAAACAAAAACAATGAAAAATCTCGTGCGCTTCCAATCGAGTACGAAGCGATGGCGCATGACAATTCTCTTCCTATTTGGTATATGCGAAAAAATCACTTTTCACGTTCAAACTTGAATAATTCGATAACTACGGATGCGCTCGAAATTTCGAGAATCTGCCCATTGCAGCTTGGAAAACCTTCTTCAAAATCTTTATACATTTGTCTACGGACATGATCGCTGTTTGAAACAATACGTGTAAAAGTGAGAAAAAAAAGGTATTTCTCAAACAGCGTTTACGCGTGTAAAAATATGGAATGCTTTAAGAAAGGCTTTTCGAAGCTACGTAGGTCAGAGCTTTAGAGACGTCTCGTAAACAATCGGCAGTGTTTTCTTATTTTTGCATCTCCTCTTCGCTCAGCTGCGGGGAACGCTATTCAAGCGGAGACCTTTCATTTTTGCTGCTCCGCATTTTGAATGTCATCCAGCCTTGAGTATCGTTCACGGGATTTCACAAATATCGATACGCCGTTGAGTCGTTCAAGTGTCAATGTAAAGATCGAATATGCCGTATCAATCGAACAAGCAATAAATCGGCCAAACGACTTGAGTCAGAGGATTAAAATTTACCATGCACTTTCTCATGCACTATTATTCGAAGGGGTGAGAGTTGAATAATTCGGTGTTATCACCATTCTAATATATATATGTATTTTACGCATCAACAAGCGGATCGACGAGCACATGCTTGATAAAATGACAGCATGTCCATTAAATGAGTCCATTAAAACCGTTTAAGACGAGAAAAACGTATATGTACACAAACTACAAAATCACAAAAGTTTGACGCACTGTCACAGACGAGCGACTTTCTAGGTAGAAGCTCTCAGTCTTGAATTGAAAAAAAAAGAGAGAGAAAGCTTTACCCAGTGAGCAGTACGGTGAGTTTCGTGGAAAATATTTACGCAGAGAATCATTCGTACGAGCACGTTTATTGTTGAGCTCGACTTACAAAAAATGTCGATAGTCTAGTTTGGTCCCAGTGTCGAGCTTTTAAATCCGAACGAAAATAGTCAACACCTATTGAATGCCGTATTGGGCATAATAAAGTTATTTTAACGTACGAGTGAAATTTGAAAAGTGAACAAAGCCGAAATCAAGACAAGTGAAATTTAACAGGTTTGAAGATTCGGGCAAAAAGCATACAATATGCTGGACGACCAGAGATCTCCAAATGACATTCGTTCTACATTACATGCAAAAAGTGATTCGACCGCCGAACCCGTGCAACCTGTACGATTCGGGCTTAAAAGAAAAACAAAAGAAAAGAATATCGGTACTCGTTGTTCGACTTGGGAATGCAGAGAGTCGCACGTTATCATTGTAGAGGAATTGGCAGTCCGTCGTGGGGTGTGCTGCAACAACCAGCTTAAGGATGTTGAGTCCCCAATGGCAAATGATAATAAAATTCGACAAATTTCGTACGTTTGTGTATAAAGTATTTCAGAGGTCGTGTAAACATTTCACAATTAGGAAGCTCGTTATTGCCACAATTAACAATCACAAATTAAATTTTGTCTTATGGAAGTTGACGTAACTTTGCAATAAGTGTTTTTTTTGACCTCTCAATTTTGTAATATCTACAATATACTGAATGCAACGGAAACAAAACGAAGTTTATTGATAAGTTTTTTAAAAATTTCTTTCAAAAATTGTTAGCAAAATGTTAATTTTTCGATAACGAGCTTCCTGATCGTCGTGAAATTTGAACACGACCTCTTAAATACTTCGTACAAAAACATGCGAAATTTTCCGAACTTTCTTTTTTATTTCAACCCCTAAGGAGGTTGAAGTAACGATGATAGAATTCGGAAAATTTCGTATGTTGTTACACGAAGTATCCAGGAGGTAGTGTGAAAATTTCATGACGATCATGAAGCTATTTATTGAACGATTAAGGCGGGATTCTACTTTGAAACTTTGAAAAGGCTAAATTGGATGAAAACACCCACCTGGAACACGTCGAAGGCATATTATATGGCCCAGGCATCGCTGATTGAGGGTAAGATAATTTTTTCTACGATTTATCACTCACCAAAACTTTAAACGCGTTTTTCTCGAAACGACATTTTCAAGTACCGTGGTCGTGATAACTCAAAAAGTACTGAACCGATCCTTATGAAATTTGGAACACATATTCTATATGTGTGTACCAACCGACCTAACTACAATCAACTTAAAATTTTGATTAGAACTATTTTTTTATTGCAAAAAAAGACCCAAAAAACGCATTTTTTTTTCTTCGTATTTTAGCCGCCATTTTGTTAATTTTGCACGTATATAAAATATTCTAGTTAGGTCGGTTCCTGAAGACATACTGAACATGAAACTATTTGATTTTTTTGTTTCAGAACATCCGTCGGGAAGATTTCACGACCACGGCAACGGTACCTGCTTTTCGAGGCGTTGGCTTTGAACATATTTTACGTGTACAAAAAATGAATAAAATACATTAAAATTTTTTTTTTTATGTACTTAAAGAGTGTATTTATTGAACAGTTTAAACCCCATATCGATATCTTTAATAGTATTCTCAGAAAAAATTCACGAACATAGCGTTTTTTTCATGGTTTCAAAGTAGAATCCCGCCTTAACATTAACGTGTTTAGTAGGGACTCAACATCCTTGAGTAACCGAAACACGTAATAAATTCATACGGAAGGAACGAGAGAGATCGAAGGTGTTTTTCGTTGGTCTTTGTTGACTTTGTCACGAGTTTACATTCGGAGCGGAGTTCACTCAATGAGAAAGGCAAAGCCGCCTTTGGTGATGGTCTCTTTGTTAACGCACAAGTTATGGGCTTTGCACTTGTCGTGATGATTGACGATTTCTAGCCTGAAATTGCCGTTTCCCGCGGCAAATGACGTACGGATCTCGGGTATCGTATCGCTCCACTTTCTGCAATATTTGCAGTACATGAGATTGGAGTTTTCGTCGTACTGTAACCAGGGATAAGTGTCAAGCCAGGACAATTTGAATCTACCGGCTTTTCTTGTATTTCCAACGTTACGGAGATTCGGCTGTGAGACGGTCGAGCGTATTACCGATGATCCCTGTTGCAACGATCCCGTGCTCGTCGAGCCCTCGTTCGCCACCGAGTCATTTTCGCAACGAACGTTAGTACTGGCGCTTGCGCGTCTCCCTCTCGCGCTTTCCGGGCCACTATCGACAACGTTGTGTTTCGTTTGCGATTTGTACCGATTGAAAGTGGCTTTGACTTTTTCGCTCAAACATTCGACCTGCTTCCGTAACATCTTGGCACGCTGATAATCCGGAAGGCCCAACGACGTATCGATGGTTAGCGAGCTTCCGGCCGTGACGCCGCCGCCGCCTCCTTCGCCGCCGCTCTCACGAGACATTTGTAAGGGGGCCACCGCCGCCGCCGCGTCTTGACGATCGCTCCGAGACACGCTCGTCACATCCATAGTTTCATCACTCATCCCATCACTTTGAAACTCCCTCTCCACATTAGTCTGTCAACAGAGAAGGAAAGGATATATGCTTTATTCGACTCGTTACTCATTTTCTTTGTGCCTCTTTCTTGCTTTTACTTTTCTTTCTCCTTTTCACTTTCTTTTCTCTCTCCTCGTACTTTGCGTGTTCTTTTCATTTTTCTAATGTTTCGTTCGACCGCTCATCGAGCCAAAATCTTCCGTCACGTATCTAGCAGAGACTTTTTCCTTTCTCGATTCATCCCTTCCTTCTGCGTTTTTCCTTTCATTCGTTTTCAGATTTAACGTGGAGCGGTGACACTGCCGATCGGGGAAAGTACCTTACGAGCGAGATATCACGCTCGTGGCGCAAATCTTTATCGCTGAAACTCTCGTTACTTCGAAACGTTCGGAACAATGATAATATTATTGAAATTCGGCCAAGCCGGCCATTGCGTTGACAAATATTTCCTGTTGAACGAAACATCCAACGTTTTCAACGGGCCGCAGTTCCCGGGAGAAAAAAGTAAGAAAAATAAAACGCGCACTCCTCGTGCTGACACGCCATTTTACTACTTGAGTCGAAAAATCATTATTGGTTTTCGTTTTTTTTCTCCCCCTTTCTCAAACCCGATCGCATATTCACCGGCGATGTGAGATTCGACTTTGCCGATGGTGGTGCGAGAATAAATATTTTGCAATTTCGAGAAACAAGTCCTCGCCGAGGATCAGCCGTATACAAGAATTCGCACACTCCGTTTCTACAACTTATGAAGTACCATTTTCGTACGCAGCTGACTAATCGTTACTTTTTAATTGAACAGGCAGCAACGTTATTAAAATTTGTCTTCAAATGATGCGCTTGTGCACGTTAGAATTTAAATAGACAGGTTCATTGGGACCTTCCTTGTGATTTCGGAACATTCAACTCTTAATACTTCAACACATTTTATTCTGCTTACGTCCGTCTTAAGTCCATTACGCAAATGGTACGGGTTCTGCAGCTAGCTTGTTTTTTACCGAAATTTTTTAACATGAAAAATTGTTCGAATAAGCATTGAACGAATAAGCATTGGTTTTTTCGACTCGCGCGACATCAACATCATTTGATTTTGCTGCCTGATCGTTCTTGATCGCTATATCGTCAGCGTGTTGAATCCGTGATGGGTGTAGTTCCGAAAAGCCCCCATACCTCTGATTAATTTCCAATTTCGTGCACCCATGTGTTTGAATCGCTGATTACGAATATCATAGTGAAAATATCCGCAAATTTGATTTTCCTACGTAAACACTCGCGAAAAGTGATTTTTTTAAACACTTTTTCGGTTATATTTTAGTAAATATTTATTTCAGAGAAAAATCTTTTCCTACGACAGTTATGGCCTATGTAAATATTGATATTTTATGTTCCATACAGTTTTTACCTAAAACCATTCCGGTTCGGGAAAAATGGAATAACGGTCCAACGAATGAAAATTGCTTAGCTCCATTAGTTTCGATATCATCTACTTACGCACTTGACCGCGGGAAGGTTGGAGTCTTTAACGTGCACGTTTTTTGTCCTTTTATTTTCGTTTCATTTTGTATGATATGCTATTTTTGCATTTTTTGTTTGGGTTTGGTTTTTTAGCTGGGCTTACGTTTAATTTTGTTTTTTTTTAACTTTGGGTCGTTTGGGCTTTTTTGTTTAGATTTGTGTTTGGATTTTTTGTGTTGGTTTTGTTTCAGTTTGAATTTGGTTTTTTTTCTTTGGGTTCGTGTGGGCTAATGAACATTATCTATATTCGTGGTGTTACCGATCCGTTACTATAGATAATTAGATAATATCGAATCTAACGAAGCTAAGCAATTTTCACGTATCGGACCATTGTCCCATTTTTCTCGAAATTGAATGCTCTTAGACGAATATTGTATACAACATAAAACGTCAATATTTCTATAGCCTACAACTTTTGTCGGAAACGTTTTTGTTTAAAATGAATATTGACGAAAATAAAATAGAAAAACTGTGAAAAAGTTCGTTTTCGCGAGTGCTGGCCTTGAAAATCAAATTTGCCGGTATTTTTAATATGATATTCGTAATCGGCGAGTTAAAATGCACAGTTACACGAAATTTCAAATTAATCAGAAGGCTTTTCGGAACGTCATTCTCCGTCTTTATCTTGGCGCCATTTGTGCGCCGAATTTTCGTTGCCGTTCTCCCCGACCGTGATTCCACTCCTAACAAGGAACATCCCTCAGGTGACACCCTTCGATTTTCTTGAAATTTCGATACGTTGTAAAGCACCGAAAAGTAAGCGATACCTATTTTTTTTATCGCCGGAAAAACGGTTTTAAGGGGTGAAACGCACCCTCAAAAATGGGGATGTTTTTCGTTTTTCGTCGATAACGTTTCAACGGTACGAGATATGAAAAAATTTCAAATTGCAACAATGTTTATTCTTTCGTGTACCATACATTGGGTACGAGAACGATAACGTTGTCGAGGAAAAACGAAAAACACCCCTATTTTCCGAGGGCTGGTTTCACCCCTTTGAACCGTTTTCCCGCCGATAAAAAAAAACGTACGTATCGCTTACTCTTTTCGGTGCTTAACGACACATATCCAAATTTCAACGAAATCGAAGGGTGTCACCTGACGGATGTTCTTTGCAAGTGAACAACATCGACGATCGAACGAAAGACAAAGGAACAAAAACGAATTTCACAAGATAATTTCTATCGGGAATTTCATACTACGCATGTTAAAAATGGCCACGGCGCACATACGAAATGACTTTTATCGGCTCGACGGTCTTTCACGTTCCGTGTCTCAAATTTTCCCTTACGGACGATATTACGGTCAACGATATTTAACCCTTAGTCTGCCTAGGGGGGTCGTTTGCGTCCGAGCGAAAATTAAATGTCGGTGTAACTCCTAAATCCGTTCACGGGAGGCGCTGCTAGGCTTGTGTAAAAAAAGTTAGGCCCCTCTAGGACCGACCTGAGAAGTGGCGCTGTTCTAGTCCTTCCCCAGCTGTTGTAAGGAGCAATTGATTTTTGTTCCGGACGCAAACGACCCCCCTAGGCAGACGGCGGTTGTCAAAACCGTAAGTAATTTTTTTTTCGTTTCTTCGCTTGAAAGTCTTTATTGAGGCTACAAAAGTGCCACAAAAAATGTGGGCGCGAAAAGAAAAAAATTCGATTTTTTTCAATTTTTTTTTCAAATTTTTTTTTTCATAAAACTTTTTTCCTATTTTCTACAATAAAAACATATTGTGACACTTAACGATTGAGTTATTATTGATTTTATTACTTAGTTTGTATTTAATACACATTTATTGCCTTTTTACTCCGAAATTTTCGACTAAATTATTCCCAATTTTCAGGTCCCAAACTTAGGAATAATTTAACAAAAATTGGACGCGGCTCATTTTTTTCTCAAAAGCGACAATCTTCCCCTTTAATATTCTTTTTTGGCAGTTTCGATATATTTATTTGTCTTAAAGTTATGATTTTTTGAGTAAACAAATGCATTGACCCCGTTTTTCTTCATTTTTTTGATAAAAAATGTATTAAAAAATTTAATTGTTTATAATTTTATGATCGATACTTCAACTTAAAGGTTTAAGTGTCACAATATGTGTTTATTGTAGAAAATAGGAAAAAAGTTTTATTAATGCACATTTATTGCCTTTTTACTCCGAAATTTTCGAATAAATTATTGCCAATTTTCAGGTCCCAAACTTAAGGTTAATTTAACAAAAATTGGTCGCGGCTCATTTTTTTCTCAAAAGCGACAATCTTCCCCTTTAATATTCTTTTTTGGCAGTTTCGATATCTTTATTTGTCTTAAAGTTATGATTTTTTGAGTCAACAAATGCATTGACCCCGTTTTTCCCCATTTTTTTGATAAAAAATATATTAAAAAATTTAATTGTTTATAATTTTATGATCGATACTTCAACTTAAAGGTTTAAAGAAACTCCATGAATTTTTTCAGATTTTTAGCCCCACTTTAAACAGGTTGTAAAAACGTCAGGACGCCAACGACCCCCCTAGACAGGCTGATGGTGCCAAAAAACCGTAGGCAGACCAAGGGTTAATACTTCATCGCTCCCCGTTAAATATCGGCGAAAATCCATCGCGCCGCACTTATCCCATTATACGGATGTTTCGCGAATTGAAACAAAAAAATCCGTATAAAATTCACACGTTTTTGTTTGTTTGTTTTTCCTTCTTTGTTTCGAGGTGAGCTTTCGACGAAAGATTTTTCCGCGCGTATCAATCAACGGTATCGGTCGTCATTAATAACGGTAATTGGACACTTAACTTACCCGAAATCGCATCGAAGACGACATTTCTGCAAACATCCAACGGTGGATACAATAGGCGAGAACGATGAATAATTGCGATAACGGCGAAGTTAAGTGCACATTGCAACTTGCACTTTAGCTCTTCATTAGTCTTGAGCATTGACAAAATTTCACGGTAATCGCGTTACTTGGTTCGAATTTCTAACGCCCTCCAGATATTCACTTTGATCTTGCCTCTTCGTTGGTGAGATTTTGTTTGTATGCGAACTGTTTTTCTTTTTTCCCCAATTATAACGTAAGCATATGCCGAGTATCTTTATGCACTTCTTTAACCCGGGAACCGTGCTCGGGCATTGATTTTTCATAAAACTTGACATTTTTCAGACAATTTGAAGAAGAAAAAAAAAACGCCTTCTCGACTTTTCAGATATCGGAAATAATTACTTTTCCACACAGGCACGGTACCACCGGAGGATCATTTCCGTTTGAGCAAATATCGGGCCAAACGAATCGAATTCCACGGGTTCTAATTTATGTGAAAAATTTTTAATCGAGTAAACCCGCTCTGATTCTGAATGATCGAGTTTTTTAAATTTTATTCTTTTAACAAAAATATACCAGTGCGGCACACTAATAAAAAAAAAAAAAAAAAAAAAAAACGAGAACCTTTGCCAGCGAAGCAAAATGACGAGCAAGCAGCGTGCAAGTTCTTAATTTTTTCTTCGAATTTCAATCAAAATGGTGGTCCAATTTTGTTCACACGTCGTTCGACTTTATTGCGAAGGATTCCCGAGAACGCACGAAATTCGCCATTTTTCTCCGAAGGACGGTTGAGCCGAGACACATATTTTATTGGAAGTTCGAGTGCAACTGAAACCGAGTTCCGAGGCAACGTCGAGTCCGACCAAGGACACATTCGTACTCAAATTTCACACTGATTTTCCAGCCTGAGAAGATTTTCCCCATCTCGTAATCGGTAGGTCTGACACTTCGGTCTCGCATTCGAACGCATTGACGTCGCGTCGTTTTGTATTCTACATCCCACACCGAATGCTCCCGAAATAAACATTCCAAGTACAATCGAGGGATTTATTCGGTTAAAAACGGAGTGGAATAATTGTTCGTGAATGACGGTAGTAATGCGAACAAGTGCCGAATACTTCGTTATCGTCGAACTCTAAAAGACCGCGTGAAAAATCTAGTTCTCACTCGATCAGGCCTCGGGTGTTTCTCTTTTGTTGTTGAAACTGCTAGAAAACGTTGCTGTACGATCTATGGGCGCAAACGAAGCGATAGTCGAGCTGCAATCCGCTTTACGAGTTCTTCCATGAGTTCCTCCACTTGGAGAGATCGATTGCACAATTGAAGGATCAACTGGGGCGAGTTCATTGCTTCGATACAGCCGCGTCTTCGCTTCACTTTTTTTCGTTCTCGTGGCCCCCTTGTTGGAGACCGATGGCTCGTTCCTTAATTTCTCATCGATACGTCGCACAACTGACGGAGGCGGAAGTGAGGCGGAAGTGAAAAAAAAAATGTCGTTTGAATCGGTCGATCGATTGATTGAAACGAGCGAGAAAAAAAATGACGCCCATAGTACTTTGACCGAGTCGTATCGTCTTCTTGTCTTGAAACCGTACACTGGGCTACGCGAACGTATTTCGCTCGTTTCGTCAGCGTTGATATTTCTTTCGACACGCAGAGTACATTTTCCTCCCATACGAAAATAGAGAGTTGCACCGTTGACGAATATCCCTTCGTTTGTCAAAAACGAACTTGACAAGGCTTGAAGTTTTAACGCAAGTGGAGTTCCAGTCCGACTCATCGTTTGAATGTTCGTTACGCGAGGACGTCTTCGATCCGTTGAAATGTTTCTTTCTGATGATTCGGCGACCAGACTGATCCGCGCCCGCCGCTCGTGCATCAATTTCTTTGATCTCAACCGGAAATGTGTGTCGGCTCAGCAGCAGCGTAATGTGGAATTGTCACGAGGGTACACTTTTGCCCCGGTGTTACACCTCTAGGATTATGGTACAGTGTGCTATCTAAAACCTGAATCGTGGAAAAAACTACGTGCGCGAAAGTATCGTGTCGATTGTTTTTTTTTATCATACGCCAGCTAAATGGAGCTCGGATACGCCCGATTATTCATCAAACATCATGCAACACGTTATCGTTACGATATAGTGCGTTTGCGTGCACGACGAATACTACGTGCACGAGAAAATAATAACTCGAAACAACATGTACACGCTCCTTGCTTGACCGCACATTCGTCGTCAGGTGCAAAACCGATGACTTATTTTGTATTATTGCAGTGTGTATACTTACAGGGAGAGAGATGTTGTCATGGAAGTCAGGGATGTGGTGGTCGAGCTCTTGTTTGATAGGGGTTTGAACTTGAGACGACGGGGACATTGGTCGACCCCCATCCTCTGTCTCGCCGCCTAGTGCATTGTTTAACTTTGGAATCACTGTGGGGCTGGATTTGTAACTACATTGAGACGATGCCTGAAATAAGTCAAGAAAAGCCGAGTTTATGAGGTGGCAGGTAAACGATCGGGAGGGGAAATTATTTGTTCTTACTGGGCTCGATTCATCGTCAAGATACAAGTTGAAGTTTCAATCGTTGAAAAGAGCAAAGTTCACTTTTTTCAATCGGAAAAATACACCCCTCCCCCGCCCGCCGAATTTCAGCTGCTATAATCACTTCAATGATTTTCCGAATCCTCGTGAGAAATCAACAGCGCAAATTGGCAAGAAAACATTTTCGTAGATAACGAGAATAGAGAGAAATAAAAGGGGAAAAATGCTTTTCCCTTGAATTCCAACGATGGAAACTTCAACACCGCGTCAAGATGTAAATCTCAATAACGTTCGTAGGGAAGCCTGATCATTGCGTTATGTCGTGTGCTTCTATAGGGTTTTTCAATTGGCGCGGGTAGACGTTGGCGGCCGTGTTGTTTCGGTGGCGTCTGTCTAATCTGTTGTTTATTATTCAGTCACTCGTGCCAAATCACCATGGCAATAGAGCACGTCCAAATGATAAAAGTTTATTATCAAAATGAATGTTCGTTAGTGCCCGTGTTACGGCAGACGCCGTGACCCTTCACAGTCGACTCTCCAACGTTTGGCGGGCCAAATTCGAGACGGCCGGTTCGGCAAACAATCAGCCAACACCAGTACGTCAAAGGAACGCCAGATCGGCCGAGAACATCGCCCCGTTGTCCGTGAAAGTGTGCAGGAGAACCCGAGGCAGTCAACTTCCTCGCCGTGCGCAAGACCTCGGCCTTTCGCAGACTTCAACTTGCGGCGAATTTCGCGTCGGGATCCAACTGACTCACGAGTTCGAAGTTAATGACCATAGACAAGGCGGCCTGTTCGCTTACTGGGCTTGAGAGCGTTTGAAAGAGGATCCCCAATCTTGGCCGAAAAATCATATTTAGCGACGAGGCGAATGGCTATGTCAACAAGCAAAATTGCCGTACACGGGACGACGCCAACCCACGCGAGGTTCACCAGGTGGCAATGCATCCACAAAAAGTTACCGTTTGGTGGGGATTTTGGGCCGGCGGCGTCATTCGTCCGTACTTATTTGAAAACGACGTTGGCGAGGCCGTCACGCGTCAACGGCGAACGCTACAGAACGATGATAACCGATTTCTTTTGGCCCAAATTGAACGATACGGACGTAGACGACACGTGGTTCCAGCACGACGGCGCCTGCGTGCCACACAGCTGACGCCACGATGTACATTCTGCATGAACTATTCGAGGCTATGGTTATCTCTCGCAGAGGTGACGTGTGAATCGGCCACCAAGATCGTGCGATTTGACCCCGCTAGACTTTATCTTGTGGGCTTTCTCGAAGTTGCAGGTCTATGCCAATAAGCCGAAATCTACCGATGCTCTTAAAGTCAACATAACCCAGGACATCGCTCAAATTCGGTCGGACGTATGCGCCAGAATCATTGAAAATTGGACCACTCGGATCCGTGCCACCGTGCGAAGCCGCGGCGGACATTCGAACGATGTTACATTCCATACATAATCGCATACATAGGCCTGTCGAATAAAGTAAAAAAAGAATTTCGTTAATACCTCACACACAGCTTGTTTTATTCCATTTCAACAACATCTACCAGCCTTTATTGAAAAACCCTTTATAACCTTTTACTCGAGGGCTCAGGCTACCGTGGAAATGACGAATGCTCGTTCGTTCATTCAGGCGACTCCAATTCAAGACGAAGATCCAACGTATGGATGGCAAAAGTTTGAACGTTTTTTTTTCCCCCTCGAAAATGTTTTTCGTATTAACGCACACACAAATTTGGTACGCTCGTTTAGTTTTCATTAAATATTAACAACGAATGTCTTCTTTCCGCGAGAAAAGGAAAACGAAAAAATACAAATCCATTTTGTTTTCAACGATCAAGACACGACAGCACCAAAAAAGCTCTGGACAGTCTTACTCGACACTATCCATTTTAAGAAAGAAAGGGGAAAAATGAGTTTTTTGGCTTCACATCGACCAGGTAGCGAAAACAAAGCACACCGTTGAGCCTCTCACGCCACAAGGTCCTCCACACGATTGTTTATCATTTCTTCGATTATTGATATTTCTAGATAAAATTTGGCACGCAACTTTCTCAATGTAACACATATACGAATAAATGTCCGAACGATTGTTTGATTATTTTGCTTATTCTTTCAAATGTTTTATATGACTCTGAGCTTCATTCAACGGTAGTAATGCGGAAATAAGTCATGGAAATAGGATGCAGAGAGTAGTTTTAAGGCGAATTGGTGCACGGAGAAAACAGGGGCCTCGAACTTTAGAATACTATGCTTCTAAAAAAATATCATTAAATATCAAAAAGTATTGAATGGAAGATAAAAATTGTCATCGTGGTATAGTAATAGCGAAGAAATTTAAATTTTAACCTACGATATGGCACGTAAACTCATACAAATAATACATTTTATTCGGCATATAGTGATTTTTTGTAGAATTCAAAAAATATTTTGCCCACGTGATTGGAACAATTAGTTTCCAGTATTGTACGAAAAGTACGGTATAAAGAGTGACATTTTACTAATAACTTCGTAATATTTTTCGCTATACGCCGAAGATTTATGCTACGCGTATAGTGAAATCCATATGAAAATTTAGCGCGTAATAAAGGTTGGTATTTTACAGAGCACGCATTATTTTTACTATACAGCATATAGGACTGGCGCCTATGCGAGAATAGTTTCAAATGTAATGTGCACGCATCATTTTTACTATACGGCGTGAGAATCATTTTTACACGTCTATAACAACAAGTCTTAGAATTCCGAACTGGCAGTAAACTGCTAGTACTTTTCTAGCACTAAATATTAGAATTCTGTCAACCGGTGTTAGAATTTGAGGCCGTATTTTTCTCCGTGTTCGGTTACTAGAATCGCTTTCGGTCAACAATGGGATGAAGGATTTTTCAATTGACAAGGTTCTAACCTTAGTTTCTTGGACATTATTATTTCGCAAATTGGTTTATTGTTCATAGTTGCAAAATGCCTCTATCTATTAATCAAGAAATTTCTTCGCAACTTAACCGGAAGTGATTCGCTTCGAATTATTTACGGGCTCTTTACATCACTGCCCGCTCCGTCACATTTTTTTTTATTTTGAAATCTACCCCGAAGGATTCAAGTTTATGCGAGGTACGACATTTTTTTTAACTCAAGAGTATGCTGAGAAAAAAACCTCGTTAGAAGAGACGGAAAAAGGTGCAACGAAAAATTTAATTGAACGAAAAGTGTTTTTTCCATTCGACGCCATGTCGCCGCCGCTGTCCCAGGAAGGTGTTTAAATCATTGAAGCACGCTGTAACGAATTTAACCAGTCGCAGAAAAATCGCGAGTAGCTGTGCCGTGTCAGCTGTGGGACAGCGGAGTTAAGAGAGGAAATTGAGGGCGCTCGTTCGAGAGGTTCGTTCGTTTCACTCAATTGATAGGCGTGAAGAAAAACTTGATTGCATTTTCACCGTAAAATTGAAAATAAAACATCGGAGTCTATAAAAATATCACGAGGGACGAACGACCTTAAGGTTCGATATTTTATATAAAAACGATCACACCAATGACAATAGGAATAACGAGAGAAGAAAAAATTACTTCTACGCTCTGCAACGATCAACTTTGCGTCCTCGCGAAATGATATTCCAAGGACGCAATATCGATTCGAAGTCTACAACCCAGATAGGCGAAAAAGATTTTCGATAATCATCACAATAACGAAATCATATTTGTTATTTCGAGTTGAAATAACTTGGATGTTTGCAAAAAATAACGAGGTTTGGAAACAAATTGGAGATTGGACGCGGGAACTAAATCACAAATGGAGATGTCACCTAGCTTCAAGGGTGGCCGACGAGGACGTGGTTCTGTGTGTAGACGTTGGTGCGAGAGATCAGGAGAGTGGGCGAGAGCCAGGGGGAAAGAGGAAGAGGGGGATGGAGAACCGTCGCGAGAGAGAGAGAGAGAGCGCACGCGTATCGGACATTTTTTCGTACGAATACATCGGTCGTCTCATTGACGGTTACACGTCTCGAAAAGAGAACTGGAAATTCACAGGGTCACAGTCATCTCCGCGGGTAGTCAGCAACGCTGCTTCACGCCGTGACGGATCGCGTCACAATTTTACATTCGACCAGAAATTTTAATCGGGGTAAAACGAAAATCGACGTATTTCATTTTTCGAGATAACGCACGAGGCTACACAAGGGCCAGACTCGATGTACAACTGGTCCCGCCGCGACGTACGAAAAAGAAAAAAAAAGAAAAAAAGAGGGAAACAAAGATACGAGAACGAGAGCGAAAGCGATATAGCTACGGGTAACGCAAATTTTCTCAACGCCGCAAGTATAGTTTTGTTTGAAAAGCTGAGTAATCAGCCGTACGTTAAGCCTCGATACGCGAAAAATAACGTCGATCATAATTACGCGAGTACATTTCCGAGTATATATTTTTTAAGACGCCCGAAGTAACGAGATTACACGAATCGTTCGTAATACGAAATGATAATTTATTGCGCTATAGCGAAGACGAGGGACGGAGAGGGGGGGGGGGGGGGGGGGGGGGTTGAGAGAGAAAATTCTTTCCGACTCGTTGCGGAAAAGTTGGCACGCGAGATATAGCTATCTTAGCGAAGCAAAATATTATCGAAGTTGCATACTAGTTTCTAACATCATTGTTCTACGGCCCGAGTTTTCAAGGACACCAAGTACGGCGAATCTTGGTCGGAAGAGCGAATAAAGCGAGAGAGGTACTGAGAGAGCGCGAGGGAGAGGGAGACGGAGAGGAAGAGAGGGAGAGAGAGGGGCGGGGAGGGGAGGGCGTATTATCATAAGCGCCGAGTGCGCCATGAGAAGCAAAACGATTTAGCTGATCCTTTTGGTAAATCGTTTGTGCGCCAGAAACGGTAAACGTGAAAAAAAAGAAGACAAAAACGAACAAAACGAAAGCAAAAGATGATCCAACGGATGAGGAATCCTGATCTAAAACTAGGTCAGCGAAATGTGCGTACGCACTAGGACCTACGACGGGAGAAAGTTTTGAAAGTCCAAAGGACATTTGAAGGGGGATTTTTCGGCGAGCGGCCCATAATCAATCGCCCATGTGCAAATAATACGCGAAAGCGCGCTGCGTCGAAACCGGATAAAGTATCGTACACGCTCGTACAATTTCGTACTTTGAGTTTGGCTACGCGCGATGAAAATGACCTATAAATACGCCCAAGTATACCCGAAGAATTATTTGATAAGACGACTCGCTATGCGAATGCTCCTCTACAAGTCCGAATCTCACTCACGTGAATGTATAATCCGAGCAACACGACGCGCGTTATTAATTCTTACTTGATAGAACAGTCAATTTCAGGACAGATGTTATCCCCGACAACGAGTACACGCATGAGCAACAAACGAGGCATATTAGGGACGCCTTGTTCGTTGACCCCAAGAAAACAACAAAAAATGGAACCTCCAGAATTGTTCGTTAAATCTTTATATCGCCACTTGCCAAGTTTCATAGCCGATGGATATCGAATTCACATATTCGTGAAATATTAACACACACACACACATGCATCATCCGAATCGTTTGTTGTGATTTTTATTCGGAATTTCTGACAACTTTCGATCGACATTATCACGTTTTAACACGCAAAAAATGCAATATTTATTTGTGCGTTTTTTAAAATTTTCTCGATCGATGAGCTTCCCGGTGGTTGGATTTTTCAAATTCTTCCCATCGCGGAATGGTTTCAAATTTTCACAACTCGGATGTTACTGATACCGTACAAGATTATTTCTACGATTTTGATTGGGTTTTCAACGTGCTTGAAAGAAAAACACCCTTCGGAAAATTTCGCAACAAACAAATTCTCATTCGTGATGGTCTGTTTTGCAAAAATTACATTACAAAGAAGTCCATTATTAACAGCATTAGATTTTGGAAATATTTTATTCAGGTCCTATGCAAAAATGGTCTATGAAATGATTATTTCAAAATAAATTTGATATGTTTAACGTACCTCGTGATCTGTTTCGATCGACTTTCAACTATACCAAGCTCTGAATAGTTACATCTCCGTCGAAAAAACAGACCCTCTTCGGGCTTGGTCTAAAAATATTCGTGATTTTACATACAATTTTCGAAGTATTTAATTGAGAAAATAAAAAGGGCTTTGCGGGAAAAAGTCTCTTTTTGAAGTACCGTGGAAAAGTAAAGTAACGTTTTCCTTTTTTTTACCGAAATTTAAAATACTTTTTTTTTTAACGCACCTTCACAACTGACTAAAATGGGACAAATCATTTTTTGGATGCCATCAGTCATTTCCAAGTTATTGCGGTTTACGAGCATGAAATTGAGAATGCATTCGAAATTTCGAGTGGCTGTTGATAATCGATGATGGAGTAACTCGACAAATGGAAACGTCGGTGTTGTCTATCTGCTTGCATACAACGGCACACAAAAAATCATAGTACTGAAAAAAGGTGAGTTTTTCGGAGTGAACCTTTCACATAAAAAGCCCCATATGTGTGTGTACAAATGGTTGAGCGTACTTGAAAAATGTCCACAGACTTTCTTCAACGTATGTCATTTGTTTTTTCTTTCGTTTTCACGTTGTCGATGGCGGAAAAAAACGTTCGATGATTCGACACGGTAAAATACACTAATCGAAAAGCGGAAAGCAAAGTTTGCCTTTTATCAGGGAACGCGATATTCAAGCTGAAACTTATCGATGAAAGGAACGAGTTCACGATTTAATAGCAAGCGAGAAAAAATGCCCGAATGTTTGTTCTATAAACCTGTTCTGTGCGGGCTTTGATATCATTTTTTTACATTTCAGTCTTGAGGTATGCTTATATTTCGAGGGAGGCCTCATTATTGTCCGGTGAAATGACGAAGAGAGAGAATTTATTGCGAAAAACGGCCGCCTTCGTAAAAAAAGAAAAGGTGCCATATTACGAAACGATATTCCCCATATTTCGACTCTGTACAATATCTAATACCTCGTATTGTACAGTACGAAATGATATTCGCGCGTTTTTTTACAACGTTGTACGAAAGATGGAACGTATCTGTCGTGCGGTTTTCACTCGCCGGTGGAATCGGACCTCGGGCATGTGTGACAGAAAAAAAAGGCGGCTCATATATAAAACACTTCAGGGCCTTGACGACTATGTTTACTTTGTTCTATTTTTGCCAAGTCACACGAGAGGACGAGCAGGAGAGAAAGTAAAAGTCGGCTATGTCGTTATTAGGAATCCCAAGACGAGAATGAGTCTTCGCGATTCCCGCGAAATATTTTCTTTACGACAGGAGTTTACGTGAGATTTCGTAAAATTTTGCCGTTCAACAGCTGATTGTCGGAAAACATGGCTAACCTTTGAGACGTCTCTCGTTTGATCCTGCACGAATGATGTCTCACGCGTGTACCGCGATTCGAGCGAAAGAAAACAAATTAACGCACGTTTCTTACGGTTTTAGTCTCGTTCTCGCCCGATATCGTAAAATTTCTCCAAAAACTTGGTTACGTTAAACTCGCATTAAACGTGCAGTTAAGAATTGCAGATTACGAAACGAGGGGACTAGATGCCTTGACCAACCGAGTCTATTGCAACCAACGTTTTGCCGAGTTTACACTCGCAAGAGTGTATCTTTTTTAGTCTGTTCCCCCTCGCCGTCTATCCCAAAAGTAACCCTGCGAAAGCATGGTCGCAGAGCGGTAGCTTCATCTCGGAGCTGTTTCGGGCCATGAGAAAAATCGATTTTTAATCGGACGCCAAGTCCGCTCGCTTAAACTAAATGGTGCTTAACACGTTTTACATTTATCGAGTCCATAAATACCTGAGAATCGGAGAGGAAGCGTTCGCTGGGCGGTCCCGTAAGTGATACATCGTAACTTCCGGAAAGCTTTCGTTTCCTCTTTTCCGGATGCGGCTGGAGATTGGGCGATTCGACGTGCCTCGCGCCGGCTTGCGCCTCGGGCTCGGGGGACGGGCTCTTATTCTCGGTCTTGTTGTTGACGCTATTGTCGGTAAGGCCCCTGATTTGGAGAGCCTCCGCAGTCTTGAGAAACATCGGCAGGAGGTGCTGACTGACGTTGACCTCGCCCTTGTACATGAAGTGGAGCAGCGCCTTCATCTCCGTGTCGTTTACATCCTTGAGAAATATTATCGGATGCGGATGTATGTTCTGTAGAAATATATTCTCGAAGTAGGGACTGCAGGCGGACAGTATCGTCTGATGCGCTTTGAAAGTCTCGCCGACGCACGCCAATGTAACGTCGCAGAGTGCCTCCCTGGCTAGCAGCGAACTCAGTACGTCGGTCAGATTGGCCGGATGATTGTTCCAACGGAGGCAATACTGCTGATCCATCTTGTCTATCTCCAATCCCGGCCCTATAACCAAACTGGCTTGTCCTGAAGAGACTCGAGATCCGGGGAGAGGGGGGGGAGAGAGAGAGAGAGAGCAGAGAAAAAATCAAGAGCACTCGTTAATTTTTTTTTCCATGTAGCACAGGCCTAGACGCGAGGAAATAATAAAGCGAGTGCTAAGCGAAGGGCAAAAAAGATCACGCAAATAAATAAGAAGAGCCAGATGAAAAATCTCGCTCTTGTTTTGATTTCGCGAAAAGGCAAAAAAAATGACGAAGCTCTTCTTCGGGGCTCCCTTGTATAACCCTACAACTTACCAAAACTCAACGAGTTACGGTTGAACGTAAAAAAATCGAATGTTTCCTCAAAGTCTCGTGATGCAAATAACAATCGTATAATTTCACAATTTACAAACATACGACTCTACGAACGACACAACGTTCTCTACGCTTCTGCAAATGTGCCACATTGCAGTATAACTGTAAAACCCTTCAGGGTTCACGGGCCTCTACTATACGTGGCAAAAACATTATTTTCGCATAACCTCGTACATAAGCCCGTGGATATACGGGAACTCACGAACGACACGAAAACAGCGCGACAACCTTAGGCGTGCGAGGTTTGAAATTTTTTTTTTTTCTTCAAATTATTTCTACGACACGTAATGCGGTACAGGGATGAGGTTAGAGCGTGAATTGCGACGCAGTTTATAAACAACACCCGTGTGCTTTTACACACTCGCGACTGAGAAAGGAGAGAGATGAGTAGATGAGGGAAAAAAAAGCGGTCCGGAGATAATGTTTTCGGCAATGTCTGTATTCGCGGTGCGATGCCTAGCCTGTGGGCGCCATTGTCGCTCATCTCGCGCTTACACAGGACCGCACCGTCGTATGTTTAGCCCGTGCGCGAAAAAACTTGGGGGGACTGTTTTGTGTTTACGGACACACTCCGGGCGACGCGCTCGACTATCGTATACCTTAATTCTCCGTACTGTATCCACGTAGCGAAACACACGCCCGTATTCTGAATAGTCTCTCGCACCACTATTCGCAACGACAAAATTTGTTTATGTATATATCTCCCGTTACTTTACTCACCTTTTGCAAACTTTTTGCCATTACAACGCCACCCGACCCTCAAACGTCCACTGCCATACCGATCTGCCAATAGCTCCGAGCGTACGTACCACGGCCTTATATTTTTAAAATACTCTCTGACCTTCGCGTATCCGCCGTCAAAACGGCGGAGGCGCTAAGGGCGCCTAAATTCAAACGCTCCCAGTGCAAAGCCCCGTAACTTGCCCCTTTGTCCTCCATTTTCACTCTGTCGCGTATTTATTATCCGTTTTCGTTGGTATTTCGAAGCTCTTCGAGGATATTCGGCTTTTTGTCGACACTCCTCACGTGCCAAGCTTCGTCCTCGATCGCACGCGACATACGCGTGGGTCCGGGATTAACCTATCCTCGTGCTGCGCTATCTTGACGAGGACCACGTGGTCTCTCGGCGAAACACACTCTCGCGCGTTGAAAAATATTTTATCTCCGTTGGAGGTGGAAAATCGATTCTATTACGAGGTCGCCCTCTGTCGTCGCGGGTGAGTATCCTTTTTCCCCTACCGGCGCGGATATCTGTTTCTGCAATCTACTTCTCTCGCTGTTTTGATATACGTGCATCGCAGCGACCTTTGAAATCGAGCGGAACGTGGCGCGAAAGTTGGCTTTTCCCCCCATTCCATCCGATTGATCGAAAGTCGTTAAATCACTTACAAATTAGGGCTTTCTGATGTGATTGATGCAAGTAAAGAAATTATGCTTACAGATTGACGAAAATTTGGCAATAGTCTCCGGCTCGGCCATTGAGACAAAGTACCACGTGGCATATGGATGCGAAAGACATAACTCAAATTTTTCGGAACAGATTCCGGAGGGATCAATAATATTGTTGACAACAGAGAAGCGTTAAGGTCTGCGTCAGCGAATTCTACAGAGCCTGACGCTTCGTTTTTTTTTTCTGGAAAACTTAACTATCTATGATAATGATCGAGCCAAATTTTTTTGAGGTTATGCTGAGCCCGCGAATACCCTTAAGTTTGCCTCAGATGAAATGTTTGGGTTTGTTTGGCATGTAGGAAGTTTTATGTAAAAAAATATGGTGACCCTGATGTAAATATGGATGTGTAAAAGAGAGTACAGGGTGAGAGTTAATTAAAGAGGTTGGGGCGGTCCAGTTGCGTCAGATGACGGTTTATAATTTTTTTCTTCTTCAATAAACCTCAAAACATGCGCATTTGAGCTACAGATTCGTTCTGTAGATGCTAATTTTTCATAAAATACACTACCCCAAACAATAAAAGGAAAATAACTTGTGTTCAATTTTGAAAACTTTTTGAAGTGCTGTATTTATGCGAAAAATGGTCGTATCGAGATGAACAAAAGCATTTTGAAGCTTCAAGTTTCTAGTTACGAGATCTTTTGGCTAACATTCTTTGTCAGATACGGTTATCGCCCAATCATAAGCAATAGCGCGGAAAAAATGTCGAATTTTTCTGTTTTTTTTTCAAGGTTCCACGGACTCGGGATTTTTTTTCAGTTAAATCAATATACAGGTAAGTTAGCTTGTTTATTCGGCTTCAATTTGGTCTTTGGTCTGCGACAATTTTTCAAAAGGAAAAGAGATCCTTTTGTCTTTGATAATTGATATCTCAGCAACCAATGATCGCACAGAGAATTAAAGGGCAGCTTTGAAAACTTGAATGAATCTCCTACTCGGAAAGTGTGACATTATCGATGATTTTTATGGAAAAACTGCGTCACTAAATATTTTAAACAACTCAGAATGAAATTCTGACCAATTTATAATTATGCCTATTTACATTTATGTCATGAGATTATTTATTATCATCATTAATTAATATTAAGTGTTGCCGAAATACGACAACTTCGCGGGCGTTGACGTTGGCAGCAATACTCTTCATTCGCCAGCCAAGATCCGTGATCTGCTATCAAATCTTGATCGTTCAATATTGAATATATATGGTTTACGATGGACAAGATAGGTTTTTTTCTTTTCCAAATGTTTACGAAGGTTAGTTTTCGTCAATCCGTTATAAATGTTCTAACTTGGCGTTAAATAGCAAACAGAATTGCATCACCTGTAGTGTGAACGTTTTGCCCATGTAATCGCACGTGAAATTACATACATCAAACTATTTTAGCTGTATTGTTCTGTGGTGAAAAAATTCGGACAGATCCGTGGTTAAGACAATAACACCCACACACACACACACGCGCGCGCGCGCACGCACACACACACACACACACACACACACACGCACGCACGCACACACACACACACGCACGCACGCACGCACGCACGCACGCACGCACGCACACACACACACACACACACACACACACACACACACCCACACACACACCCACACACACACGCACGCACGCACGCACGCACGCACGCACGCACGCACGCACGCACGCACGCACGCACGCACGCACGCACGCACGCACGCACGCACGCACGCACGCACGCACGCACGCACGCACGCACGCACGCACGCACGCACGCACGCACGCACGCACGCACGCACGCACGCACACACACACACACACACACACACACACACACACGCGCGCGCGCGCGCGGTTGCCGCCTTGACGGTAACCTCCCGGCGGACATTTAATACCCATTTAGATGACACTTGGGAAATTTTTTGAAAATTGCCACTCAGTTCGAATTTTCACTGAGTTTGCCAGAAGTTTGATAACCAAAGAAATTCCGACGAATCGCCTACTTCTGAAATCCTACACCCCTGAAGCAAACCACCGTTCGTGCGTTTCTTATGTAAACGTGTATTCTATGGAATATTTAAAGGGAACGGTTTTTTTATTATATCCACTGCAACTCGAGAGAGATGCAGATTGCTTATCGCTAGAATGACTTATAATTTTGAACGGTTTTTAGTTGTAGCTCCGAACACGTACGCGGATGAGTAGTATCAAAAGTATACAACAGAACGCTGGTGGGTCTTTCCAATTTTGGCTTTCTTGCATTCGGGAGTCTTCATATACTTGTCTCGTTAAATACCTCGCGCCATTTAGATGTTATCCCGATAGAAAAAAAAACCAAATAGCCCTCATGATATCATCCGCCTCGCTGTCGCGTGCGTTTGGCAATTTCGCCAAATGGACCCCGAAATTTCGTAAACTACTTTCTCCAAAACGATGCAGCCGCGATCGCAATAAAATCAGTTTAGCATCTGAACTTCAATCTCGATCGTTTCGAAGAAAATAAAAGTCGGAATTCGCTAGACAATCTCGTGTGTATGGCGGCTCGATCGATATAACAGATCGCCTCGAGGCGAAACGTTTGTTGACTCGGACGGTAGAAATCACGTTTCGGGTTCCCACTCTAAGAACTAAACGGATCATTTAGTCGGAGCCGTCGAAGCAACGGAAGTGAGATTTTTGGGAATTCTTTGATAAAAAATTTATGGTTATTTTTTTATCATCATTAATTCAATTTGGCAAATGCATTTGCACGAGAAAAAAGGGCGAATGACGGAAACTTGGTACAACTTTTTTAAACTACTACGTGCCGCTACACTACGGAGAGAGCATACGAAAAGACTACAGAACTTCATCGATTTGGCAATGTTCCCGTTTCAGGAAAAGCAAACCTTGCCAAAAGCTTGAAAAAATGCAAATATGTACCGTACAGCGTCGAACTAACTTTGCATACCATGAAGGTCCACGCTTCATAAGCTATCGAAAATGTTTGACCATCATTGACTTTTTACTATGAGATCGTTAATAACAACCCTTAACTGTCCAACTCTGAGAAATATTGAGTTTTTTTGTATCTCTTATTTAGATAACGTGACCTTTGCATGATTCTCAAGGAGGAGAATCCTTGAAATTCATCCATCCACAATCCTCCCTACATTGCTTATGGAAGTATAAGCATAACAGCTACCAGTCAATTCATTATAAAATTGCAAATACATTATGAGGATATTATGTTGGTAACTCAAATGACTTTGCAAATGCCGCCCGTGATGAAACTGGATACCATGGAACCTAGAATGGTATCTAGGTTCCATGGTATCCAGTTTGGCAATGCAAAGGCGCTGAAAATAGCGTCCCCAAAAATGTGTCGACGTGATGGCGCAGGGGTGCAGCGGCACCTGCATATATAGTAATATATTGGTCAACGAGGTGAAAGCGATTGGATGAGTTTCTAACCTCACGACCACGGTCTTATATACAGGTCTGGAAACTCCGTCAGATAAGGGGGGTCGCTTACTGACGAAATTTTTTTAATACACTAGTCGCTAGAGGGGACTGCTATCTTAAAAGAGTTGGCGGCGAAGTGTGGTACGGGGGCAGACGGAGGTATTGAAAAAAGACAGAGCTAATCGCCGTAATACTCTGCATCTGCCTGTCTGCGTAACACCTCATTTCAATTATTGGTTCTGCAGTATATATATATATTGGTGGTATATCTACCAATATAGCTAATTATAATGAATAAAATTAAGCGGTGAACCAACCCAACAAGCCGCCAAATCTAATTAAACCCCAAGCCTGGCTATAACTTAAATGTTAGAAAACTGTCTTATTCATGCAATGATAATCGTGGTCGCACGGATAGGGTGCTGAGCTACGGTTTTGGAGGAGCCGAGTTCGATCCCCGAAGAGTGGGCTTGTTTAGAAAAATTATTTTTGGTGGTTATGTTTAACTGGGGGCAAGATTGCAGCGCCGCGTAGTATCAATTCTCAACGAATATTTTCGTCCGTAAGCTGCCTACCCCCACCATACGAATTCTGGCAGTTTCCAGACTTGTATGTAAGACCGTACTCGCGACACACCGATCGTGACGTCAAACGTCGAAATATCCGCTGATTCGTAATTCCCTCATGACGGTTCGAAAAAAAACTCAAAAGCGAAAAAAGATCTCAAACTCGAACTCAAAATGGCGGTGATAGAGCCTATCTAGAAAAACGTGTTTTTGTTAATAATAGCTTCACGGGAGAACGGTTTTCTCGTAAAGTATAAGACCTGAAACGAAAACCGAAAAACTGATAATTTATATCTTTTTGGCTATGAGACTACCTAGAAATTTGCTTTCAAATTTTGAAAAATAGCGCTTTTTGATGGAAATAGATCGATTGATTGCCAAAAAAGCAGTAAATTGTTTATAAAAAAAAAGTTTACATTTAATCAAAAAACGGCTACGCACTCCCATAGAGAATGCAATTGTGAAGCTGCTATCAAAATTTCAAATCGATGCATGCTAAGGTGTTCGAGTAATCCTACTTCGAGATTGAAGAAAGTGGTTTCGTGAAAAATGCGTTTAAAGTTGTACGAGGAACTCAGCGCGCGCTCCGAGGTCCTGCGGAAAAATCCCATAATTGAACCTTTAAATAAAAAAATTCGCTACAGGACCAATTGCATATTGTTTTTATAACACCAAAGTATTTTTAGGCAAGAAAACGTCTTTCCAAAATCCTAGAGTGGTGTTATCCTTTAACACGTATGAGGGTTAGGTACATCATCCGTGATCTGTCTTAGATCGGACCCATGTTTAGCGTATATCTATATACATATAGGCCGACGCTAGGGTGCTCCGGCGAGCACCCCAGCGCCATCCTTTCGCGTTCTCATTTTGGGGACGAGTTGAAAGGCCTCGCTGAACCTCCTGGTATCTAGGCTCCATGCTAGATACATAGATATATCCAAGCAACGTAGGTAAACTCCCACGGAAGTGTACATATTACAGGCGGTTTGAAGCAACCGTTTGAAGGCACTACTGTCGAACTCTATTTTACATGGAGACGGCACGACCGCGGGGTCGGGGATTTGGCCGAATTTTTTTGTGTTGAAAGAGGACCTCTAGCACCTAACGTGGTTAAAATAGTAGGACGCACTACTCGGAAGATTCCGAGAAAAATCGATTCAAAGTTTATTAGGCGTTTTATGAGTTTAAAATGTCAAGCCCTTGTCTTTTGCGCCGGAGGTCTCGCGTTCGATTCCTCCCTCGGATCTTATTTTTTATCCCAACAATTATTCAAAACGTTTCTCATCTCTAGATTATTTAAAAAAATTTATTTACATTATTTTTAAAATTATTTTCATCTTTTTAAAATTATTTTCTTTTTTTTCCAATAAAACAATTCATAACGGTGGTTTTTAAAAATTTTTCATTGTAAAGTATATGAGGAGGAACATTGGGTTTTTAACGAGAATAACAAAGTCGATTAGGAAAAATTTAATTTTTATTCATATAATAATTATATACGAAAATATGCCAACTTGCTCTGTAACAGTGATTCCTCCAAAATGCACTCCCTTCGTGCAACCTTGTAACGTTTACTTTTACAGACTAAGTTAAAAATTTCATAGAGCGCTTGCAAAATTGCAGCGAATTGTTAGAGCAGAATCGTGAAATTAATTCCCGGGAAGATTGTATAAAAATCCATCCAATAATTCACCATCAATTATTGTCACCATCATTCCGAGACATGATTCAATACGCCTGGTTTGCTACAAAATTATTAGTTACTAGAAACATTTTCATGAATGTTAATGGGACGTGTTTTTCTACGGATGTATTGCAAACTCCCTGCGATTGTAAAAAATCCGCTTTTATATGTTGCGCAAGATGTCGCAACGATTGTTGCTTTGTTTGTTTCTACGATAATTACCACTGAGGTTTTTGTATATAATTATTATATGAATGAAAATTAAATTGTTTTTAATCGACTTTGTTATTCTCATTAAAAACCCAATGTTTCTCACCGTTATGAATTGTTTTATTGAAAAAAAAAGAAAATAATTACAAAAAAATGAAAATAATAAAAAAAATTATGTAAATAAATTTTTTTAAATAATGTAGGGATGAGAAACGTTTTGAATAATTGTTGGGATAAAAAATAAGATCCGAGGGAGGAATCGAACGCGAGACCTCCGGCGCAAAAGACCGAGCCCTAACCGTCTAGACTAGACGGCGGTTCGACAAGTGCCTGACATTTTAAACTCATAAGGCGCCTAAGAAACTCTGAATCGATTTTTCTCGTAATTTTCCGAGTAGTGCGTCCTACTACTTTAACCACGTGAGGTGCTAGGGGTCCTCTTTCACCACAAAACAATTCGGCCAAATTCCCGACCCCAAGGTCGTGCCGGCTCCTTGTTAGTTGGAGCCAGGGGGGTGACACTCGTGTATATTCCCTTAACAATCAGTGGCCCCGTTATTGACGCCACGGACAGCAGCCCACCATGCGGCGCTAGTAGTCACTCGCGTTACTCCCACTCCGCAAACCGCCTCGTCGCATTATTTCATTCTTTCTAACCTCCGCATTCTTGACATTTTCTTTGGCTTTCTCCGTTTTTTCGATCTCTATTTTTTTTACTGGAAAGTGTCGAAATTTTAGAAGGTGTTCTGCGGCTTGTTGTAAAAACAAGTCCATTTGGTGTAAAGATGAAGTGATTTCAAAAAGTACACTTTCGGTGGTTTCCGTTTTTATATTTAACAATATCTGCGTTGATCGTTCGTAGATGCAGGTCGGGTTTGTAATGTTTTCGGAAGAGCGATTTGAGGCTCATCGCAATTCGGCACGGATTTTCGATTCCATATTGGACAATATGTATCAGCACGAAAAACTCTGTTTTCCGTGTTAAGAAACACGCCGATGTTCTTTACACGTAATTTAATGTTACGTAACGATGAAGAACACAGCAATATTCTGAACACGTCAACGCTGAGCGAAAAAAATATAATCTGTATAAGAAAAAATGACCAAAGTATTGCTTGACGTAATGAAACATTGATTTAAAATTAAATAATTGTTATTTGTTTATATCCAATAAATATTTTTATAATACATTAATACTTTGATAGGTATAAATATCCTATCCCCTTCTGTCCTTGTACAAATGTACTCTGAAATTGTAATATATTAATAATGAATAATCCAAATGCGTCGGATGAAGACGCTGCGCGACCGGAGTGGGGGTATCGCGGGTGACCAGTAGCGCCCCTTGTGGAGAGGGTCAATAAGGGGGACATGATATTCGCGGAGTGTCACCCCATGGTTGGAGCCTTAGGGCTGTCATCTTTCCCCTATTTTTCAACTTCGCCTCTCTCGTTCTTGCGTCGAGCGAGATTGAAAAAAAAGGAACCTATACAAGTATTCGATATTCATATCGCGTCAATCATTAAGTGAATTGATTATTTTGTCACTGCAATTATGATGTGGAAGTACGTGACAAAAAATTGTATAATTTTCATGAGGGCTTGAGATGGCACAAGCATTAAGGGTGTCTCAAAAAGACCTGACATTTTGAATTGCGCGCCATTTTTGTTGTGGCGAACATAGAGTACTAATCTTTGACAACTGGAATCAGGAAGTATTGAGGTTTAGTCATGGAGAATTACACGATACAGCAACGCATAGAAATTGTGAAAATTCATTACAAAAATGGTGCAAATTTTCCAGAGGCGGCACGAAAAGTCCCTACGTCTTCTGGTCATCATAACGCGCTCCTTGCAACGCTGGGGTGAATTTAGACACATAATTCAAGGTCATTGGTGTAATTCAGACCGCAAAAAGTACTTCGTACCGGTCGCTGGAAAGTCCTTCCACCTCGATTCACCATCGTGCTCAGCAATTGAACACTTCAAGATGCTAGGTGCAGCGAATTTTGACAAAAGATCTCCATGTGCATGCTTAATAAGATCCAATTGACACAAGAACTGTAGCGAGCAGACCATGCGCAGCGCCGGACATTCGCCAATTGAATATTCGAGCGCCAACAAATCGATGGTGATTTGTTGGTTCTTTAGCGATGAGGCGCACTTTCAACTGAGTGGCTACGTAAATAAACGAAACTTTCGAATTTGAGGGCCGGAAATCCACAAGTGATTCAACAACTGCCCATGCTTCCTCCACGAGTCACTGTTTGGTGTGGATTTTAGGTTGGAGGAATGATTGGGCGGTACTTTTCTCGAGATTACTGCTGCAAATGCGGTTTCGGTCAATGACGTTCGTTATTGTGACATGACAGCCAACTTCTTATGAAATGAATAGAACGGCATGAACTTGGAAGACATATTCTTTCAACGAGATGATACAACCTGCCACACTGTGGGCGAAACAATGCATGGCAGTTATTGCAGACGATGTTTCATGGTCGTGTTATCTCGCGCCGCGGCGATCTTAATTGGCCACCAAGATCCTGCGGATTTGGCGCCATTGGACTTCTTTCTTTGGGGTTTTCTGAAAGGAAAAGTGTATGCCAATGATCTACAGACCATACCGGAGCCGAAGGAAGCAATTGGACGCATCATGGATTAAATTAGGCCGCTATTATGCCAAAATGTTATTGAACATTTTGTCGAAAGAGTGAACATTTGCAAACAGGGACGAGGCGACCATTTCTCGGATATTCCACACGTAACCTCCATGTTTGTACCTTACATTGAAATTGAAATATTCGTACTTTTTAAATAAATAATACGTTTTATCAATAAATTAAAATGCCAGGTCATTTTTAGGAGCGCGGGGTTGTTTAGCAACAGGGGCTGTAGCAACCGGGGCCTCGACAATTCAAATTTTGAATTAAAACTCGCTAACAAATGGTATGTAAAATCTTAGCGGACAAAAATTACTCCACAGGTCTAAAAAAGAAAAAAAACCTGTTCCACTTTCATGGAGCACTCATTTTTATAGCATTTCAAAGCGCATTTGCGGCAAAAATAATGAAAACAACGAAACACGATGAATTCTCTGTAAAATAATATGTTCCATAGATTATAATATTGAAAACCCTTATGTGGATCGAGCCGACCATACGTTTCTCAACATTTGGCGGTGTATTCGCAAAAAAGACATATTACCTAGCCTATGCAGTGTTCTACAAAAGAAAACAAGATACATCACTTAAATTATCAAAACATAGATCAAACAACACAAAATCACAACATCTTATACTCAACTCTTACTAATAGACAACAGGGCACAAATAATAATCTTTCCACTGATCCTCTGTATAATATAAATTCGACAATCACATTAAATAAAACGAAAGAATGGCTTATAAATCTCTCCACCATTGATATTCCGCTACACATTTCCACATTCTTGTCTCTAGGTGAAAAGTTTTGTTTTCCTTACCTCAAAATCTCAAACATAAAAACTCACATCCACAAATCAATCTTTGAACTTGAGTCCAAATTGGATTTTTTACTCGACAAACCCAGACAAATTGAAATTAGAACCAGATTCAACAAAATTCTAAACAAAATAAATATTCCAACATCATTTTCAAAGACTAGTCAAATCATAAAACACACGTCCGCATTCTTAAAAAAACAACCCTCAACTTTTAGTTACACGAGCTGACAAAGGAAATTCAACAGTCATTCTGAACAAATCAGACTACATTACAAAAACACATAATTTACTCGCAGATTCCTCAACTTACAAATTATCAAAGAAAAATCCGATCAACATTCTACAAAAAGGCATTAACAATATTCTCTCCAGATGGAAGGCCTTAAAAATCATTTATGAAACACAATTCAAATACTTAAAAGCTGAAAATTGCCACCTACCTCGTCTCTATTGTTTGCCAAAAATTCATAAAGATAATTATCCACTTCGTCCAATAGTATCATCAATAAATAGTCCAACACATAAACTAGCTGAATTCATACAATCCAAACTTTCTAAATTAACCAATATGACCAATTCACACGTCAAAGATAGTTTTCACCTAAAACATTCACTCTCTAATATGTCAATTCCACTCAACTACAAATTGGTCTCACTTGATGTTGTTTCTCTATATACTAACATCCCATTACCACTTGTTATTCAAAGCCTTCAAAAAAGATCAAATCTATTTTCAAAAACATTTCCTTTAGACGAAATGATTAAAGCCATAGAATACATCCTGTACTCAACTTTCTTTACATTTCAAAATAAAATTTACCAACAAATCTCAGGGTTACCAATGGGCTCACCTTTGGCTCCAATACTATCTAACATCGTCACAATTGATCTGGAAACAAATTGTCTGGAAAAGTTAAAATTTTCGTTACCATTATATAAACGATATGTTGATGATATTATTATTGCTCTACCAACAGACAAAATCGAATCCACCAAAAAGATTTTTAGCTCATACAACCCAAAATTACAATTCACATCAGAAAATGAAGTAGACAAAAAAATCCTGTTTCTCGATATACTTCTAATCCATAAACAAAGTTCAATTATCACAAACTTGTATAGGAAACCAACTTGGTCAGGCAGATTCATAAATTTCTTTTCACACCATCCACTTTCCCAAAAAAGCCATAATCTACATGCTAGTTGACAGAGCAATAAAATTATTGCATCCTTCATTTCACAAAGAAAATCTCAAACTTATTAGTAATACGAAGGCAAAAAATTCGTACCCGATCTCTTTCACAGAAAAAACAATAAAACACCGACTCTCCACCATCAACAATCAAAAAAAGAATAACAACACTTTTGACTCTTCCAGACTAATAAATCTGCCGAACACAAAAAACATCCATCATCAACTAATTCGTCTTTTCCAACAATACAATATAACATTAGTCACAAACAATAAACACAACATTTTATCGATTACTGGCTCCACCAAGGACAAAATAAATAGCAACCAAAAATCCAACATAGTTTACAAAATTGATTGTAAGGATTGTAATGCCACATACATCGGCCAAGCCAAAAGATACCTAGAGACCAGAATAAAGGAACACAAAAATAGCCTAAAACACACTACTGCAATACACACAGCCTTAGTACAACATGCAATAGAACAAAAACATGACTTTCAATTTGACAATGTAAAAATTTTAAACAACGAAAATTGGCTCAAAAAAGACTAATCCTAGAAATGATCCAAATTAAGGCACACTCCAACGCCATTCATTTTAGAACTGACATACAAAAACTTAGCTCGATCTATAACTCTATTATATAAATGTTACAAATATTTTACAATACTTTACTTGACATAACAATTTAAAAATTATTGACACTATAAGTTAATTTTAAATATTCCTAACATGACACACCGATTTTATTTCTCTTGACACGTCACTGCCGAACGGATCTTTCTCCCCCGATTCGCAAAATAAAGACTCTAATAAGCTTCACGAAATCAAGACACCACTCAGTTTCTCTCGAACTCTCTGTGATCACACATCTCAATATGTAACTGAGAAATGTAAATGTCGAGTTTCTGTTTATTTTGGAAGAATTAAAATCTCAAACTCAATAGGTAATCATCACAGTCACTTGATACTTGACGAAAATCAATCACGTACGTTAAATTTTCACAAATAAAACACAAACTTTCTTATAATTATGAATCCCATACAGATGATAAAAATCGGAAAAAAACGAAAAAAAATTTCCACCCATTGAGAATACTCTGGCAAGACAGTATTTACTTCCATAAATACTGTCTCTTGAAACATCCTTCCAAATATAAACAAAAGTTAGAAACATCAACAACATCGGGGTTAGTTATTTCTCATATTTCATTTCTGTATAACTCCACAATATAATAAACCACACTTTCATACATCATTCATCTCGAACACCGATAAATAAAAAGAATCAACGCAATACAAGAACTTATTCATATCAAAACAATATAATTTTAACTAAAACAAAATTAACTAAAAAAAACAGCTATACAAAACGACACAACAATTTTATGACACAATCATAACACAAAACATTCATGTATTTATTCCTTCAAAACCGATTTGTAAAATTTGTGTATCAAAATTTATAGAGAAAAATATAAATTCTGAAGAGGACCCGAACCAAAGAGTCGAAACGTAGAAAGCATCTTTTATTTCCATCGCTGACCTTGGAAAACCTCTATTGGCCGGACTGAAGCCGAATCTTCAACCAACAACAGTTCTTTACTACTGCTTAAATAACGCCTATGAAAGTTTTAGGACTTCTAGCGCCAGGCGCTAACACCGGCTAGTAGGTGATAGGTGGGTACCCAATTGTGTTGGCTTTACTAGAACTGCCGGGGAAAACCTCTATCATACCGAAATTTCAGTCACTTTATTCACTCTACTTTTTTTCTTGAATTTGGTAAGCTTCTCTTGTTCAAGAAATTCAACTTTTTCAACCAAATAAAGCCGACACTTTTTGTTCGAGCAGTACTTGTTGAGTATTGGTAGATAATTACTCATTTTTTTAAATGAAATAAATGGACATTTTTTTCCGTCAAACAGCGCATCCGGCATGTTTTTAACGACACTTTTTTTTATAGCCGTTACTACTTTTGGACAAATAAGTTTTTGAGTTGATCGATTGTTTGGTCATGTGAATCGGAGTCTGGCGTTTCGATTTTATTACAATCGAACCTTGATAAACGCATCCGTTCGAAAGTTATAAAGCGGTAAACGTCGTTGGCCTGGCAGACGAATGCGTGGCGGATCAAGCCCGTATTCTAATGTGAACACCCATTTTCAAGGTGATTCTTAGAGAATTTAATTTAGAGAAGCTCAAATCTCTAGTGTTTGTATTTCAGAGTTATATTTATACATATTTGAAGTAACATTTCATTTTTTTCAACGCATCTCATTCGACATTGCACACGATATTTGATGTTGCGCAGGTCGTGTCACGAAATTTTTTTATCCTCGGTCGCTGTAGGTGCGTCCGTCCTTGTCATCTGGAACAAACGATTCGAAAAAACATGTACTCTTTACAATTGTGGTTATCGTCGGGCCCTTTGTTAAAAAATTTAGGAAAAATTCACGAAATTCCGGCGTTTGAAAAGAGCACTCTGATATTTACAATAAAATATTCTCTTCTCGCGGTTCGGAAAAATAGTAATTATGAAGCAATCGAAAAGATGGAGGGTCGAACGATAACCACATTCGCGAAGAATAGAATTCTTTTTAAATCGTTTGGTCCGGACGGCAAGGATGACCGGGATCACAACGCCTGGCGATAAAAAAAATTTCGCACCATCAAATACCACGTACAATTTTGAATAGAATGCTTTGAAAAAATTCAAGATGTTACTACGAACATGTATAAATACAACTGTCTAATACTAACGCTTTAGATTGAACCGTTTCTCTTAATTTAATTTCCATAAAATAACCTTGAAAATGGCTGTTCAGACAAGAATACAGCCTTAAGGTAGTAAAAATAACGATGTGTCGACAGGGTGCATGATTTTTCGTTGAAAAAAGCTCGGAAAGTTCCATTCACCCACCGATAGATTTAAATTTTTTGATTTCTCGTCTTTTGCGAAATCTGCGTACGTTGTTCGAAAAAAATGGGTCGTTTTCGAAAAATAATTAGGGCCCTCCCACTTCTTCGTTGTGTCAGGGTCTTCACACCTTGAAATTTGGCCCTGCATAGACTCCTTTTCTGTCGAGCAAGCGCGAAATAAAATATACTACGATCGCTTTCGAGTGTGACAGGAATTACACGTGTACCTATCAGGCGTATTATGTGTACTTATTTATCATACGTATGAAGCGCAAAGTTAGGTAGTCACCGTACCGCTGGCGTCCGTCATGTGTGGAACCATATTCGTGCGTGCGCACCAAACAAAGGCGGCGCTATAGCTGTTCAACAGCTCGGACAGACTCAAGTTCGTCCGTGTACCCCAACTTTTCAGCTTCAAATAATCTGGATGCTGCAGTTCTACGGAACTGTATCTTTGGTAGGTGTAAGTGACCACGTTCGTGGAGTGACACCTGGTCTGGTGTCCTTGTTAAAAGAAGCATTAGGATAGACCGTTAAGACTTGTAACATTCTACTTACAATAGTATCACCGCTGGCTAGATAGAACGATAGTCGTGAACCTTCTGAAGCATCGCGTTCTGCTTTTAGAACAGGATGATCAAGTCGTTTAGTCCCATTTTACAAATCACCCAGTTGGAAAAATGACACAATGTCCTGGTAATACATCTTCATTTGCAAACTAATGTGAAAATTCTGAATTATGTGGCACATCAGTTTGAGACTTCTGTTAGGGGCTTACGTGGTTTTAAAAATTGAAAAAATCTGTTTTTTCCTTTCTATTATCTAATAGTACAATACGAGTATGTCTAGAATATTCTCCTAGATTTTTAAGTCAATCGACGTGAAAGTCTCGAAGAGCTTGATTGATTGATTGATTGTTTATTTATGCCTTGGTCGGAACCTTTAGGCAATATGTTACATAGCGGTAAGTATATAAAGTAATATAACTAATACATAATATCGTCGATAAGAGCGGTATGATAACTAAAATTAAACGAAACATTCGCTTAAAACTTATGGTTGAAATAGTTAGTGAATAATGTGTAAATAATTATTGCTGTGGTTTGAGAAATACACACCATATAATAATAAGAAGAACACGGCGAAATATAAATAGATAATTATAGACTAGAAAATAGTGTATCTACTAAAGCTATATAATTCACAGTGACCTTTAATTTTGCCAGAATAAACTCGCTAATAAAAATTAAAAATAAGCGACACATAATGACGGCTCGCGAGAGGAAAAGCGAGAAGGGAGCAAATTAAAGAGCAGTTGCAATAAGGGAGGCTCACCCCATTCTGCATGTCATAGAACCAACACATAAGTCGGCGGTGCATTAGAAGCTATCTACGTCGCATTCTAACACATATGAAAAAAGTCTAGGCTTACATATTTCTAGGCTTTGTGACGATTTCACTGAAAGTGGGAGTAAGTGCCAGAAATACTTGGCTGCAAGGCTAAACGAATTTCTGGAAGTAGCCGTACGATGTATTGGTATGTGGAATGGATCGGGTGCCATACGTCGGAGCCGGGTACAGTGAGGGATGGGATAACGTAAACATCTCAATCAAATAATCGGGACCGATATTGTTTAGCAGATTGTACGTCATGACACCCATAAAGTAAAGTCTTCGCGCCCTGACCGACAGCCAACCCAACTGTCTGCAATATGGGGTAATATGAACATCCCTGCGCAGATTAAATATGAATCTGATTGACGAGTTTACGAGTTTTGTAGTTTGTGGTTTTGTTCTGGGGTTAAATCATTATAAACTAAGAAACAATAGTCGAGAATGGGAAAAATGAGCGTGGTAATAAGTGTCGTCCTGAGTTGACGTGATAGGACGTTTTGGTGGTACTTCAATTTATGCAGAAAATAATTGACTTTGCGAGAAATTGATCCAATATGTTTGTGCCACGAAAGATCCGCTGAAATGATTACTCCAAGATTTCGCGCCTCTTTTACATAGGGCAGGGTCGTGCCATTAACGACGATAGGTGGTAAGTCATCGAGAATTATCTGGTTCATGTAAGCCCGCTACCCAGTACGAGAACCAAAGATTTTTGTAGGTTGAGTTTAAGCCCATTTGTATTTGCGTACCCGGCTATCGCCCGGACATCAACTGAGATTCAGCTGATTCCATCAGTAATACCAGCGGGCAAACAGCTCAGGTAGATCTGAGTATCATCAGCGAAAACTATATGTTGAGAGTGACGAAGGTCTGGTCCAATATCATTGATGAACAACGAAAAAAGAAGCGGTCCTAAGACCGAAGACCCTGGGGGACGCCAGCATACGTGTCACACCACTCCGAGCGGTGGCTCTCGTCGTCCATGACACATTGCGCTCTCGAAGTCAGATACGCAAAAATCCATTTAAGGGAATGATCAGAGAAACCTATTTTTATTGGTTTCCTGAGCAACCTTTCATGCTGCACTGTGTCGAAGGCTTTGCTAAAGTCAAACAGAACGAGAATGGTAATACGTCTATCGTCGACTACAGCTTTAATGTCGTGGTAAATTCTGAGAAGGGCTGATTGTGCACTGAAACCTTGTCTATATCCAGACTGTCTAGAGTCGAGAATTTAATGATTGGTAACAAATTTTAGTACTTGTGGATGGACTATACGTTCAAAAATCTTGGATAGTTCGGGTAAGTTAGAGATCGTTCGTGTGTCAGACAATGATCTGGGTGAGTTAGTTTTGAGAAGCGGACGTATTAAGGCACACTTCCAGGCCTGAGGAAAATACGCCAGCCTCAAGCAAGCGTTGAAGATATCGGCTAAAGTATTGGGTAGCACTAGACGGGCCTTATGGAGCAAGAATGGGCTTATGCCCATTGGGAGAGAGAGAGAGAGAGGGAGAGAGAGAGCCTTTGGAAATTCCCCCATTGGGAAAGACCGGCCGGGAGCGATGCAGGTATATCGCATTTTTCTCAAAACACTATTTTGGATGTCGGTGGGCACGATTTCTCCAAAACGAATGCACCGAGATATTATTGAAATTTTGCACACTTCGAAATACCATTGACTAGTGATTGGAGGAAGGTTTTTTTTTCGATTGCAACTAATTTTACAAAGCTGTACGTAGTGTAAATTGTACCAAAAATTGAACTATTTTGCATCCATGCTGGGAAAAGTTCAAATTTATATTTTTTTAAATCCTTCGCTCAATCCCGAGCTATACTTATCTACTAACAGAAAAAATTCGGTTTTTTAAGTTCAGGTAAAGCTTCAGAAATCAGGTCCCACCGGCTGAATTTCCCAAATTTGTGCATGATTTTTTTTTCAATGTTGTTTAGATGTTGCTCTTTTATGTGCTCAACATTTTTTATCAAATATTTATATATCATATCGAAAAAAAAAAATGCAAAAAATATGCTCTTTTCACTTCGAAACCCACGTAACGCCTTAAGGTTATGTTGGCCCTTGTCATTCTGGCAGCACTGATTTTACTACGGTGACTGAGAGTCAATATAACAACACCCTCTAACATACGTACCTGAATAATTTTTCGTTACGGAGGTATCAATATTTTTATGTGCGGGCCTATATGACGAAGTGATTTTGTTCTAATATTATTATAATAGGTCTATCTTCAATGTAGCCTTCCCATTCTGGACCTCAGGAGGTTGAAGCATTTTCTCTTTATAACCCCTCCGTACTCACATAGGGTAGAATCGAATCGTCCATCGACTTTGGGCCTAAATATCGGAGTCCCTGTCGTCGAACGGAACTTTGGTCGCTATATACCTGGGGTCTGAGGTATTCCCTATAGGTACGCACCGTGAGTGCCATGAATTCATTTGAGAATTCTCTCGGAGTTGTAAATTCCGATACGCGTGATGGCAACGATGCCTGCCGGGTACGTTACACTTGAAATTAATAATAAAGTGCAACCGTTTTCGTATAAATAAAATGAATAAACACTGAATGCGGAACAAAGTATACAATTTTTAATATTTGAAAACAGAACGGAATACAGTCTTTTAGCTCTACAAATTTTACACAAACAAACGGAGCAAACAATGTTCGGAATGAAGTGTTCAAGTTTGGTCTTTATAATATGATGATGTGTTCGGTCTGATCTTTGGCGACAACTGAACTGTTCTTCTCGATGATCGAAGTGTCACGTCCACTGCTAGGAGTTGCTCGTTAGGATAATTGAAACCCCCTTGATTTCTATTGGGTGAAAACATTTGCAACTTTCTTGTGGGCGAGGCCCTTTGTGACCAATCGCAAGAGAAGAATTAAAAAACTGTGGGTATGATGAAAATCTTGAAAATCCTCAAAAAAAGAGAGGGAAAATACCAGGCGGCAACATCTGCATGCAGTTTTCTGAAAATCCTTCTACATTCCGAAATATCACGAAACTGCAATTGACGGAAATTTTTTAATGGTGATAAAGGAATACCTACAAAAAATGTTCGTGACATTTGGTTGCCAAATGTGCCGTTCCCGAGATCTTCCCGCCGTTGTGCTGGGCGAGAGCCCTTAGACCCTTTTTTATGGTTGCCAGGTCGAGTGAAAATCCGTCGACCTGGTAGTGTGCGGAAGGGTTATACTAGTAAGCTCGTATCGCTCAGAAGCTAATCCGCGTGGGCTACGTTGTTTGAAATATTTGTCAGATGATTGAATGTACGTAGCGTGATGCGACACGCAACAAGTAATTTGAATCGAGCGTCAGTATTGACCTGACAACCGATCTAGAAACATCGTGCGCGAGGCCTCGGTCGCTTCTACCCAAGTGAGACTAAAGCGTAAAAAGGGTAGAAGAAAATCGTATTTTTTGTTGTGTCATCAGAAAAGATGCGAAGAGCGTATACCTGTGGTGCCTGCCACGTTTTTTCGCAATAATTCATGTAAGTAACGAAATAATTTGCATATAATTTACGCCAGCCGGGTGTTCCATTGCAATTGCTGAGTGAGAATAATGGCGAAACACCCGAAGAGGAGGAACATAACGTACGTGAAATTTTGGAAGACAGTAAATTCGAATTCTCGGACAATGATGAGATTGAATAATGAAAGGGGGGATGCCGGCAGTTCCCGGCAAAAATGATCCTCCTGCTTCAGAAGACCATCGATGCCGGCTTTTCCAGCTGAGCAGATTTTGACGTGTCCTCCGGAAAAGAAGATAAAAAAAAACGAATCGGCAGGGCAGCATTTGCCTATGGCCGATGCTCAGTGGGCATCGGACGAATGAATGCATCGAATGCGGGGCAATGGACTCAATAAGCTTAATGATAAAAATTATAGTACCTAAAATAACAACCTTTGTTTCCAACCTAGTATTGCGAATAAATATTTTTGTATTGCGAATAAATATTTTTGTATTGCGAATAAAAACATACCAAATTTTCTGAATTTTATCATCATTTGCGATTTGGGACTCAACATCCTTAACGTGATCTACAATGTTCAAAGCATGTGCGATCATTTTTTCATCCACATCGGAAGATTTTTTTTTTACGATCGTTTTACACCTGACTGGGTAAAATCGATCCTGTGTGACTGCCGTGAAATTCTCCCGTAGTGTAACTACGTAACGGAGCGGAGGGTTAATTGCAAAATCGCCGCTGTTTTTCGGTTTCTCGCGCAACGGGGCGTCATAAGATATCGACGTTTTCATTTTCTCTTCTCGAAGGGTTGAACTTCTCACCGTTGCATGTTGAAGGATGATGACCTTTTTAAAGATGTGCACACGTCTAAATTAGATCAGCTTCCAAGTTTCTATAAGTTTCGGTACATCTTTTTTCGAGAAAAATATCTAAAATATAGGCACTTTAGAACAGGTGTTTAGTGAAAACTTGCGGAGAAAACGCAAATGTTTACGTTGAAGGGTCTACTCAATTTAGACGCTAGAAAAGGCCATTTTCATGAATTTTTTGATAGGTTTATATTATAGATATTGATATAAACGTTGTTACGCTTCATAAATACACTTTCAAAATATATTTAAAGAATTTTTAGTGTATTTATGTAATCCAAACAAACTTTAAACGCGTTTTTCTCGAAACAATGTTTTTCGACGGCTTGTTGATAAGTCTACGAAACTACTGAACCGATTCTTATGAAATTTTAACCACATATTCTTTATAACTATAGCTATAGCGTATAGCAAGGATTTTTTCAAAATTTGATATTTACTATCTTTTTGCCAAAAACGGTGAAAAAACACGTTTTTTGCATGTATCAAAAATCGTATGATATGCGCTATAGCCATTAAGGGGTTACCCCCACTTGCGATTTTGAAAAAATCGTTTTTTTTATCGCATTTTTTTTAAGTATAAGTATCTGAGAATATGTCCTGAAAACTTCAAGTCGATCCGAACAAAATTGACTGAGATATGAGCGTTGAAAGAGAAGAATCCGTGAATTGAAGAACTGAAATTGAAACTTTAAATGCGTTTTTCTCAAAATGGCATTTCTGAAGTCGGTGACCAAGATTACTCGAACACTAATGAACCGATTTTCTTGAAATTTTGCAGGCTTATTTAATACATAAAACGTAGTCTTTAATCGTTCGATTTTTTTTTTCGAAAAAAAATGGCCGTTTTATAGCCAAAAAACGGCCGTTTTTTTCGTTAAAATCGAACCATTAACTTTGACTGTGTGCTATTTTGTGAAAAATGAATATTTTTTAAAATCCTTCGATTAAAGACTAGTTTATACTTATATTTGACTAAATCCATCCGCATTTTTTTTTTTCAGATGATCCACTTCGCCGCAATGTTGGTCACCGCAAACCGTGTATATAAAAACATTATTTCATTGACGGCCATTTGCCACTAAACAAGGTAATATTTTTCAATAAAAAAATTACTGAAAGTTCTTCAAGATGTGTTCTTTAAGATGGTATATTGATCGATTAAAAAAGTTTTGTAGTTTTCTTTAAAAAAATTCATGAAAAAGGCCTTTTTTGCGCTACAAGTGGGGGTAACGCGTTAACATACTGAATCTAAAACCTTTTGATTTTTTTGTTTTGTATGATACATCTCCGAGATTTCATCAACAGGGCAGACCTACCATTTTTTTAGGACATTTTTTCAACTACCATTTTCGTCTATAAATAGTGACGTAAATAGATTACGTTTTTTTATGTATCTCGAAAGTGTATTTATCAAGTGTAACAACTTTTATGGCAATATCTATAATATAAACCTATATAAATGCATGAAAATAGCCTTTTTTAGGGTCTAAAGTGAGAAGACCCTTCAATAACTGCAGTTAATATGTCCGCCAGATGTACTAGGTACGTTTCAGCTACGCTTCTCTCCACTTTTCATACTTCTTCTCGTCTTTTTATTATTGGATATGACAGAAATGTACAAAGTGGCGTCAAAACAAACAGACCCGTTAAATGCGGCTAATTCCACGATGTTTTAATAAGAAACTGTACTACAGTACTTAGATTTTAGTATTAATTTTCCCAAAAATGATTTTGCTGATATTGTAGCTAATTTGTAGATAAACTTTTATCGGATATATTTGCACCTTCAAAAAAGCACTAATCAACGACCATCCCTAAAATGGCCCAGATAATAAAAGGTCGTCGTATCAAAAGAATTTTCAATAGACAGATGCTAAAAATGCGTTACACGCTTGCGAGCAAACAAGATACACTGTGTTTCTTCACCGAGAGGAAATACGTTTGGTTTTCTTTTCACTGAAATATCAGTTGTTCAGAGAGAAAAGTTTCAATCCGAGAAAAGTTTGAACATAGCTACCTTCTCACGGCGAGCCCTAGCCAATGTGCGCCCTATTACTCTTAAGGCGAAGTGAAAGGTGCAACACGTGACAGGTGCGTGCGAGAGAGGTAGTAAACATTTTCGAACAAAGATTTCTCAAAGATGAATAATATTTTGCGCATGCGAATAAGAAAGACAACCATTTAGGATGAAGGGGCACATGCCTTAGGCTGGGAATAGACGTTCGATGTTTGTTCCCCGTAATCGGATCCGACGGCTTGATCAGACATTACATTAGTTTCAATATGCAATACACATTCGATCCGATAGTCGGATCAGACCTTCGAGGCGGAAACAGCGCCGAAGCGTTTACGATTTTATTGCCATTGCTCAGGGACGACTGAGTTGAGAAAAAGTCGGTCAATCAAATTGGTCATGTTTGGAGTGAATACGATCCGATAGCCTGCTCAGATAATCAGAAGCAAAATGGGACGTTTATTCCTAGCTTTATGGATTAAGCGTTGCAGGCGATTGTTTCGGCCTTCCTCTTGAGCATACACTCCTGCGTCCCTATTTACCATCCATTCTTAGCGTTACAAAAGAATGACGAAGTAAACAGAGGGAAATGTCTGCTATTCGTAGAAGACGGCGATGCCAGGAGATAGTATAGCAAAACGAACTAGAATTTATCGACCGGGCGATATAATGGTTATGTCAGGCACTATATGATTGTCCTGTCAATCAAGTATAATTCTACTATACTATCTCCTACTATAGCCCATTTTTGGAAACACTAGAACAACTTTTCTTTCGCAGTTCACCTCGCACCAATGAAACCAACTTGGTATCATTTTTATTTGCCCTTACAAGATCGCTATGTAACACTCCAACTTCCAACGGTATGTTGTTAGGTATATCGTTCTGACCTGGCTTCCGAGAACTTCAAAATATCATGCGATGAATCATAAGTGAGAGACAACCAGGCACGAACAATCGCAGCGTCACGGAAATATACGTATTTTTTGCCTAATGATGAAGAGCTATCATGTGTCTATCAGGCTGCTTGAATCTCCTGACCACTAGACTGGATATTTGCATTATGCTGAATTTGATGTCTTTCGGAGCCACTGTCGACACCGCTTCCAATTTGGTTCAGGGATGCCTTCGTGACACATAATCGTAATTTCTTTCTATTTTTCTTCATTAAATCTCGTTTGCATAACATACTATCTATGATCCGTTTGTGACATCAAAGTGCAGCAGCCGCACAGATAGGGCTGAGCAGGGAAGTATATCGATGTAGATCGACCATGGGGTTAGCTCAAATAGTCGAAAATCTTTTGTATGAGCGTTTTACCATGGACCGTAATCACCGTTATCTTCGCATGTACCAAATGTGTTTTATTAAAATAATATTTGAAGATTAACTCAATCTTATGGACAAAATGAGTGTTCATCGATTATTTATGGCTTTCAAAATGCCGCATAAATTATCGCTAATTCACGTCACCAAAATGTTGTGCATCTATGAACGACCAACGTCGACATTTCTTTTTCAGTCAAATGGAAAAAGGTATGGTTCTCTGTCTGATACGAATGTTAGGGTTTTCACGACAAGGATTTTTCGGATAACTGAAAGACTTGTTTTTTAAGCGTCGCTCGTGACCGGAATATGTCTGAGGCATCTTACGAGCTTTAAGATGATATGAAACGCATTCTTCATTTGGTTCCTTTGTTCTACCATCACTATTGCGATATTTCTTGCAGCGCCATCTGCTTCACACCGCTACAGAAAATGAGCGAGAAGATCGAAACTTTCGTCTGTTTGATTTTTCTATTTTTCTTAAGTATGATCTTGATAATATTTCCTGAAAGTTTCACAGTGGTCAAAATTGAAGGAGTTCTGTGTCTTTAAAGCATAGGTATGCTCCGATAGGTATGATCATACCTAGAGCATAGGTATGCTCTAGAGATGATCAAACGAAACTGCTTGTGGGTCACGCTAATGTAGACCCCCGCCGTCACTTTAACCAGCACGATTGTAAGGTTGTATTGGGAGATAGTTCGGAAACTATTACGGCTATATGTGAATACTTAATGAAGAATCACTGGAAATATGTGTCAGTGATTTGATCCAAATCAATATCAAGAGTTACGATTAACTGACATTGAAAGTTCACAAATAACTGATATGGAAAGTAGCACCAAAAGCAATTTCAATTAGAGGCAAGGTGGTTGTACTTGCTGCGTAGGTTTCTACCTTCACGGCTAATAAAGCGCGTGGGACATGATTAGAAATGGTTGGGGCAATAGCGCTACGTAGTGACCGTAGATCATCAATAGGTGGTCAGAGGGCAGAGGACTCCCTATGCAGAACTGGCGTCAGCCCAACCTAACGCAAGTTAGCCTGTTAGGTGGTCTGGCCTACATTTGTTTCCCCCAACTTTATCAGATTGGAAGTTTTATACAGGGTGATTTTTTATCTTGAGACTCTCTCGAAGAGAATCTCTCGAAGAGCTCTTGAGAAATATGTCGAAAAATAAGCCTAAAACGACAAAAATGTCCCAAATAAACCTTCAATAGTTTCCAAGGGGCAATTCAATCCCACAGAAATTAACCGCCTGCCGCCCCCCCTGGAATTGGAGCGGGGGGGAACTTTGAAATCTTAAATGGGAACCCCTACTTTTCATTACAGATTCAGATTATACACAAAAAAAACACGTAACTTTTGTCTATTTTATTTTTTAATGCGGAATAGATGGCGCTGCATTCGGTGAAGATTGGGTAACCTTCCTTTTCTTCAAGGGAAATCCCCTATGTTTTATTGCATACCGGCGTCACTTCAAAGAAAAGTAACTTTTGTCGGAAACATGTTTTTTTAAATTATTGTACATATCTACGATAATTTTTTATCCGTTCTTAGCTTTCGCCAGGACTAAGGACGTGGACCTGGCGGAAATTTAATCCCGTTGGAGTGCTTGACTATTGTGAGCCCCCTTGCCTCTCACATTCGGAGAGTTTGATTATCGTGAGCCCCCTTGCCTCTCACCATTTAATTCAATCTATTTTTGCGAAGTTAATGAGGGACTCACAATAATCAAGCACCCCAAAGGGGTTAAAGTTCCGCCAGGTCCACGTCCTTAGTCCTGGCCAAAGTTAAGAACGGATAAAAAGTTATCGTAGATATGTACAATAATTAAAAAAACATTTTTCCGACAAAAGTTACTTCTCTTTGACGTAGCGCCATTATGCAATAAAACATAGAGGATTTCTCTTGAAGAAAAGGAAGGTTACCCAATCTTCACCGAATGCAGCGCCATCTGTCCCGAATTATAAAAAAAGTTCAGACAAAAGTTACGTGTTTTTTTGTGTATAATCTGACTCTGTAATGAAAAGTAGGGGTTTCCATTTAAGATTTCAATGTTCCCCCCCACCTAACCCCAGGGGGGGGGGCGGCAGGCGGTTAATTTCTGTGGGATTGAATTGCCCCTTGGAAACTATTGAACGTTTATTTGGGACATTTTTGTCGCATAAGGCTCTTTTTTCGAGATATTTAGGAGTCTCAAGATAACAAAATCACCCTGTATGAACCAGTACAGTGTAGCCACACATCTTTACCGAGGGCTCGGAATGGTTCGATGAGTCAGCTCTATTGCTAAATAATTGGACGAGAAGTTTTTTAAATTTAGAAAAGTGTGTAATATTTAGAAAACGAATCGACTAGTAGCATGATAATAAAAAAAATGGTGTTTTTGAGTTTGTTGCAACTCAAATGCATGTCATACTATAAAAACCCAATATTTAAACATTTAATTTTTGCATTTATGTTTGCCCGTTAGAATTTCCTACATACAATATCACATTAAGATTTCACGACTATAAAAATGTATTAGTATATGGTATATCATTATATGTGACACAGTTGGTTCTGTGACATCTAAAATCATAAATTTTTTTGCGATCTTGCTATAAGGATAACATCTATATTTTTTATTGATCACCTTATTCGACTTATTCAAATTTAACTTCTAGAATCCGATACCCCCCTACGGGGACCTAGTTGGGCTGTACTAATCGGTTAAATTCTTTTGTAGGCATCTACAAAAAAAATTGAAAATGCGTTCTTTGTACCGTCGGAATCGGTACAAAATTACCCATAATTCTGTATAGTAAAACGCATTTTCGATTTCTTCAATCGATGTCGCCTTCTTCCATATAACGGCAGTATAGGCGAGCAAATGGCGTATATATCGCGCGAATCGAAAACCCAAATCTCCATTAACTTACAAGCCATGCTCGGCCGCCAGCTCAAATGCGATTATGTTAAATGGAAGAGGGATTCGCGAGCCAACCTGTTTATCAAGGTGGGTCGCAATCGGCAGTATAAATTGGCAACGGAGTAAATCCGTAATTTTTTACAAGATATTCAAGGACGCTTGCCAAATCATGTCTAGTTGTCATCGTACCCTATTACCGTTCGGAGTCGCTTTTTATTCTGTAGTAACTCATTTCCTACGTTCACATTGGGACTAAGTCGATTTGCCTCGGATCAATACTCTCTCGTCTCGTCGCATTGCTCGAGCAAGGAAGATTTGCCATGTTGAATTTGTCCGCATGCTGATAAAGATGAATCGCGAGGACATCAACTACATCCTTCCTTCAGCGTTGAGACCTCAGTTCTTTCCGCTCTCATATTACTTAGTACACTCGATAAATGTAGTATTGATAATAGTCGACCATACTTCTGGGAGTTCTTTTAACACCTCAATATGGTAAAGTCCCGCGGAGCCCAGTGAAACGAGGTTTGATTTGCTCGTCGAGTTTCAGCTTGTCTTTCTTATTCACTCATTGGGTGGCCAGCCGGAATGTCGTCCTTCCTTGTTGCTTTGCGCTTTATATACTTGCATATGCCGCATCTGTTCTATCTATATCAATGTCGTTGATACGTTTATTCCAGCGGAAACGTGAGTACTCAAAACCCAAGCACGCTGATTAAATTATGCTTATTTTGCCTTGGATTATGGTGCCAATAATCATTTGATTACAGCTCACGGGAAATTAACGTTGGCGTATAGTCATCGCGCGATTGCCAGTATGCTCTCGCTGGTCATCGATGGCGCTCGAATGAATCGTGTCGTACCCGCGTGTCTTACGTCGCCCCTCTGGCATATCGATAATTACCACATGCAGCAAATTTTGACCAATCAAACTTGCGAACATTGACTTTGTTTGTTATTTTCCTATTCTCTCAACCTTTCCTGCATAGAATGAATATTCAACGGAAGTGGTAAAACAAGCCTCGCCATATGGCAAGCTTGAGTAATATACTGATAGTTCGAGATTCGATTTGCTGAGAAAGTTTCGTATCGCACACCCTAGCTTCATCCTACGTTCGGAAGCACTGGCTCTATGGTCGCCACAGTGATTTTGTTCCACATTTCATTCAATCAACCCTATCAACCTTGTACACGAATAGGCTTGCATATTTTGTGCTGTCTGTCCCTCTAGGTAAGTACATGTATGTAACAGCGTGTGTAATGGGAACGATGGCTTACTTCAGTTTCAATACAACTTTACTTCCTGACGAAACCGTTTGATCGAATAAACGCGATCTCGCAAAATAGCCCAGGAAGTTCAGCCTTTGCTGTTTGTTTGCGTTTCAAGTGATAGAGCTCATACAAACATCAGATGGTATATTGCGTTATCTTGGTGATCGTTGACAATCCCTATGAATGTCAAAAGTCACATTAAAAATGTTCTGTGTGTAAATGTATGAATGGAGTCTGTGTGCCTACACTCCGAAACTACTACAGTGAGTTATGTAGGAGGGTTACCGCGGTCGCTAGGCGTATGTAAATGTATGAGTGTATATAGCTATAAGAGACGTTATAAATGCCACGGTCTATTGGCCCGGAGACGAGTCGTAGGGGATTGAGCTCTGGTAGCTCGGAGTACGCTGATTATGTCGCTGAGTCTGATGGAAGGCCGTCGAATGGTGGGGAGGCGTCAATACTTTTCGGACGCTTTGGAAAAGCTTCCCTCACGCGTGAGCAAGTTATGGAAACATTATGCTCGTTATCTGACGCCAAATTGTCCATATATACAGTTCCAATAGCCAGATCAACCGTGGAAGAACGCATGCAAGCGGAAACTGCACTCATGAAATATCATGAGTCCCTCCGTCAAATCACGACTGCATACCTTGAAATAGTGGCAAAGATGGAAGCAATTGCTGCTTGTAAATCTATGTTTGAGGAGCGCTCGAATAAACAGGCCACATCGGTTCCCGCTACTGCTAACGAAAGTGTTGAGAATACGTATGCATCTGTAGCTAGAGGCATGCAAGTAAATTTTCTGCGTGGCCCGACAGTCTCGCTACCAAATTCCGGAAACAACCGGGTAATTATCGAGCCACAAGCCTCGGAGACTGAGCGGTTTACTTCTGCAAATGCAACGAAACAGGCGCTTTATGACACAGTGAATCCAGTAGCTTTAGGCCTAAAAATTACTCACATGTCGCGTGTCCGAAATAATGGAGTACGTATTCAAGCGAGCATGGGTGATCTTCTCAAACTGACAGGCCTGAGGAGCATTACTGAAGCGGGACTGCAAGTGCGAGATGATGTGAAGCTGAATCCTCGCCTTATACTGCATAACGTACCGACAGCGATAAAGGAGGTCACCATTCTAGCGAATCTCTTTGCGCTAAATCTTCCTGGACGCGACGACAAGGACACGAAGATCATTTATATTTACGCTGCGATTGAAAGAAGATTTACCCGAGTCGTTCTCGAAACTACTGCGGAAAACCGGAAGTACCTGCTGGGGCTTCCGGAAGTGTCGCTAGGATGGAATCCATGCTCAATGCAAGACCATATACGAGTCTTACAATGCTACAGATGCCAGAATTTCGGCCACGTGGCAAATGAATGCAGACACGAAAGGCGATGCGGTCATTGTGCTGGTAAACATGACACGAAGGCATGGGAATCTCGGGAAGCACCCCCAACATGTGCAAGTTGTTCTGCAGCGAAGCTGTCAAATGCAAATCACACGGCTATGGATTCGGCGGTGTGTCTAATCCTGCCGAGGAGGATTACTGCAAAAGCGCGATTGATAAACTATGGATAGTACTGAAAGACTGTCTGTTTGCCATGTAAACTGTCAGACCCTATGCGCTCACCTCAGTGAATTTAGATTGCACTTCCAATCAAAATCGTATCGCCTCATCTGTATGAGCGAGGCTTGGTTGAAACCTGAAATCTCAGACTCGTTCATTGAATTACCGGGCCATCACCTACTACGATGTGATCGAATTGGGAAAACTGGCGGGGGCGTTTGTTGCGGGTTGCATCACGCAACGTATATTCAGTCTAGCGTTCAATATTTTTTATATTAATCATTACATTAAGATGTTACTTTTCTGAACGATGCATGCATGTGAGCCTACGACTTTTCGGTGCTTTACCAGGTCGACGTATCCCTGTCTGACCTGGCCTCCATAAAAAAGGATCTCTTGTCCAGCGCAACGCATTCCCGCGACGGGAAGATCCCGGAAAAAGGGCATTGCACAGTTCGCAACCGAATGTCCCAATCATTTTTTCATTCGCGTAGAAGATTTTCAGTTACTTGCTTCTACGTGGTATTTTTGAGTATATAAGGATTTACAAAAAAATATCTTTCAAATATTGCCGCCCGGTAGTTTCCTACGAATTTCGGGGGTTTTCGACATTTCTGCACCACGCCCAGTATTGTAAGGTTCTTTTTGCAATTGATCACAAAGGGACGCGTCCACACACAAATTGAACATGTTTTCACCCAATGAAAATGAAGGATTTCAAATCATGCCAAATAAGGAATTCCTAGCTGTGGGCGCGACGCTTCGACCAGTTACGAGAAGAGTCAGTTGTCGCCAACCATCAGACCGAACACATCGTGATATTATAAAGACCAAACTTGAACACTCCATTCCGAACATTGTTTTCTTAGTTTGTTTGTGTAAAATTTGTAGAGCCAAAATACTGTATTCCGTTCTGTTTTGAAATACAAAAAATTGTATATTTTGTTCCACATTCAGTGTCTATGCATTTTATTCACACGAAAAAGGTTGCACTTTATTAATTTCAAGTGTAACGTACCCAGCAGGCATCGTCGCCATCACGCGTATCGTAATTTACAACTCCGAGAGAATTCTCAAACAAATTCGCGGTGCTCACGGTACAGCGTTGACATTTATATCCACTGCAGCCTGCGTGCACGAGTCCTTGCTACCTCACCAGATAAGTATGGGTATTGGACGAGATTCGTGGATGTAATGGAACCGTTACTCCCGGACTATCCACTTGCGGTCGTGCTTGGAGATCTTAACTGCGATCCAGCTATACCTTCAGCCGAGTCTTCGCTACTGGCCGAGCTCCTCGTGGCTCATAATCTCTTTTTGGTACCGTTCAGTAGCACCCATCACTTGGCAACTACATCTACACGTATGCATCATTCCATCGTAAACTCAAAATCCAAAATAGTGGAATTCGGTCAGTATCCCGTAGCGTTCTTATGTGCCCATGATTTTATCTATATTGAGTACGACATAAGAGTACAGAGGTGCACACCTTCTTCCTTATCCTGTTACAGCCTCCATAGGATAAACGAAAAGGAATTACAAAGAAATCTCGCCGAAATATATTGGAAACCCTTCTATACCATGCGATCTGTGGATAAAAAGTTAGCTTTATAAATGCGGCCATTACAGGAACTTTTGATCTTCATGCTCCTACCAAAGAGGTTACTATCAAGCGTGGGCCTGCTCCTTGGCTTACGGTGGAGCTACTAGAGCGTATGCGACGTCGTGACCATCTGCGACGTGCATTCATGAAAGACAAGAAAAACAGGCGCTATCCTTACGACAAATTCAGGGACTTTCGTAATAAACTGAAAAAAGATATTGAGCATGCCGAATAAGCATACTATTGCGCCATTTCACTCCGGCAAGAAAACCGACCGAGACTTGGAATCTGGTACGCAAACTTGGCATTCTTCAGAGCAAGAAGCAACAAACGGGAGTTGCCTCTTCCTTGAATGCGCTGAACGAACAATTCTTAGCGGCAGGAACTTCAGTGAAGCGAAATGTCGAATGCGTGGAAGGTAATAACGATGTAACGGTGGGCATTGATGACGAGGCGTTCTATTTTGCATACATCACCCCTGACGTTCTACTCGAAGCAGTTAGCAGAATCCAAAGCAACGCTACAGGACATTATGGCTTATCGATGACAATGATACGTATTGCCTGCCCTTCAATCTGCAATCAAATTTTACACCTATTTAACTATGCGTTGATGCACTCGGCATTTCTGGCAGAATGGAAAAAAGCACTCGTGCGCCCAGTACAGAAAAAGGTGCCAATGGCCATGGAGGACTATAAGCCTATCTCACTACGTTGCAATTTTTCTAAAATACTGGAGCGTGTGGTAGCTGACCGAATAGTTACCTTACTATAAATAACTTGAGTGACTCATTCCAATCTGCATTAAAAAAACAGTACAGTTCTCAAACGGCACTAATACGCATTGTTGGTGATATGTGACTTGCCATCGATAGCCGCATGGTGACAGTACTATAGAATGATGAGAACTATATTTCCGAAACGGCTCGATCTCCATTCGTCTTGACGATATTCAAAATTATACGGACGAATTGAAATGTGCACTTTTACGTAGCTCTTGGAAGAAAAGCACGACTCGTTGATTCTTTTCCATTTCTGGGACTGCGGGGAAATTCTCATACTTTGTTAATGGACGAATACACAGCGTAATGTGCAACAATTTTATGACAATATCAACAGAACGAATCTAACGAGTCTAAAAGGATGTTTGGACACTATTCAGGCAAAATGTGAAACGAGAGAAACAATTCGAAATAAAAATAATCGTAAATTAGTCGCTACATCTCCGATACTTATCTATTGGCGTATACAATATATTTGTGTAATTCTATCGAACGTTAAATAAACAATCACACGACGATTGCTCCGATTTGGCCGTGTTTCAGTGTAAACGGGATGGATATAGGGAAATCTCCTGCGAGACAGGCGTTGAAGTTCGCATTTGTTGCGAGTTTAAAGGATTGCAACCAAAGTCCTTCTATATTTCTTTTTTTAATTATCGCCCCAAATCACATTTTGCCTATTTGGGATGGTTATTTACGTTTACCTAATCGTCGTAGCTTAAATCGGCCAAGCCGGATTTGGGCAAGTAAACCAAAATCACATTTCATCACAACGATGCGAACTTTACGAATTTCGTCAAAATACAAGTTTTTAAATCTTATTCCCTGCAAAGCAATAGCAACAATGAGCTATGGTACTATAAGAATGGTCCGATCCGTTCGCCAATAAAAAGAGAAGATTTTTAAATCTTAACAAATTTTAGGATTATGCGATACCTTTCGTTGTAACATTTCAGCGCGAGGATTTTACAGTTTTATCGAAGTATCATGAATTTGAAATGATACATGTCGGACATTTTTCCCAGTTGATAAAGATTTCTCATATCCGGATGACGAAGGAGAGGGAAAATATGGTATGTAGTAATGTAACCACCCGGGATTAGTCTCTAATCTCCGTCTTCTCGTGTTATCGATATTCGATAGTATCTTAAAATGGCTCTTTTTGGATTGCCTTTGGTGGAGGCTGGCGGGAGGTGAAACGTAAAAAACTTGCACGAACAGCACCAGAGGTGATATTATTTCTGGATTTCCGCGTATTTATTTCCTCTCCGAAGACTTTCGACAATCGATGACCTATTATTTTCCGCCACCTCGTGTCAGATCGCAAAAGCTGTGCGTTTCACATTGCAAAAATAAAATGCTTTTCCATATGGCCGTACACACCCTTAGACTGCAGAGCAGTACACGACTAATGAAAAGAGGAAAAACCTACCAACTGTGTATCGACAAATGCATAAAGTAAGCCCGTAGTAATTTATTTGTGTAATCATTTGGAGCATCCATTTTTAACTAATATGTAGACATTACTATTGATTTTTTGGAATTACCATAATTTATCATATACGCATTCCGATTTCATTAAAACAACCTGCAACCAGAATATCTTAATGGTACAATGTTGCTGAAGAATGCGGGGGAGGGGGAGCCTTCTCTGATGTTTAATAATTCGTTAAGACTTTACATCTGAGCAGACGAAAAAATTGACCGCTTTTTTATTGGCTTTAATGATGTATAAAGATCACAAGAAGGATATACAAAAGGAATCATACGCAAAATTTACAAAATTCAAGAGTTCATTTTCCTAAACGCTTGTGACTGCGCCGAAACGTATAAAACAGCCTAAACAATGAAAGTAGCAGTTTGTAGTTGTCTAGCCCAGACGTACAAAAAATAAACAACGACCTAACAAATGAAGACCTACCGTCGAGATATCTCGGTGAGTACACGCAGAGTTCAAATGAGATCTTCAATCCCGTCGTGTGGAAGATAGGTTCTGAATTAGTTTCTAGCGGTAAAAAGATTATCAACATAGCGACGGATATAGCAACTATAACTTTTAATGAGGGTTTCGAGAGACTTCGCGAAGTCATGACTGTCTTCGGATTGAGTAGCTGCCGTACCCGGCTCTGATCGGGTGCAAGTCACGTGGCGCGGGCTCGCACGCGCACGTTTACGCGGTCAATTTTCTTACAGCGCGTCTTACATTTTTGTTCGCTGCTCAGCCCCCCGATAATCCATCGTGATGATACGAAGCCTAAGGGCTTACACCACCGCGAGATTTTCAAAAAAATCCAGTTTCCTTGCTAGATTTATTATTTATACTTTTAAAAATATGTTAAGCCTTTAAACATGTCAAAATTCCTATTATTACCGGAGTTATAACAATTTGAAGTATATGCGGCCGTTCGGGTAGTTATCATTCAATTGACTTGAAATTTTAACTGTATCTACTTCGACACATCCTCTAAAAAAGCACGCACGATTTTAACGATTCATCAGCAAGTCTCATTTTTTATAAACAAGTTACGGCTGATTATTTAGAGAAAAAAACTAAAATTTTATTCAAAATTATGCCATTTTGCGAAAAAACCCTTTTTTAAGAAGATTACCAGAAAAGTGCTAAATTTTCTAGTAAAATCCATGTGAATAACTATTTTTTTTTGGTTTTACGTACTGATCCATAGAAGTACTGATTTCCACAAAGCGCCTGAAAAAACCTTCTTATGTAGCTCCAACGGATTCGCCATTTTGTATTTTTTTTATGAACCAATTTTTGGTAACCGTCATCACATGCAGAATAAATCCTCCAAACGCCATATAGATTGTTTCTTCAGTATTCTCAAAGTAATGCCCAAAACGTCTCATTTTTTGGTGAGTCACATAGGGGGCGTACACATATTACGTAACGCCAAGTTTTGCAATTTGCGACCCCCCCCCCCGCGTACCGCAACCGCAACACCTGCCAGGACCCCCCCTTTATCCTATTACGTGACGGGTGCTTTGTCATCAATAATTGCGATTTTTTTTCATAAACGTAACTAATTATGAAAGAGTCGGGTGTAAACTCATTTTATGAAGTATATATTTATTTAGTTTTATACCAATTGCTATGGAAAAATGTTTAAAATAACCGAAATATGTCGTGATTTGACGACGGAAAAAAAAAAAAATTCTCTTTATTATCCCAGCGATATCTTTATGAAAGGTTATCGGTAAATAAAAAGTAAAAAATTGACTAACATCTATACAAATGTAGCTATCGTTATGCGTAGCCGTTTCTTATTTTGTATTTTTTTTTACAAAACACCAACATTTTGGACTTTTTCCCTATTTTTAAGGCCCTTTTTTGTATTCAATCAGTCTTTGAAAATAGTAGTTATCAAAAATTTTTAAATCGGCTACATACAACCTTAGTCACTGCGATTACAAAAAAGTCAAACAAAAAAAGTGAAAATCGATTGATATGTTTTTGAGTATTCACCGGACCAAGGTCGAAAAAAGTAGTTTCGAGAAAAAAGCGTTCAAAGTTTTCTTTGTAACGCCTGGCCGGACCCCCCTCGCCCCCACAAATTGCGTAACGAAATCTTCGTACGCCCTCATAGATGTAACACTCTAAGGTGCTGCCCTCTTATGGAGTTGTCATAAAATCGATCGAAAGTTCCAATCACATGCTCATATCTACATTTCTTACGGATATAAAAAATCAACGGTTGAAAAATCAGAAGAGAAGGGCTACATATTGCACATCAATTCAAACGAAGTTAAAACATGAAAAGCAAATGGAACCGCAATTTTATTTTGAAAGACCGATGCAATGATCCCGCAGCTGAGAGGGTGCGCTATCTGAACCGTGAACTTGCGAAATTTCATGCATATAGATTTACAACTGCGCAATGTACTGACGATGAATGGTTAACCATCATATTTTCTACTTATCGTGCTATAGAAAAATCTCTTTTTCTCAAAATTTTCCTTCAATTTAACACTACAGTGTATTTTCATGATTGTGCTTCATGTACGACGCTGAATTTTGCATCGTTGGAATGCACCGAAAATGAATTCTTCTCAGTGGCTCAACTTTTTTCGGCCGATTAGGCAGCGGCAATTACTCAAACGCTTTATGCATTAAGAGATTTACGACCTCAATTGAAAAAAGGCTTTCAACAACGGTAGACATTGAGGAAAACATATCGTTGTATTCTAACGTTGCAAACTTTAATGTCATCTTCAGGTTTCGTTATATTCCGTTATATTCGACATGTTATTTTTCGAATTCCGATTTTCGCGACTTTAAGTATATGCTTTCGCTCCCGAAATTTTCACGTGTTTTCGGGTACCAACGCGAAAATAAAAATACAAAATAGTTAGCATGCAGTTCCGTAGACTCGTTTTTCAGGTGCTGAGCAACTCACAGGGTCTAGAAATTTCATATCACCTGCGAACTTGAAAAAAAAACACCAATATGAAGAAAGTTCGGATACCGATAATCAGAGTTTGTTAAATACCTAAAGCCTACTGAAGATCGTTCTATTTTAGATTTAGCTGAAAAATGCTGTGAGCCTTTTGGCCCGATCTGCAGGATGCCAAATCCAAGTATTGGTCAGCGGATGTTTAAGAAGTATATCGTTATAGGACTTAGATATAAAAGTGCAAATCCGAAAGCAAAGTGTTGAAAAAGCTCAACCGATTTTATTTTGATCGTTTTTTAAAAATGAACGGCCCTTGATATTGCGGCCTCAACGCTCCTCATTTACCTAAATGCTACAAAGGAGTTAATAAAGGGCGAAATGAAGTATTTATTGCAACTGGTAAAATGTTTAAGAGGGTTACATCGCAAACAATTGATAGATGGAGTAACGTTGTTTCACTAGAAGCAGGCTTGATACGAAGGTTTTTACAGCGTACAGTTGTTAACAAGCATCTACTTTAGCAGCCTCGGCTAACGATGAGGTTGTTGGTACAAACGAGAGCGGCTGGGAGGTTTGAAAAATTATTTGTATTTGGAAAATTTTATAATAGGCCAGTAGAGCCTCCGGAAGAAAAGTTATTGACGTTACGGGTATCGAATTAAAATAATAAAGTGAAAAGCGTTATAGAAAAATAACAGATTTTCAAGCTTTTCAAATTTGCTGTACATGTACTTACGATAGATAAATGCTGCCGTCTCTAAACATCTGCACTCGTAATGTCGAAGAACGTCATTCGAGTCAAGTACGGTTTATATTATATGGGAATATCGCTCGATAAATTCCATCCTACCCTAATTTATATTCATTTTTAATACTCATGACAGAGACAGTTTCTTTCTATGTTCCAAACTCTGAAATTTGGGTGTAAAAAAGCGGGAAAGTTGACAACTAGGCGACTGTGCGCCAGCTGTTTTTTTGATTTTTTCGTTGACACTCTTATATGGGAAACTTCAGTGCTGCACTCATAATGTCGCAAGTGATATTCTCAAATAATATCGATTGGCATGCAAGTAAGTATATTTGATCGTTACATTTGATCTTAAGGAAGACCTAGCGCGATCGTCAGAAACAAAAATATCACGCGCTACATGCAGTAGGTCATATACATAAATCTATAGTTTCGTAATAAAACTTTTCCTCCTGATTATACTCTACAGTGTGAGAAATGCTATACCAAGCTCGGAACCCGACTATACAGGGTGAGGCAGTAACTGTTGCCACCTTGAATATATCTGTAATTATCGACATCACAAAAAAATGTTTGAAACAAAAGTTGCACCGTACGAAAGGGGTCATCAAATGCGACAATTTTTTTTATCTCAGTGGAGTCACCTCCACTTTTTTAAATGGGACGGTACATTTTTCAACTATCTTGTAGAGCATCGAAAACCGCCTAAAAACATCTAGGGGTCAAAGTCAAAGTCAGAGTCAAAGTCATTTACGATCAAAACGTGACATGAACTTTATTTTTATGTGAAATTACCTTTATTCACAGTAGATGTTCAAAGGGATTGCCATTGGAATCAATGCAGTATTGCAATCTCCTCATCATGAATTTCTTATCACTTCGGCTCTTATCGCCGAAGTCTTGCCATTGTCTTGTATGTACACAACGGCACCAAACCTACAATGTACACGGAACATTGTAAAGTGTTGCCCCCAAACAAACCCAAGATAACGATAGTAAGAATGGTGAGACTAGTATTAATGAATCAAGCGAATGTAAATGATGTATTCTTTTGAAGAGCAAACTGATATGCTTGTAATTTACGGAGAATGTCAGAAAAATGCAGTGAGAGCTAGACACTTATACGCTGAAAGATTTCCTGAACGTTCTCATCCTACACGCTGTACATTTCAAATTTTGTACACTAAACTGAGGACAACTGGATCCTTAACCCGTCGGGAAAGTAACCGACAAAAGCGAGTTACTAACGAAGAAACGGAAATTGGTGTTCTTGCCGCCGTTCATCGAGACCCTTGTGCGAGTTCTCGTCGAATTGCGAGGGAATCTGGCGTAAGCCAAAGAAGTATTCTACGTGTTCTACATCGTCGTTAATATCATTCTTACCACATCAGTCTCCACCAGGAATGAACTGGTACGGAATTCATGAATCGCACTGAATTCTGCCGATGGGCTCAACGCCAGATTCAGAGAGATGACTCATTTATTAATCGGATTTTATTTACTGATGAGGCAACCTTTACGAATCATGGAAATATTAACTTGCATAACATGCATTTGTGGTCAACTGAAAATCCACATTGCCTGCGGCAAGTTGCACACCAAAGACCATGGTCGGTTAATGTACGGTGTGGGATTATTGGGGATAGAATCATAGGCCCTTATTTCGTCGAAGGGAATCTTAATGATAGGGAGTACACCACATTCCTTCAAGAAACATAAGGTCCGTTATTGGAAGAAGAACCTTTAGAAACAAGAAACAGAATGTGGCGTCAACACGATGGGTGCCCGGCACATTTTTCGCTGATAGCTAGAAATGAATTGCAAAAGAGATCGCTGGCTCGCTCGCCAGACTCTGGACTTTTTCTTGTGGGCATACTGGACGGATCTTGTTTATAAAGAACGTCCAACTACGCCGGATGATATGCGTGAGAGAATTCTTCGAGTCTGTGATTCGATAAGTGCCGAAGTGATAAGAAATTCTACACAATCCGTGATGAGGAGATTGCAATACTGTATTGATTCCAATGGCAATCGCTTTGAACATCCACTGTGAATAAAGGTAATTTCACACAAAAATAAAGTTGATGTCACTTTTTTTTATCTTAAATGACCTTGAACGACTTTGACCCCTAAATGTTTTTATGCAGTTTTCGATGCTCTACAAGATAGTTGAAAAAAATGTAGTGTCCCATTTAAAAAAGTGGAGGTGACCTTTACTGTGCGACAGCGCCTCCACTGAGATAAAAAAAATGGTCGCATTTGATGACCCCTTTCGTACGGTACAACTTTTGTTTCAAACATTTTTTTGTGACGTCGATAATTACAGAGATATTCACGGTGCCAACAGTTAGTGCCTTACCCTGTAGATTTCGGCAGATGAACGATCGTGGCAAAACTGTGACGAGCTGTCGCGGAGCTGACAGAAAAGTCCGACCATCGCGGAAAAAATTAAAATGTCAAACAAAATTTGTTTTAAAGGAAAGTGGCGGAAGAAAAAAAGCCGTTGACAGTGATATAAACGCTCTGACATCAATAGCCGCAGCCAAAAAGAATAAATGTGTTGAAGGTGTTGGAGTCGTTGAAAAAGAACACTCGACAAGCACGCTATATGATGGGAAACGTATCAGTGTAAAAAAATATTTGCGTTATAAATATTTATATTTTATATTGGTTATGTTATCTTCATTGACAAATAAAAGTGTTGGTTAATTGATAACTAATTAAAAAATTTGTTCAATTAAAATTTACTTCCAAATAAAACTTTGTATCGTAGTATTATTTTAAATATGACGCGGAAACATATGTCCTTGGATACGTGGAACGATGCGGTGTTGCCATGTCTCTTGTTATTATATTTCCTGCCTCGTTCTCGAGATTACAAATGTGTAGTGACTCCGAGTCCACCAGATAGCCACAACGTATAGAGTGAAAAACAAAAAACTGAGAGCCGGGATATAGGCCGCGCTCGTGGCGTCCCTTCCGCCGCCTTCTCATATTCTTTCGTTGTGCGCCAGAGGTAACTTTGAATAGAGTATTTTTTCATTCAGGGTGCTAATTATTCAGAGTTTTCTTTCTAAAAATTCGAAAAAAAACTATGTCAAAGAGAAAGCAAGGTGTAATTGATAGCATTGAGGAAAAGATCAGGCGTTTGCAGACGAAAATTGCAGAATTGCAAGAGTCTGCGTCGAATAGTGAGGAGTCCGACCACGAGGACAATGGCGACTCGGAGGATGGAGAAAAGATTGATTTGGATGGTAGGCATATACAAAAAGACAACGAACTTGCACAAATGTTTGAATTATATACCCGAGAATGTATATATACAAAAGGCAACGAGCTTGCATAAAGGCTTGAATTATATGCCCAAGAATTTATGTATCTACAAAAAGGCAACGGGCTTGCACAAATATTTGAATTATATGCCCGAGAATTTATACGAGCAATAAGACAAATTCGGCGCAATATAGTTGATGCACAATATGACAGATCAAATTGGAGGTCAGCTAAGTTCGTTCGAGCAACGAGACAGCTACACCTATATAGACAATGATCCCGTAAAAGCCCATGTTTCTATGGTGATTGTTTTTCCATGGTAAGTAGGGGAAAAACATTTAGATTGGTTCTCTTTGCACAGATATACACACTGATGGAGGAAAAGAGAACACAGCGCCTAGCGTACAGAAGAAAGCTCAAAAGAATCAGGGACCGCCCTCGCAATCACAGTCGCAGGCCGACAATGTAAAAGAAAAAGGGCTTGACGAAGAGGTTCTTCAGGTGCTGGGCGAGGATCCATCGGTGTCGACTGCATTAGATTTCGACCTACATTCGTCGATAGCGAGTCGATGGAGACATTGGGTCGAAAAAGGGATGAACAAAGAGCATAAGAAGAAATTGCTCGACAAATATCCAGGAAAAGAAGGTTTTCTTGCGCCGGAACTGAACCGTATAATGGTATCGGTAATGTTGGAATCTTCTTTCCGACGAGACGGATATGCGACAGAATGCCAAGAGACCGCTGGTTGAGCGTTAATGGCTCTCGGGGCGGCAGTCTCCACGCTGTTGGACGAGCCAGAAAGCATCGACAAATTGGCTTTTTTGGAAAATCTAAACGACGCTGCAAAGCTCATTGCGGATGCACACTTCCAGATAAACCAGTCAAGGAAGACTCTTATCCTACCGGGTGTATCCAAGCCGCTCAAGGAACTGCTGGACAAAACCAAATCTGACGCCGAATTGTTTGGAAAACATTTGGCGGAGAAAATTAACGAGACCAAAGCGTTGGAAAAGATGGATCGTTCGGTCAAGAGCACCGATGCTCTAAAATTCGGCAACCGGAATCACCCGACGACAAGCAGCTATTTAAACTTCCGAAGCCCGCAGGGAAAGCGGAGGTTTTCCAGCTACGCGGGCAATTCTCGTGCAGACTCACAGGGCCGACAAAGGTTACCATTGAGAGGAAAACAACAAGCCTACAACAACGGGGCGACGATCCGGAGACAGAGACAACCGAGAAAGTAACCAAGAGCGTATGTGCCGGTAGACTAAGTTTTTTTTTTATAATTGGCGAGAAATTACGGATGACAATTTTGTCCTTAACTGCATAAAGGGTTACAGGCTCGACTTTATTGGAATGCCTTTTCAACACCAGGCACCACGGGTTCAAATTCCATCCGCTCAGATTAAAAACTACCAGGAGGCCATAGACAAGTTAATCAAGAAAAACGCGATCGAGAGGTGCGCTCAGAGCGAGGGTCAGTTCATATCATCGTTTTTTCTTGTCCCAAAGCCAGACGGTTCTTTTCGCTTCATACTAAATCTCGAAAAACTAAACGAATTTATTCACGCTCGAATTTATTCACGCATTTTAAGCTAGAAGACGTCAGGACTGCAGCAAAATTAATTTTCCCGGGCGTGTACATGGGTACCCTGGACTTGCAGGATGCATATTATCTGATCCCAATAAATGCAGAGAGTAGAAAGTTTTTGAGATTCAAATTCGAGGGTCAGTTGTTCCAATTCACTTGTCTGCCTTTCGGCTTGTCTGTAGCTCCTTGTATCTTTACAAAATCATGAAACCAATAGTTCGCTTGTTGAGATTAAGAGGTTACTCTTCGGTCATTTATCTGGATGACATGTTGTGTATAGAGGAGAATGCGGACAAATGTAGAGATAATATCGCTGAAACGAGAAAATTGTTAGAATGTTTGGGTTTTATTATTAATGAAGAGAAGAGCAACACTAGGCCCTCAACACGTTGCAAATACTTGGGATTCGTTTTGGACTCAGAAAGATTCTTGATCGAATTAACCGACGAGAAGAGAGAAAGGTTGTTGAGGTCAATAAGAGATTTCGAGGGGTTGAAGGAGTGCGCTATTAGAAAATTTTCGGAGCTTATAGGCAAGCTGGTGGCGGCATGCCTAGCAATAGAGTACGGTTGGATTTACACGAAAAGGATGGAAAGAGAAAAATCTTTGGCTCTAGTAGCAAGCAATGACAATTATAATTCTAAGATGACAATCCCGCGTTCAATTAAGCCAGACTTAGATTGGTGGAAAGGGAATCTTAAGAGAGGATACAGCACCATAAAATCGGGTAATTTCCAGACGACAATTTTCACGGACGCGTCCAACACAGGTTAGGGTGCGGTCAATAATCGAGAAAAGGTTTATGGTTTCTGGACTGAGGGCCATATAGGTTGGCATATACATTATAAAGAATTATTCGCTGTGTGGCTAGGTCTTCAGAGATTAGCTAGCGACAGAAAAGATTGCCAGATTTTGCTTCGCATAGATAACACAACAGCTATAGCGTATATAACCAAGATGGGAGGCACAAGATACCCAAGGTGCAATGCATTGGCTCGAAAAATTTGGCAATGGGCGGAAAAGAGAAATATCTTTTTACTAGTTTCGTACATTCCGTCAGAGAAAAACGTTGAGGCGGATAAATTATCTAGACAAAAGAACATCGATACAGAATGGGCACTCATCCGGAGGCATTTAACTTGATTGTCGAGAGATTTGGAATCCCAGATACTGACTTGTTCGCACCCGGTCGAAACAATAAATGCAATCAATATTGTTTTTGGCTTCCGGAGACCGGCGCGATGATGATCGATGCTTTTACGACGAATTGGTCGATTTTGAATTTTTACGCCTTCCCACCTTTCTCGGTGATACTCAGAGTTCTCATGAAAATTAAAAGAGACGGAGCAGAGGGAATTCTCGTGGTGCCTGATTGATCAAATCAAGCCTGGTATCCCTTGTTTAAATCTCTCTCAGTAGGAGAATATATGGTGTTTGGACCGTCTAATAACTTATTATATTTACCATGTAGATCAATCAGTCATCCCAGGGCCAGGGATCTCGCTTTAATAGCGACGAGAGTCTCAGCAAGGCATTTATACAACAAAAGGTCCCGACAGAGGCATTCAATATAGTGCTAGTGTCTTTATCAGCGGCAACCGTAAAACAATATAAGTCAGCCTTGAGTCATTGGTGGAATTTCTGCAATACGGAGAAAATAGAATTTTTCAATCCGGATGAGAAGAGCCTGCTACGTTTTTCATCTAAGAAATTTAAAGAAGGAGCCTCGTATGGCGCTCTAAACTGTTATCGGTCGGCATTATCATTAATTTCCGTAAATAAAATTGGTGATAGGCCTATCATTACACGTTTTTTTAAAGGGGTCTATAAGTTGAGATCGGTATTGCCAAAATACACAGGTACTTGGGACGTCGAGATGGTATTAGATTATTTGGCGTAACTGTATCCGTGGAGAGACTATCAATAGTAGATCTTACCAATAAGACAGTAATGCTATTGGCTTTGTCAACAGCTCATAGGCCCAAACACTTTCTTGCATTGAAGTGGATTAAATTAAAAAATCGTCAAGAGGCCTAGAAATAACAATTAAAAAGTTGATAAAAACGTCTAGTCCGGGAAAAAGCCAACCATTATTAATTATTCCTGAGTTTAGAGAGAAACCAGAACTGTGTGTCGCCTCAGCGGTACAAGTTTATTTAGAAAAAACGACAGAATATAGAGGAACGGAAAATAGCCTATTTTTAGCGACGAAAAAACCTCACAGAAAAGTAGGGGCTCAGACCATCAGCAGGTGGATCAAAGGTGTTATGAAAAAGAGTGAAATTGACACATGAATTTTTTCAGCACATTCAACTCGTCATGGTTCTACTTCCGCGGCATTTTCTAAAGGCATTTCCTTGGACATAATCAGAGCGACAGCAGGCTGGTCAAAAAGGTCACAAGTTTTTGCGAAATATTATAATCGCCCAATTCAAGTAGAAACCGCTGTTTTTGCAGATTCAGTCTTCAATACTTCTTAAAAAAGAAGACAACGGTTTCTTTTACTGTTCTTTACTATGTATGTTAGCTGTAATTCACTTCATGTTCATTAATAAATTATAAGATTCTTTGAATAAAAACGTACGGTTCATTCAACCGCGAATATCGATTGTTGCTTGCTCTAAACAACTACACATTTGTAATCTCGAGAACGAGGCAGGTAATATAATTAATCGATCAAGCCAGCCCGCCGAAGGCGGGCGAAGTTCGATCGAAATTATATGTACAGCCTCGTTCGAAGAGATTACAACCCAGCCTGAACAAAAAATAAAATCCCAACCCCTTTATGTGTTTCAAACAATAATCTGGTCTACTCTAAAGCATATGAGAAGGCGGCGGAAGGGACGCCACGAGCGCGGCCTATATCCCCGCTCTCAGTTTTTTGTTTTTCACTCTATACGTTGTGGCTATCTGGTGGACTCGAGAGTCACTACACATTTGTAATCTCTTCGAACGAGGCTGTACATATAATTTTGATCGAACTTCGCCCGCCTTCGGCGGGCTCGTTTTGATCGATTAATTATAGAGGACAAATATTTTTTATGGGAAATCATTCTGTCTTTACTGAATATTTTTTAGCAAAACCGAATAGTGAAGGCAGTCCAATCTTTTTTCACTCTTTCATTAACTAGTTTGCTGTGTAAAAATAATTTTTCTTCAAAATTCATAAACACAATAGAATGGTACGACGAATTATGTGACCTGGCTTTCGGTCAATGCAGACTCTGCAGCGTTAAAAGTTTCAATTTTAAAACATATTATCTCCCAATCTTAATAGTCGACTGTTCTGAAATTTCACTCAAACATGCATAATGACATGAACAATGTCTGGTTGAAATTTGAACAAAATCTATAGAAATCAAGAGCGCGCTTGTTCTACCTTAAACATTTGTTTTCCAATAATATAATCAGCGATGATATTTTTTTAAGGAATTCTGCGAATTTGTAAGAGGTTTATTGTATTTAAAAAAGGCCTCATTGATTTAAGGGGGAATATACCTTTGTGAGGGGAAGATAATTTATTTAAGAAAAACGAAACAATATTTTTTTATTCGGTTTTTTATACATGTTAGTACAAGTCTTAAAGTAAAAGAATGTTTTTTAAATTTATTTTGAAACAAAATGGCTTTAAACGCGTTTTGCTCGAGACTATATTTTTCGACACGGGCGTATGCGTAGCGCCTCGAGTTTTCAATCGATTGACTCGAAACTTTAACTGTAGCTTCTTGACAACATTTTCTAGTCCACTACGTAGGATTTTTTCGGTGAGTTGAAATTTAAAAATTTTATGATCGATGTTCAACAGATTATTTTTCGATTGTTTTTCTTCATGTTAACGCCATTTTTTAAAAATAAATATTTTGAAAAACCCCTACGTACTGGTCTACTTTTTTATATCTAGGTACTTTCAAAATATTTTTCGTGTTTTGGTTTAGCTTGAAAATTATGACTTGTGCGAATATGCCCGTAGAGGACTGTGAAAAAGGAGTTTTCTTTCATCGACTATTGCGCCGCCATTTTGTTTCAAAATAATTTGAAAACAAAATTCTCTCGCTTTAAGACTTGTACTAACATGTAAGAAAACCGAATTTAAAAATATTGTTTTGTTTTTCTTAAATAGATTGTCAAAAATGACCCTTGCTTTTGCCCTTACAAAGGTATATTCCCCTTAAGAATCTACGTTTAAATATATTTTCTTTCTATTCAAGAACTGTCTACTCTCCTCTGATGAATGTTAAAATATACATTTTTTAAATGTATTAGGTGGATGCACTGAAACTCGCCGCCTCGAAGAGTGACCCAATACAACTTGCCAAAAGACATCATATTCAGTTGGGATACATGCCACGAACGAGAAAATTGAAAACAGACCGTGGTAAGCTGTTTTTTCGATGAGTATTTCTGCACTACTTGACGATTCAAAAGTGGCAATTGTGACGCCTCATGGCAAGAATTGCAAAGTTTGCTGGAAGAAAACCCTTCTCAAATACTTTAAGAAATGGCGGAACAGCTCAATGTTGACAAGTCAACAGTATCCCAACGTTTCCATACCGTAGGGAAGATATAGAAACACGGGAAATGGCTGCCCCACGAGTTTAGCGAGAACGGCATTGCAAATCGACTAAACATCAATATTTCTTTTCTTGCAAAGCACAAAAAATATTCTTGTGGCGTTTTGCAACTGTGAATGAAAAATAGATGTTTATCCAAGAATCCTAAATGCAGACAATCAGGTTGATTGCGGCCAACCTGTCAACATCAACGCCAAAACGGAATACCCATGGTTACATAGCCATGCCGTGTATCTAGTGGGATATGGAGAGGGTAGTGCTTTATGAGCTCTTGAAAACCCAAGAGAACTGTCACTGCCGAACATTACCGACAGCAGCTGGAGCGTTTGAACAATAATTGAATTGAAAAAAGACCGCCGCCCGTAGTATCGAATCACCGAAAGGTGATTCTGCTGCACGACAATATTCGGCCCCACGTGCCATTGACGGTGAAAAAAAACACTGTTGAATTTAGAATGGGAGGCCCTCCCTTACCCAGCTTATTCTCCGGACCGAACCTCAAATGATTAACTCTTATTCCAGTCGATGCAAGTCGAATTAAAAGGATTTCGAGGAGGAGCCCAAACAGTCGGGACTTATTATACCCGCAATAAATACAACAAAAATAATACAATCACTTGTAAGACCCGCTTGGGGATTTGACGTTATTGACCCGAAACCAATGTACATGGGTCGTTTGTGTCAGATTTTTTAAGGGCGACTATTACTGTACCTTTGCAGGTGCAGTCCTGCGACCTTGATGTAAAAAAGTTTAGGGTAGGGAGAGTATAACAACCAAGGCCCACCATTTTCCCTCAATTTGTTGGCACACAGCCGAGCGAGCGAGTTCACAGCGGGCACGAACAACCAATGTACATGGTTTCGGTAGGTAAAAACGTGGGTTCTCAAAAAATGGATTTTTAATGAAAACAAAAACAATTTTTCAGGAACCGAGTTTTGGGTATGGTGGGTTCAAATGGAGATAATGGATATTGTAATTGTAATTATTCGAATTATTTTTTTTAAGATATTATTGTAAGAAGTAATTATAGTAAAACTAAATTTTTTTTACCAAACAATAAACAAACATAAATAACATCATTCTGTAGATGCATTGATTTTTCCCATCGTTACCTGACCTTTGTAGAGTATACATGCCGGTCTTGAAATTGAGCCTTTTTCCATTTGCAAAATAAGTATTTTGTTTTCACGATTGAAATATCTTATATTGTTTTTTCGAAAGGTATGTCATTTTCACTAATGACTCGCGTTGGAAATTTGTATTTATACCAAAAATTGTATTACACAACAAAAAATAGATTTTCAGGTATGAGAAAGTTTTATCGTATAGTTAAGACCCCAAAGAAGTCCCATGAATCTTATCAGATTTTTCCTTACACAATAACATTGTCAAATAAGCGACACCGACTCATGTGCATGGTATACGGGCGCTGAAAACTACGACATGGTTCTAGGGTTCACATTTGAACAATGCATTATTCAAATGACGAATACAACTATTCTTGGAATAACGATTAGTTAACGTCGTTTGCAAATAGAAGAAACTCGCGACGAATTATAATACGAATTCATCTTATTTTCCATTCCATTCTTTATAAAAGTAATATTGCATCCTCAAGAATAATGGACAATGAGTTTGTGCCAATAAATATTATTCTAAATTTTGATTCAATAAACCGTTATTTAAAAAATAATAACATTCATAGAACATGCTACAGGATAATAAAAATGAGAAAAAAAGGAGAAAAAAGTCATCCAAACGAAAATCGTTTCAGCGGTTACGGATCCGGGCCTCTGCCCTCTACGCTACCGGCGGGCTCGGGCTAGCAGCTGGAATGAACCGATATAAAAGCGGTTTCTACCAACTTCTCCCCCCGTTTCCTCGGAAACGGTTGGGTATCGCGACTTACTACTTGCACAGTGTATGATCCTAATGTATCCCTACAACTGTGTGAAGTTTAAGGCATATCGGCGCCCTGAACGTCTGTCCCTTCCCTTGTTAGAAGATACATACTCCCGTAATAACGAGGAAGACCAACAACGAGTGGATGAATGAATAGCGTTAAAAACGGCCGATTCTTTCGACGTGGAATTCAGCGTTTGCCAGAGAGGTCGGAGAAAGTAGTAATATCCGGAAGAAAATACTTTCAGTGATTTCATCCAACAAGTTTCGACAAAATAAATTCTTACAAAAATGGCGGTTTTCAATGAAACCATCTAATATACATGCCCAATACAAGTTCAACTATGGCGTTCCTATAACTTTGATACAGTAGATAGTCTTTGAAAAAAAATGTATTAAAACGTATGCAATTTAATACATTTTGTATTTACTAGACGTTCGATCAAGGGCCTGCGAAAAAAAGATTGGTGAGGGGTATCATTTTTTAAATCCAAATATTTTCGCGTCCTTTTACCCGAAAAATTATTGAAAAAACCTTACATCATTTGCATGAACTATATATTTGACTCCAGTTATATGATTGCAGAATGAGTTCACAAAACATTTTTTTTCAGTGTGAGAAATCATGAAAGTCCCCGCTTGGGTTACGGTATAAAAATTAGATTATGAATTTTTCTTATGAAAAATTGCGGTTGTAGCCGCAGTTCATACTTATTGCATATAAGTGAACTGTGGCAAATGATGTGCAAACTCCCAGGCAAAACGCGATTTCTCATTAGAAATGTGGTGAATTATCCAAATCTTAATGCCTCTTTTTATCTACTAAAAAAAACTTATCGGAGCGTATGAAAACATCGTGATTCGGCGTTTGTTTGACATATCTACATCTAAAAAAATTACTATCCCGTTAAATTCATTAGTAAAACGCTGCGGCCACTCAAACGAGGTTCGGACGGTTGAAGAAATTGTTGCAACCATTGACTATCCACGCAAATCTATCTAGCTTTGTTCAGGCAATATTTCCTCAGTCTATACGAACATCCCGATTGATTCGCTCGCCTCGATGCGTCGGTTACCCAAATTGAGTAACATACGTAGAAGCAGAAGAAACCAGAACAGCGGTAAACCGTCATTGGTGGTAGTTTTGATGTTTGCATCGTTTGACGGCAACAAATATGCTTTTACATTTTTTGCTTGCTTCATTTTCGTTATTATTCAAAATCTTTGTAGATTTGGGTTTCAGATCTTTCTCACGAATCCTAATAGACAGTAGAGCGATTTGCAAAGCCTGACCGTGTCTGGCCGATTTAACGAGAATTATTGCATTCTAACGATTCCAATTTCTACAGGTCTTTTTTTTTACGCAACTACCTCTAACTCTACATATTATCTAATCCAGCGTTAGTTTTGTCGATTGCATACTTACACCAAAGTGACTTTTTTTTAGGAAGGACTGTATCGGCTAAGATGACGATACAATGATCGGTACGAGCGATTGTCCGATTGCTGATTTTCAAGTTCCGTTGCATGGCACGTTCTTGATTTTAAAAAACTGCAGTACTGTCGACTCGGTAATAACGATACATTCTGTAGTGAAGCCAGTCGAATGAACGCTGTCAAATCCACTAGTTTAAAATGAGACAACCTGAATTTTATATTATTCGTGGTTGCGGATCTTCGAGAGTTGACGGTTTTCCCGTAGTTCGACTGCCATTGCTAATGGATGTCAAGATCGAGTTTTCTGCTGAAATGTATACTCATCACCCTTTATAACTTTGGCTTTATCAATGGGGGGAGGCAGCGGCCCAAAGGGTGGAGAAATCCTCGCCCATCCTGATCTCATTATCACGGTTTAGTTCCAATTGACCATTCTGACCTGTTCACTCACGAGCTTGAGTTTTCGTGTTCTGCTTTCGGGATTAGCTCCGATTCGACTCGTTCCCGCACGTCCAAGCCACTTTGGTTGGTACACCAGCAGTGGATGGACGGAACGACGTGAAAATTCGATAAATCTTAGCACAGCCCCGGTGAATAGCAAAAAGAGGAGGCTTTTGTTTCTGTCTTTTTCTATGCCTCTTCCTTTCTCCTCTTCCGCTTTTTTCTCGCGAGGACCTGCATATAGCAGTCTTTAATAGCGGCGTTGCTCCACAACGCACAGGACTTAGGCTTTTCGATAGCAAGTGCAAAACTCCAAGTGCGCGTGGATGGGTACCTCTCTCCTCCTCATCTTTTTCCCCGTCGTCCCAAGGAGATCATCCAGGTAGTCACAATGCATAGCGAGGGAATAGTCCCGTTTCGTAATCCTCGAATCCTCTATAACGTTCGGCCGCTAGCTTCCGCTTTCATTTCCGAAAATAGGATATTGTCTGATGGCAGAACGTGTGCTCAACTCAACATGAATGCACTCGAGAACAACATCGGGAGTTCCGTAAATCTGTTTGCTATCTTCATGGAGTAAGGTAAAATGTTGATTCAAGTGAGCGACGGAAGTTATATGCTACACGTACGCCATTGCGACGGCAATCGGAAAAACTGAAAATAACCTCTTTCGATTAGCTGTTTAAGCTTTCTACTAGCTTTCGATTTTACTGACAATGTGAGTGTACGAGTGTATGAGAAAGAGAAAGAGAGAGAGAGAGAGAGAGAGAGCGCGCGAGAGAGAGAGCTTTTATTTGTTCATGATGCCCTAGTAAACTTTAATGCATACATAAAAACTTATAACACGTGAGACTTTTGCGCAGCTGAAGGATTGCACTAACAGTATCACTCTATATTGCAACTATCATTAAAAAATAGTGGCATTAATGTACTAAAGTATAAGCAGCATCATAATTACCAGCACAAATACATGACAGAAAATAAAACTAAATATAACAAAATAAAACGGAAAATAACATTAAAAGACGTAGCAGCGTCTTGATGCCAAGGAATAAAAAAAAGTAAATATTTGCCCCACTCATTTCGACCCCACTGACGAATACCCCTCTGGATTCGAGCCCACCGCGTACTCTTGTGGCATTTCATTGGTCGTTTTTGAACTTTAAATCGACGCCACGCGAAAACACGTCGACGAATCCAAAATCTGATGATATTCTTCTATGTTGTTTGCTACGTGATGATGCCACAATAAAGCGAATAAAGTCAATCCGTCACGGCGTGAACATAGTACATACGCCCTTTTAAGGGTTGAAAAACACATTAGTTAACAGTGTGAAGGGAGACGCGTTTAAGACTCGTCTCGCGCAGCACGACAGCTGACTGCTATCTTGCCTGCTCTACATACATAATATTATATGTTACGGAGTGATGCGTTTTGACAGGTCTAACCTACAGTCATGTTTGGGGCGTTTCTAAGCGTAAAGCAAACGGCCCTCTTAACGAAGACTTTGTCCTTGATTGAGCAGCGGGAGATGTTAGCGGCTCAACATGAGCAGCTAGAAGAAGAGGAGGGATGCCTCTATGGACCAGGCATTGCCGATTAGCGGTAATTATAAACACATTTGTGTAAACACATTACAAAACTTTAAACGCGTTTTTCTCGAAAACAGGTTTTTAAAAATGGCTGACATTCTCCTGACCGCTGTAATTAACATATCGACCGGAAATTTGGAGAGCATACTCAGAAAATATGTCTTCACGGAAAGACAAATCGTTTTTTCGATAGATACATTTTTGCATTTATTATTTATCTTTTTATGCGAAAAAAACGCGAAAATTCGATTTTTTTTAATTGCCGCCATTTTCCGAAATTTGTACTAAACGAAAAACCCATCCGTCATTCCATGACCAACGGGTCACAGATTGATAATATGCTGTGAATTTGTATTTCAGATCAACAAAGAGAGGGCAGTGATGTCAGCCGTTTACCTCCCGCGATTTAAGGACCTGTTTTCGCGGAGCTGCAACGGCCGCCATTTTGGTTTTTTTTCAAAAAAAAAATTTTTTAACGTTCTGTATATCATGAATAAAAGCAAGAAAAAACCGCACTCAAAAACCTTTACTCGTTTCCTTTAAAAAAAAAATAAAATGTAAACACCGGAAATATGGCACTCCAGGGACAAAGTCTCCCTTAAGGGCGAAGTAAAAATTTGGCGATGGTTTTCCGTGTCTTAAATTTATTATCCGAAGAATTCATCGAATACGGATAACAAACGGTCCTTTTTAGGGCCAAAAATAAATTTGGCAAAGGTTCTTCGTGTCTCGGATACAAACCTCAAAAAATTATTCGCTACTGGGACTAGGACCACAAGCAGTACATTGGATTCATTCGTGTACATTATGTTTCCCGCCGTATTCTCGAGATTACAATTGTATATAGTGACCCTGGAGTCCACCAGATGGCCACAACGTACAGAGTGAAAACGAAAACAAAAAATGTTAGATGTGGGTTGTGTGCCCCGCTCGTGGCGTCACATCTGCCACTATGTCATATTCATTGTGCGCCAGAGGCAACTTCGTGTAGAGCGATTATCAGGGTTTTTTTAAATCTAAAAAATGAATTTCGCCGAAAAGATAGCAAATTCTTATTAGTTAGATTGAAGAGGAGATCAGTCGATTGCAAGCGGAGATTGCTAAACTACAGGATTTACCAGTCGAGGCGTCGGACAGTAAAAAGTCTTAAGACTAAAAAGATTACAGATTCGCTAAGTTCGTACGCGCTACGAAATAGCTGCATTTATATTCCGAATTGAGCTCGTACGAGAGACGAGACAATTGCTTGATACAGAGGACTACATATTGTTCCATTGTTTTATTCATGATTGGTGGTAAGTAGAGAAAACGACATTTCAGTTTACTCTGGTTTTTTATTCGTATGGATTTATGCACTGACGCTGACGGAGTTTAAGAGATGGAAAACACTGTGCCGTTTACACGAGAGGATTCTCCCTCTGTAGGTATTGCAGTGAAAAAGGATCGAGTGATGCGTTCGCAGTCATAGACGCCAACCGATAAAGAAAATACCACAGCCAGTAAAAGAGAAAAAGAACTTGACGAAGAGATTCTTGAAGTGTTGGGCGAGGATCCTTCTGCTCCAAAAGCGTTGAACTTCGATTTAAATTCATCAATAGCTAGTCGATGGAGGTATTGGGTCGAAAAAGGTATGAACAAAGAGGAAAAGGAAAAAGTGGTTGGAAAATATCGAAGAAAAGAAGGCTTTATTGCACCGGAACTTGACCAAGTCATAGCAGCAATGTCAGAATCTGCTGTCAAACGAGATGGTTGTGCAACGAAATATCAACAAGCAGCTGGCTCAGCTTTAATGGCTCTTGGGGTAGCAGTTGCCACGTTGTTGGATGAGCCAGAAAGTATAGATAAGTTGGCAGTCAACAAAGCTGTAATTCTACCAGGCGTATCTAAGCCTCTCAGTCTTGTTGGAAAAAACCAAGCCAGACACATTTGTTTGGTAAAAATTTGGCTGGAAAAATCAAGACGACAAGAGCGTTAGAAAAAATGGGTCACAGTGTCAGAAATACGGATATTCAAAAAAACAGCAATCAAGCTTGTCAGACTGCAGGCAGTTATTTGAACTGCCGAAGCCCTCAGGGAAAGAGGACCTTTACCATTCAGAAGAAAGCAACAGGCTTACAACAGCAGAGCAACGACACAAAGACTGAGGCAACCGAGAAAATGAATGAAAGAGTATGTGCTGGTAGATTAAGTCATTTTCTTTATAATTGGCACTAAAGTCTGAATAACAATTTCGCTTTCAATTGTATCAAGGGTTACAAACTTGTTTTTATTAAGATGCTTCATTAACACCAGGTCCCACAGGTTCACATTTCATCTGCTTATATTACTGATTACCAAAAGGCTATGAATAAGTTAATAGAGAAAAGTGCAATTGAGAAGTGCGAAACAAGCCAAGATCAATTTTTATCGTTCATAGTTTCTAGTACCGAAACCAGACGGTTCTTGCGGTTTTATATCAAATCTTCAAAAATTTGACGATTTCACTCAAGTTCCTCTTTTTAAATTGGAAGATGTCAGAACTGCAGCTAAACTACTTTTTCCAGGTGTGTGTATATGTGTACCCTGGATTTGCAAGACGCAAATTAATTGATTCCAATAGAAAAAGGGGGTAAACCATTTTCAAGATTCGAGTTCGAGAGTCAATTATTCCAACTGACTTGTCTGTCCTTCGGCCTATCTATGGCTCCTTTTATTTTTACGAAAATTATGAAGCTACCCATGAAAAAAATGCCGACACGAACAATACGGCTGATGTCCGGCCCAGTACTGGCTAACCGATTATTGGTAACCAATGTTGGCCCAACATTGAAATAACCGTTCTGCCATTTTTCAGTCGACCCTCTTTTCGGAGCCTGGCATCCGATACTAAGCCGATGTGGGGACAGTACCGCCTGACTTGGGCCGACCTTGGCACGAGCGTCAGCACCAACGCTGGTACGATATTGGCTGTAACTTGGGCCAACCTTGCTGCTACTGTCGGGCCGGTTTTGAGTCCACCGTCGGTACGATATCGGTAGCCAGCCTTGTTCCGAGGATATCATTCCGACAACGGTTTATTAATGGAACGACATTCATGCCAGAGAACGGCCAACCACACAGGAGAGTTGGCGCACTACTGGACCAATGTCGGACCAGTTGTACATTTTTTCATGGGTAGTAGTCCGTTATTTGAGATTGAGAGGTTTTTCCTTGGTTATTTACCTCAATGACATTCTGTGCATAGAGGAGAATGCAGACAAATGTAGGCACAATATCTGTAAAACGATCAAATTGTTAACATTTTTGGATTTTCTTGTTAAGGGAGGCCACCACTGCAGCTGCCTATTTTCGACTGTTTGCTTTTGATTTTTTTTCTTTTTCGAAAGAAAAGAATAAAATACATGTTCGAAAGAACTTTTAGGCTTTATTAGGTATTTATTAAAGTATGTCAAAAAATTTTTTTTCCAAAAGAATTCAAAATAGCGGCGCACGAGTCGCTATAGCACTGCTGTTTTTAGGCAAACCCTCTCCGCGGTACGCGGTAGAACTGTCGCAACTTTAATCCTGGAACTAAGAGTGCAGTATTTTCGTTAATTGTATTAGTTTTAGCTGTCAAGTACGGGGGGAAATAAAAAAATAATGAAAAAAAATATAGAGACGAGTTTGAAAAAAAGTTCGGTTTTACGACCATAATTTTCATATAAAATGTTATATATATTTTACAATTTTCAATAAAGCGAAAAAAGCGCTGTTGAAAGTAAAAAAAAACTTGGCTGTTAAAGCAATCTAAGAACCTACAGTTAAAATTTCACATCGATTGGACGACAATTGTTAGAGTGCTACTGCGTGTCGGCTTCAAAAACATAGTTTTAAGGAAAACGTGTTTGAAGTCAACGGTTGTATACACGCTACAGCTGATGACATGTTTTCCCGTAATCTAATGCCACCTATCAGTAGAAAATAAAACTATTTTTAGTCGCTAAGTTTGTCCCCAATGATTACACGAGTCGAGAACTGCGCCTACCGGCGTGAAATCGCCGAAAGCGCTATTCAGCGCTAGAGACTCCCCTCAAAGATAGCTCGAAATCCACTTTAACGCAGTTTTTCAACTACAAACGAATATGCATCATATTTTTGAAGGTTGAAATAATTTTTTTAACGTGTAGCTAAAAAAACGAATTTTCGAAAATTTTACAATGGTGGCGTCTCTTAATGAAAAAAAGTGCAACACAAAACCTTCGTCAAGACGTGAATACTTAGGCTTTAATATGCAATCGGGAAGGTTCTCGATCAAATTAACTGAAGAGGAAATAGAAATAATGTTGAAGTCAATAAGGGAATTCGAGTTTTCAACACAGTGTTATATCAGAGAATTTTTGAAGCGAATGGAAAGAGAAAAATCTTTGGCTTGTTTAGCGAACAGTGGAAATTATATTTTAAAAATGATAATTCCACCGTTAAGTAGCCCAGATCTACATTGGTGCAAAAGACATTTAAAGAAAGATTATAGCACTATAAAATCAAGTAATTTTCAAATGACAATTTTTTACCGAAGCCTTTAACACCGGTTGGGGTGCCGTCAATGTCCATGAGAAGCTTTATGGTTTTTGGTCTGAGAGCTAAATGAGATGGCATATTAATTATAAGGAATTGTGGCACTGGGTGGCTAGGCCTTCAAGAATTGGCTAATGAACGACGGGTCAGTCAAATTCTGCTTCGCATAGATAGCGCAATAGCTTTGTACCTCCCATCTTATTAATGTACATTAGTAAGATGGGAGGTACAATATACCCAAAGTATAATGCGATAGCTCGAAAAATTTGGGAATGGGCAGAAAGAAGAAATACTTTTCTGCTGGCCTCTTATATTCCGTCAGCCAAGAACGTAGAGTCAGACGAGTTATCTCGTCATAAAAACATTGATAAGGAATGGGCACTCAATCCTGAAGTATTTCCTTTGATTGTCAAAGCATTTGGATCTCCATATATTGATTTGTTCGCATCCAGTCTGAACAACAATTGCAAGTAATATTGCTTCTGGTTTGCGGAGACAGGTGCGACGATGATCGATGCTTTTACAATAAATTGGTCGACTTTGAATTTTTATGCTTTTCCACCTTTCTCGGTGATACTCAAAGTACTTATAAAAATTAAAAGAGATGGAACAGAGGAAATTTTAGTGGTACCTGATTGGCCAAATCAAGTCTGGTACCCATTGTTTAAATCTGTCTCAGTGGAAAAACAAATTCTAGCTGGACCGACTACTGGCTTATTATATTTACCGTGCAGGTCAATTGTGCATCCCAAGGCCAAGGATCTCGCTTTAATATAGCGACAAGAGTCTCAGCAAGGCATTTTAATGACAAAACGTCCCGACCGAGGCGTTAAGTATTATTTTATTCTTTATCAGCAGCACCAGTAAAGCAATAAAAGTCAGATTTGAAACATTGGTGGCATTTTTGCGATGCAGAGAAAATAGATTTTTTCAGTCGCGTTTGTGCTAGATTCAGCAAAGCTTCATCCAATAGGAAATTCATCATTAGTAGATCTGACAAATAAAATAGTGATGTTTTTGGCTTTATCTACAGCCGATAGAGCACAAACACTTACTTGTATTGAAGCTAATCAGATCGATGAGACAACTGGTAATAATAATTACAAAATTAATAAAGACATCTCGCCCCGGAAAAAAGCCAGTCATTATTAATAATTACAGAATTTAAGGAAAAACCAGAACTGTGCGTCGCCTCAGCAGTTCGAGGTTATTGAGAGACAACTGTAAAGTATAGAGGACCGGAAACTAGCCTATTGTTAGCAACGAGAAAGCGTGACAAAGGGGTAGGGGCTCAAACCGTCAGTATAGATGGATTAATCGAGTTATGGAAAAGAGATACAACAATTTTCACAGCCCACTCGACTCGTCATACTTCTACATCTGCGGCATACAATAAAGGTCTGTACCCATCAGCCCTGGACACATGGCCCTGGACACATCAGAACGACAGCAGGCTGGTCAAAGAGATCAGCGGTGGCATTTTATAACCGTTCAATCCAAGTAGAAACAGCCGTTATTGCGAATTCAGTCTTTGATATTTATAACTAAAAAAAGGCATTGACATTTACTTATTTGCGCTTGTATCCTGCGTTATTTTTAACTGACTCCATGCTCATTCACATCTATGTAGAAATAGAAGATTTTTTGAATAAAAACAAGCAGTTCCTTTAACAACGAATATCAATTATTGTTTGGTTTAACTAACAACATATAGTTGTAATCTCGAGAACGAGGCGGGAAATATAATCCATCGATCAAACCAGCCCGCCGGAGGCGAACGAAGTTGCATCGAAATTATATGTACAGCCTCGTTTGAAGAGATTACAACCCACCCTGAATAAGAAACCAACTCCCAATCCCTATGCCATTCAAACAACAATCATTTACTCTAAAGTAAATGACGAAGCGGCGGGTGTGACGCCATGAGCGAGGCATATATGCTCCACGCAATTTTTTTGTTTTTTCACTCTATACGTTGTGGCCATCTGGTGGACTCGAGAGTCACTACATATAATTGTAATCTCTTCGAACGCGGCTATACATATAAGTTCGATCGACCTTTGCCCGCATTTGGCGGGCTCGTTTGATAAATCGGGAAAAACATGAAATCATCTTGCGTTGAATAGAAGTAAGAAAAAAGTGTATATTTTCAGGTATAAAAAGTCTCTTTCACATACTGTTTCAGAAACTGCAACTAATTTTCAGATACTGATAAGTGTGAGCACCAAAAATAAACTTTTCATTGTTTAAACACAACGAAAATGTACACACACGTATCGAGGTACTAAAAATATTGATTAGCCTCACATCAAGCGCATCGACTGAAAAAAGTCTGCAGACATTGCGACACCAAATATGAATTTGTTTGGTCGGTCACGGAAAAAAAAACGAATAACTTGAGATATCGTGAGACCCACATATCAGTTTGTGTTGCATCGAACATACGCAATTAAAAATGCTCGGCACTTCAGGCATCGAAAGGAAAAATACGAGGGTGTCTTAACGTGCAACGAGTTAGTTGTTTTGCAGATTTCCAGATTTCTTTTCATGGCTCATATTTTGGAAATAAAAAAACATCGTTCCGTTTTTTTGCCAAAAACCTGCATTTCTTCGCAACGATAGAAGACGTTGAAGAATTTATATTTCTCGGTATACAGGAGAAAATTCGTGTTTTTTTCTTACATCAATAGAAGAAAATAGCAAATGTATATCCATGAGAATTTAATTTTTTTATCGCCTTCGCTTGATGGAAGAAACATCATAGACTGGCTTCTCTATATCTAAGGGGTTGAGGTTTTCGATCTCTTCAATCGCTGCTAAGAAGATCATGATTTTGGCTTCGCAGTCTCTAAAGATATAAAATGTTAATTATTTGCAGTTAATGTTAGACAAATACATATTTTTGGCTCTTCGCTGCTTAACGATATGAACTTTTCATCGTGTGTCTTGTGTGAACTAAAAGTAATCAACATTTTATATTTTTAGAAACTGCGAAGCGGAAAACATGGATTTCTTCGCAGCGATCGGAAACATTAAAAAATGTATATTTCTCGGTACACAGGAGTCAATGAATGCATTTTTCTCACATCAACGGAAGGCAATGGCCAATGTATATCTCTACAGCTATACATTTTTAATTGCCTTCGGTTGATGTGAGAGCATAGACTGGCTCCTCTACATCTAGAAATTTGAGGTTTCCGACGTCTTAAATCGCTGCGAAGAATCCATGTTTCCAGTTTTTCAGTCTCTAATAATATAAAATATTGATTGTGTTTAGTGAATGTAAAACAAATATGTATTTTTACCTTTTAACTAAAAACAATCAACAGATTATATATTTAGAGACTGTGCAGGCAAAAAAGGATTTCTTTGAATTGACCAGAGACATTCAAAACTTCAAACTTCTAGATATCAAGGAGCCCGTCTATGCATTATTCTTACATACACCGGAGGTAATGAAAAATTATACTTCCAGGGATATCCATTAGCTGGTCTTTTGAACGACGAACGTCGTTTTTGTTTGTTTGTTCGAAATGTGATCCGTCTGGGAGAAAACTCCGCCATAGAACTTTCACGGACCAGACGTGTGATCTATGTCTTTGAACAAATTAGATGAAAAGACATTTCTAGCTATTCAGTACGTAGAAATACGAATGTTTCGTATCTCTGTTCGATGCAAGACAATTCTTCATTTTCGGCTTTCTATTCTGTTTAACGTAAAATGTTATGTCATCGAACGAATTTCTGGTTCACAGTTACCAAGATGTTTTTCAGAAGGTCAAAAATATCAAGTGTTAAGATGCATCAAGATAAGAGGTACCCTGAATGCTTGGATTATTAATTTATTTCATAAAAAATCCTTTGACAGTTTCGCTTGTATAGATTTATCTTGTAATCATATAATTTTATCATATAATTTAGTGTATCATATCATTTTAAAAAACTACTTATATTACGTATCCCATCGCCCAGGTCTACGAGTTCAAATTTCATGAAATTACTTATGCGTGCTGTATATGAATTTGAAATTATGGACGTAGAGTTTTTTGAGACATATTTCAAATTTACTTCTCTCTGGGCTGACGGTGAAGGAAATAAAGATTTTTTCCCTTCCAAAAAGATAGGAAATCGCAGTTAAAAACTTCCAAAAGAAAAAAACGCCGAGTAAAAGCCCCTCGAAAACATTATTGCTTGTATCATCTTATAAAAAATTCTAATTTACCTCATAATAATTGTTTTTTATTTTAATTGAAGCAATGGTTTGATTATATTTTTGAGATTAATCAAATGTACAAAAAAAGTAAAATAACGTTTTGTAAACCATCGAATATAGGGCAATAGATGTCAGCAATGAAAGCGAGAAATTTATTTTTTCGCTAGCAAGACGACGGCCAAAGTCTATGTCATTAAGAATATTTCATGCATTATTTAATAGCGATGCGATCAAGTTCATATTTTTATACAACTTTTTAGATAATCTAAATAAAATAAGATTTCTAGTATCGTATGGTGTAAGAGTACATCACTGTTCTAATCCCCACTATCGTATGGTGTAAGAGTACATCACTGTTCTAATCCCCACTTCGCAAAATCATGAATTTGATGTACACTTGCATAACCAATAGAGGGTAACAAAGGGTAATTTGAGAAAATTATAGATAATATTACTACCTTAGAACCGAATCATGCAAAACACACTTCTGCAAAATTCATGTCCTAGCACGATTAAATTGCAAGGATCTGTATACTGTATAGAATTGATACTATCTCGTCAACTCGCATTCCTAAGATCATGAGGCAATTCGGTATTTTTTAATCTGAGAGTTGAGTAGCAGAGACGAGAAGATCCTCCGCTGAGCTTTTTCTCTTAACCATGCACGCCAAGTTGTTGCACAGCATTTCCAGTGTACTTGTGTGGTACATACGTTGTACTGATATATAATGGTTGTATCAATTTTATATTATAATATGTAGTAACATGATTCTTTTCAATAAAAATGAAATATTTGGAAAAATATTATTCCTAAGGTTTAACAGTTACGTCTACAACATTTATAGTAAACTGACTTGGCTATTTTTGAAAGTTATTTCACTTTTTTTGGACATTTAATTATTTTTAAACATATAATCAGACCATTGCTTGAGTTAGAACTAAAATAATTATTAGATAAATCAATTTTTATAGGGTAAAACAAGCGATAATGTTTTCGGGAGATTTCTTTATTATTTGGTAAAACATACCCGAATATATAAAAAATAAATGAATCATAACCGCCTATACACAATAACATCGCTTACATAGTTATGGCAAAAGGAAACGCAACAAAGTAGCGAAATTAATTGTAATGTGGACGAAGCACAATGCATCATAACGTTGTTGATATAAAATCAATACAAAATCGTATTATATAGCGTTATATAATATGCTCCTCCACCTAATTAGCAAAAACCATTGCCGATTCGGAAAAAGAGAGAACTATGGAGAGCCGTTAACACTAAATGGAAAGTTGATCGCTATACTAGTTCCGTTTGGAGTAGGTAAGTGATGAAAGTGGATGATGGGGGAGACCTGCGGTAGTAGCCGACAACGAGTGCCAGACGCCCGTGCAGGAGAATGTGACCGGGCATTCTCTACTTTGTGTCGGGCCCTGACCAGACTTGCCTTGCCCGGGTCCTCCCATGGAACAAACCCGGAAATGACAGAATCATTTTTCACGACTTACCCTCTCTGTTTGGAAATTACGATCTCCTGGCCGAGATACATTGTGAGCAAGTACATCTTGACGTAATATCTGACCGGTCAGAACATTGACATGTCCTGAAAAGTGGAGCCTGTCTTTAACTATTGTGTAAAGCTACTTTGCTTTTTTCCTTATCAAAGGTATTTATAATTGATTAGGATGGAACTAATACGGCTGTTGTAATTCTATTCACCATCGAAAGCATTAATTCGATTAATGATAATCGATGATGATAAGAATACTTATCGTAAATGCCGGCATTACAATAACTAATGATTTGAGCATAACGAATGGCGAAACTATTTAAGGAGTGGGATGCCGTCAGAATTTCCAAAAAATCGATTTTTTAAAACTTTTTCTTGAAGTGTGATGTTTCGAAAATATTCCCTGAAAATTTCAAGTCAATCCGAAGAATAGTTTTCGGGATATCCCACAATTAGTGAAGGCGCGTCGGGATCCCATGGCAGGTAGCGGACGGCAGCTGCAAGCAACCGGTTTCGACTCCTATATCCCCTACTATTAGCGATAATACCCGGGAAGGCAGAATGCTTCGAAAACAACAACAAATTGATATTTTGGAAGCTTCCATATTGGCAGAAGCCCTATTGTATGGGCTAGGAATTGATGATTCGATGTAAGTAATTTTTTGATTAGTATTTCTATACACATATCAAGGGTAAAATTGGAAAACTCTATCAGAAATGTTTATAAATTTATTACTCAAAAACTATGCACTTTAGCAAAATTTTATAGAGAATACTTTTGTTTTTAAATTGCCCAAAATATTTAAAAAACAATAATTCATCCCGAAAAACTTAAATTTTTTGACATATTATTTCAACAATTGGCTATAAACAATTGAATGCTCGACTTTTCAGCAAAAAATTGTGATATTCGGATTCAATGGATCAAAATACATAAAAAAGTTTAGCTTCATCCATCGAGCTCAAAATTTTCCGAATATATAATACCGTATCCACATAAAAAAACTTTAAGGATGATGAGTCCCTATGAAACATGTTAATGTTAATTGTTCAATGAATAGCTTCTTAATCGTCATGAAATTTTTACACGACCTCCTGAATACTTCATGTAGAAACATACCAAATTTTTAGAATTCTATCATCGTTACTTCAACCTCCTTAAGGGTTGAAATAAAAAATGATAAGAAAATTCTGAAAATTTGGTATGTTTTTGTATGAAGTATTTAAGAGGTCGTGTTAAAATTTCACGACGATTAGGAAGCTCGTTATTAAAAACATAACATTTTGTTAAGAACAATTTTTAGAAGAAATAAAAAAAAATTCATCAATAAACTTCGTTTTTTTTCCGTTGCTTTCAGTATATTGTAGATATTATAAAATTGAGGGGTCAAAAAAAAACTTATTGCAAAGTTACATCAGTTCCCATAAAACAACATTTAATTTGTGAATGTTAATTGTTCAATAACGAGCTTCCTAATTGTCGGGAAATTTTTACACGACCTCTGAAATACTTCATACAAAAACATACCAAATTTTCAGAATTTTATCATCATTTGCGATTTGGGACTCAACATCCTTAAACGCGTTTTTCTCGCAGCTATGTTTTTCCAGTCGGTGACCACTATAATTCAAAAACCACTTGATGGATTTTGATGAAATTTGGTGTGCTTATCGATAGCATTAAAACCTAGTCCTGAATAGGAGGTTTTTCATTTTTGTTGAAAATTTATATTTTTTTGACAATAAACGAGCGATTTTTTGGTCGAAAATCGAAAGTTATCTGTCGAAAGCCGCCATTTTGTTAATTTTTTAACAAAAAGCTTCGATTAAAAACTAGATTTATTATTAAACTAATGATTTTTTTTATTTATTTCAGATGATCCAGTAAGATTTTATGATGGTCACCGCAAACTGCCGAAGGGGGTCCGACAAAGATCGCGATATTTTTATAATTAACCAATATTTTTCTTTGAAAATTTGTACAGGTCAAGTTGAAATTTAACATAAAAAGTCTGTGTAACCACTTTTATAAAATAAACTTAATGACTATAAAAAAAATTATTGGAAATGCTCGTTTTTTCACGCCGCTGACTGCATTTCACTCCTCAATGCGGCAAAAAAGTAAAGCAGGTAGTTTGTGGTGTTTGAACACCTTGTCGCCATGTTAGGAAATTGCAATCTTCTGACCGCGAAGACATTACCCGAATGCATTTCGCCAAAAATCCGCCTAACATTGTTACATGGCGAACCTGATCCACGCTGGACGACTTGACCATGGTCTGATCTTTTTTAGGAAAGGCACACCATAGGCAGGACTTTTCCCGACGCAAATTTCTACACGGACGTAGGGTGCTGAAAGTCCAAATAATCGGTGATACATCCCAGTCTAATGATGAGGGCTAGAACTCATTGGTTTGGAAGTAATCGGAGTCGGGGACCTCCCGGACCCGGGTTCGAATCCCGGTCGCGTACATTTCGTCGTGAAATGTTTTTCTTCGGCATTTTACGGCGAAATAAGACTAGTTCCACGATGAGGGGGGGAGGGGGGGGCGAACTTGATGATCGGCTGTATTGGTATAGGTTTTCCGCAGTTTCCCTATGCCCATGAGAGAAATGTCATAATTAATATGATAAAGGAGTGTGGAAGAAACAGTAGAGGAAAGAAACAGTCACAGTGGGGGAAAAATGGGTAACAGACGCAAACAGCGTGTACCTTAGGAATAAACCAGTATTAGCCTACTTAATCAGCGTCGGAACGCCGCGAATTGACTTTCATCTCATGAAGGTTACAAATAAATTGTAGACAGCAATGCCAACGGCTCTGCATTTCAATAAGAGTTCATCAGCTAAATCGTCATAGACGAAACAACAATAATCAAGATGTGAAGGATGACTGGTGCGACTAACGTGATCCGACGTTCCGTCGCCAGTGCATTTTATGGAATTTTATCCTGAAGAGAGCATTATCGACTTTTTGAGATATAGGCGAAATATAATCACTAACAATAAGATGAATTCGAAGTGAAGTGCACTCTCAGATAACAAGCATCTGTGGCAAAGGGTGGCGCTATACTATCAATTAATATCGCCGGTTGAACTTATAGATCTAGTTGGCGAACATTACTTGGACTCGAAAATGAGAGCCTTAGATTTGAATGTATTCGGTTGTATGTATTTCGATGTATGACACGTGCATTGTGCGAGCAATGAGATAATTTTAATTGGATGTTTGATGTCGCAAACATATTCGCGTATTAGCGGCAAAAACCATTAAAATGGTTTGCCACGGATGAGAATCTTAAATTATTTATAGATAGCAAGAATAGACGAAAGGCAAGATCCGAGCCCTTAGCTAGAGGCAACAAATCATAGTAGGGTTCCCAACTTTTTTCTACAGCCTGTGAGCTCTCGTTTAGTGAGAGAATCGCCAGCACAAAGTCTCGATATTAAACTCAATAGATCTGAGCTCTACAGCAGTCGTAAATGCGACACGGTATCGAATACTTTGCTGAAATCGAAGAGGAGCATATTTCGAGCATAGAAATCATGAGCATTTTTTAATCGATAATGCATCGTAGGTCATCTCAGAGTTCAAGAAGTGTGTGTTATGAAAAACTCTCTAAAACCTACTTTACATTCATTGACATTATTGCGCCCACTGAGAAAATATATAATTTGTGAGCATACATAACGCTCGAAGGTTTTAGACACCTCAGAGAGGTTCGTTATGAATCGTGTGTCAGATGGAGACGGCGGCCCTTTTTTCTTGGACAGTGGACGAATACAGGAATTTTTTCACTGGCTTGGAAAATGGGATCGTGAGATGGAAAAGTTAAATATTGTTGTCAGTATTAAATGAGTAGATGTTTTATCTTTACTCGCCAGAGAGAGACACATAGAATATATTCAGCAGATTTGAACTTAAAAAAAGAAGTGGGGAGGTTCGTTTTGATTGTTCCTAAATTTGCTAGTTCCTTTTTTAACCGAGTTGGTTCGGTCACCTCCGGAAGTTTATTATGAAGATATTTTTACCTCGCCTGTCGTAATTATGCTGTCACTTGATCGCTGGATTGACTCTAAGTAGTACACGTAAATATACTATTTGTACATTTCGTATGCTTCTTAAATCATGGTTCAAAGTTCTGTATACCGTTAAGATATCAGGTTCCTACCGGACTGAAATCCGCGAACCGACGCGTGAGTACCGAACGCAACTTTCAATAAATTTGTCTGCAGATTAACAAATCATTTATGTTTTCAGGGTTGTCGGTGGATATGAAACATGAATTTGCGCATTGAGACAGTGCTGTATCAACTATGATGCAAAAAACCCTCATCAAATTGTCTTGAGCAATACCTCACTAACTTACGTGAGGACCAGACCCTGAGACCAAAAACAAAGTCAGCTCGAGGAGGTCATGACCCGCGATAAAAGGAACTGACGATTTGGGGAAAGAATACAGTTTATCTCCACTGTCCAGAATAAATACATTGAGCAAAGTACCACAGTCGGACGTATGGCGTGTCACTTCAGTGACTAGTGGTAGGAAAAGGGATCGGGCAAGTTCTTCGAGACAAGTTTCACGACAGAGAGGGAGAGAGCGCGAAGCCTTTGTCACGCATCAACACGTAGTCCAACGATATTAACCGTCCACTTCCCTCTACCCTTATCGGTCCATGCGGTGCCACCGGAATTATCTGCGGATACCCGTTACTCCAGCCGGGCGTGTACATTTGAAATTGCAATATTTAAATAGCAGTATTTTTTTCCAAACGTTGAGGGGGGGCGGTCATAGGCGTAACCATAGCACTTCTGTAGCTGATGTAACAAGGGGTCGAATTCTTATCACTGTACAATGGCAACTTAGTTACGCGAAGCGACCTGGCAGATTGTTGGCGAAATACATTCACGTAATGTCGTCCCGGCCAGAAAACTGATATTTCCTGACAAGGCGATCGCAATTTTAAAAACCACCAATCACTTGTTTTACCTTTTTGCCTCTTTAGATAATTCAGTAATTCGTTACGTTAAAGTTAATACTTAATATAATTTCAATATTTATGATAAGCATTTGTATTCTCGTAGCATATGATAAGCATTTCTATTTCATCAATTACCATTGACGAAAAAGGCTTATAATCGTGAATTACAACAGATGTATTAGTTTCATTCTAATACATTTTCAATATACTCAACGGGGTGAAAAGTGAAGCAGCTTTACAAAGTTCTTGAAGTCATGCTCCACTTTTCAGGTAATGTCAATGTTCTGGCCGAGTATACATTACCTCGAAGTGTACTTGCTCGCTATGTATCCCGTCCATTGTGATGTTCATTACAACTAATGAATGATTATGTTGAACATAGTAATTTTCAAATATAGAATGTAAGTCGTAAAAAAATGATTTTGTGATCTTCCCGGTCTGTTCCATGAAAGGGCCCGATTAGGTGAGTCAGACGAGGCAATGCTGGGCCTGACACAAAGTAGGGAATACCCGGTCACATTTCTGCATGGGTCTTGTTTAATGTGACGTGATTTTTAAAAATTCCCGGACAGAAAGTAATGAATCTACCGTTTGTAATTCTAGATGGCTCTGAGGTAGGAATCCTCTTTCATTGTTTTGCTTTCGTTAATGTTGGGCTGAACTTGGTTGAGTGTCGGTCAAAGACATAAGCAATTCAATCTTGCTTAGAATTGGTGTAGGCTCGCTAATGCCAGCGCGTCAATGATGAGGTGCACTGCGCTAAAGAGGGGGCAGTATGGTAGGTTACAGGCGAAGGCCGAAGCTCCTCTGTGCCGCTTTTTTTAGTGTAACGAGCCGGCTTTTGCGCGATGTGTCCAAGGACACAATCTCATAGAATCTCACTGTTACCGAAGGAAAAGAAACTTTCCGTATCCAGCTGCCGCTAAGATGATAAGGGAACTCTGGAGAATGGGCAATAGTTATCAGGCGGAGAAATTCTGGATGTCACTTATTCGCGACCCTCCGGCGAGGATGGTCGGCTGTCGCGTTACACTGTTGACACATTTGCTATGAACGTGGAAACAAACTCACACCCACATACACACGCACACTTGCGCTTGGAATCTTAAAGGCTTTACCTCCTCGTGGTTCATACTGGATAGCGCTAAATAGTAAAAAATGGTGTTCTAACCTAAAAATTATGGACTTAAAAAAATCCATCAAAAGTTGTTAGTTTTGGCGGGTAAGGTTCCGAACGCCCCCCTCCGATCGAGTTGAAATTTCGCACAAACCTTCATTTTAATATTTTAAGACAACCTCTAAAGAGATTTTTGGCGACGGGCAATAGTTTTTGGGTTTTAGGTTTGTTTGGATTTTCTTGGGTTTGCTTGGCTCGTTTGGGTTGTTTGGGCATTTTTGTTTGCACAAAACGGAGCGCGCAATTACATATATAGGTATGAACGGAGACGTAGCAGATATAGATATAGTCGACGCGCGTTAAAAAAAACCTTGAAATTCAATATCTCGAAAACTATTGCGAGTCACTATAAATCCCTTTAGGGGATGTCTTAGAATATTAAAAAGAAGGTTTGGGCATAATTTCAGCTGGATTAGAGGGGAAAGGGGGGGGGCTTTGGAACCTTACTCTTTAAAAAAACTTAAAAATTCAATATCTCAAAAACTATTGCGAGTCGCCAAAAAATCCTTTAGGGGTTTTCTTTAAATATTGAAAAGAAGGTTTGTGCAAAATTTCAGCTCGATCGGAGCGGCGGGGGGAGGGCTTTTCGGAACCTTATCCGTTTTGGCCTGACAAGTTTTTTGGTGGAGAAATTAAGTTCCCATAAAAAAAAAACACGTCGGCCATCTTAACGTCGCCATTTCGAATTTTGGACATAAACAAATTTTGGACATAAACGCAGTCGTCAAATGGCATAATCCTAAAGACATTGAAGAGTAATAATAGTGAAACTATTAGTCCATGCTGAAAATAGCGATCGCCCCAGTTTGCCCCACTCACGAAGTAGGTAAGAAATATAAAGAATTTAAAAGTACTCAAGTTCAGAAACATAATATTACATAATACATTATTTCGATTTAGCTATCATTGAGCATGTTGTCAATGTAAGGGATACTTCTTTTTAAAGATGATGAATGAGTAGTGTGTCATAACCGAACGACCGCGTTTCGAATTCACGTGTCGCGTAGATACCAGAAAATGTAAGTAAATATATCACATGCATAACCCGCAGTTAGGTAGGCGCGATCGGTGCGCGGTCAAGCAGCATTGGCCTCGGCCAATACGTGAATGTACAACCGTTTAGGCGCGTACTGGCTCCTAGCTGACTACTGAGCAGGAGGCAGTTTTACTAAGTTTTACTCCAATGGTAACACGACCGGAACGCAGGTAAGCGCAATCACTTTATCGGCACATGTTTTCGGCAGGTTCCCGTGCCATCGAGCAAATCTGATAGAATACTGTCTTAGGAAAGAGTGGCAGTGAGCAACGGTCCTAAGGGGTTTTCAGGTGCCGGATAGAGCCCAATAGAATAATAGAGACAGAGTGGGGCTAAGAACTAAAACGTTGGAAATGTAGAAGCTCGCAAGAGCATACGAAGAAACTTTGGTAATGAAAAAAAATATAACGTATACCTACATTACTTTTGAATTATACAGGGTTATGCCAGGCAACATTTAACATACGCGGCTTCTGCATATTGTTGCGTGACCTTTGGGACACCCTGTAATTAGTTACAGAATAGCATAATTGAACTTTT
>OX632361.1:14654128-14723725 GCA_951751655.1 Ophion costatus | reverse complement strand
TTTGAAAAAAAATATTTTATAGCCACGAAAAGAAAAAACAAAAATGAAGATTCGTAATGAATAGGATCGCGAAGGAAAGTTGATCGATAGCAAAAGGTAGAGATAGTGAATTTATGCTCTCGTATTTCGTACAACGTGCACGGGCATCGATTACCTGGTCTATTAAAATTTGTGAACATGAAATCTTCCCGGGGGAAGGCCCCCGAAGGACCGGCGATGATGACCGGCCGTTCAAATTTGGATAGGATGAAGTTTGATAGTCGTGATCAGCCTCACGGGAATCTTCGGTTGATGTCTTGGTCGCTAGGTGCAATATTTTTGTCTCGAACTGTTTGACAGCGTGATCTTCTGTGATACGAACGAATATCTTCCAGACGATGTGACGCCTTCGAGTTTTGAAACGTTTACTTCCTTTTCGGTCTCTTCCGCTACAGCTGCTCTTTGCCCATTCGTTGTTTCTTCTTCTTTTTTTTATCGCGACACCGCACTCGCAAACGTTTGTTTTCCGTCAACTATCGCGCACCAGGCTCCTCGTGTGTTCGTACCACTGTACTTGTATGAGAGTTCGTGCCTGCTTGTCTCTTTGTAATTGACTACTTTACGTACTATGGATTTGGTAATGAAACACACTTACGCGCACACGAAAAAAAGCTTTGAATACAAAAATCGGGAAAAACACCGAGAACACCAAAGAACGATCGGCTATTGAAGTTGCGACTGTTTTTTTTTCTCGCTTAGCCTGCTTCAGAGTCAAACTGTAGTTGTGTAATGTGACCTTCACGCGAGATCGGAAACGGGCCCTAGGGAAAGCAGCTTTGTTGAATACTCTTAAGAATGGCGTATATCGGTTAATCAGTTATATCGCGGTGTTTGCACGCTCGTACACATGCTAGCGCAACAATATGCTCAAAAACATACATACAGATGTACGCCAAGATGTACGCATACACACAAATATATACGTATAAGTATCGTTGAAGAAAAACACTGCTGATTACAACTACTCTAGCGATATAAGATTCCATTCATTATATGAGATAAAATGTGTCAAAGGTCGCCGAGGTGCAACCAAAAGAGTTCTAGTTATATTCGGCAACGGCGACACGGTGGACTTTCGACTTGAGCGAAGCTTGGATTTTGAAAGCTGCGTTGCTTTTGCGAAGAGATGAGAATTCGCTTGACAGAAGATTGAGCTCTCGGTGTTGAGAAGCGGGCGTGACGTGACGCGATCGACACGCGGAACGATCGAAGGTGGAAGCGGCGGTGGTTAGCGACACAGGGAAACGCGACTCGGGGTGGACTTCGTTAAACGATATTCGCTTGTGTTTATGCAGAAATACGTCAACGCTGCACGGACACATCCCCCCTAATGAATGCACCAGGCATGTGCGAGGCATTTTATGTTTGCCACCACTACCGCCGCCCCTCACCTCCGCCGACGCAGTAGCGGCGTCGCCTCGACGATAGTCTAGGGCGCCACCGTCAAACCCCACCATGCTCACTGTAAACTCGGCAAGCACGGCGGCGCAGGCAACCCTCTGGCGCACTCGACCTCTTCCCTACACTCACCGCGATGCAACGGTCCTCTTCGCTCATTTCCACGTTTTGCACACTGTGCTATATATGTATATCTATATCTCTCTCCCTTCCTCTCAGTCGCTCGCAAACCTCTTACCCTCTGTACTCTTCCTCTCTCCGTTCCCGCGAGATTTCGCTCTTTTACTCGGTCTCTCTCTCTCTCTCTCTCTCTCTCTCTCTCTCTCTCTCTCTCTCTCTCTCTCTCTCTCTCTCTCTCTCTCTCTCTCTCTTTCTCTCTCTCTCTCTCTCTCTCTGCGAACATGAGGGAAAGGGAGAACGATGGTTTTCCCTTTCCCTCATGTTCGCAGAGTATTTTCCGCGATTGCGTTCTCTGCTTCTCCCTCTTTTTCTATGCAAGTCCTCCGCATCATTCGGTTGGCAGGCATAGCCGTGGAGTGGTTTACATGCCGCTCGCATGCCACCCTTACACCTATTGCATCTTCGTACTGCGGCGCGCTTCCCGCACGGGGCAGCATTAACATCGAGTCACACCTGAGTCGATGTGATGCTTAGCGCCAGCAGCGCCCGGATACAGGTCCAACTTTTTGCAAATATATGTTTCAAACTGCGCAAAACAGCCTAAACATCGGATGTCATTTTCGGCAATGGCCAACGGGCGTGGTTGCATCTTGATTCAACGTAATATATACGCAGGATGATATAAGGCGAGACATCTGCAAGGAAGACCATGAAGCTTCCCGCTCGGAGTAACCCAACGACGTATTCGAAATCCGATGAGGAACTCCTGGTACTTGGCTCGGTGAATTCGCGGATCGTCAGGATAGACGTCGGTATCGATAGTATAATATTAGTCGACTATGTATACTCAATGGAGCATACATACTATAGGTGTAATCATCGCCTGAGCATTCGGTTTCGTGTTCAACACTACCGTTTCACATTCACTCGAGATGTGCGCGAAGTATAGTCTGGTATAAGTCGTATTGTACCGATTCTCGTGTAAAATATGTGTATTACACGCACATACAAACACACATATTTATTTGTTAACATGCCCTCGAGATGAGAATTTCAAGTTTTCACTGTCGTCTGGAGATTTCCCTTTTCCCATTGTATATATTGCAATGCCCTACTACCCTCTATTTTTTTCGACGCGTTTTTCGCCCTCGTGCGTTTTCATTTCGCGAATATATAGACTGCTGACTTTGAACGCTTGAACATTTTGCAAACTGCAGCGGAAAATTAATGATTAGGATGCTCTTTGCAGACGATCTTGTTTCATGCTCACGTTTCAACGTGTCGGGAAAATAACTTATTCTTTCTTATTACGAGTATATAACTTATGCAAGATGCATCTTAATGTGGACATTGTTTGCAAGAAATGCATCGCTTGCACATTTAGTTTTTCATATGCCGCAAGTCCATTACGACCGCTCCGAGACGTGCATTTGAAAATAATACGTACTGTACCAACACGATGGCTACGTGATTGACATTTACCAGGGTATTCCAATTGTCATGAACAGTAGCAACACCAGTACAGTAAAATTAAATGTGACCCGGAAATAGCCAGAAGTAATATCGTCGCCATGTTAGCGGCCTGCATTGGCTGTAATTACTTGTCCTCTTTTTCATTTTTACTTTATCCGATAATGTCTTACGATCAAAAATCGTATCAGTGTCATATGAACAATATTAACCGAGATCTAGAAAGGTAATTTAAAACATCGAAAATGATAAAACTTTAAATCACCCATGTCTTTCCTTTTGCGATATTCGCTGCTTTTTCACTAGCCACTTTGGCGATATACCCGCACTTCCAATTCCTAATGGCGCTACCTTGCTGGGAGTTGTTTCGAATGAACTCCCTAGAAGCAACGTCTAGAATATACTTTCTGGTATCTAGTTACAGAATTTCTCCAACAAGACACCATTGCTGATGCTACTGGAAATGGAATCGATTTTGTTGAAACTCGTAAAAATGATAAAGCATTGGACACGTACTTCTTTTATTGGTGGAAAAACGGTTTCAAGGCGGTAAACCACCCCACAAAGGGTTACCCCTGAAAGCGTTACCCCTTAATTTAATATTGTTCTTCTATACTTCTATACTGGATCTTCCATCGCTTTACATTAGAACAATTTGGGTTATTCTTTTAGTCAGATCGATGGACTGCTTGTTGGCAAAACAGCAAAACCACCTCTCGACCCGTCTTCTTGTGAGGGGTGTGCCCCCCTCTTAAAACCATTTTTCCACCGAGAAGAATAATACGTGTTTAATAATTTTCGATCCTTTATCGCATAAATGAGTTTCAACATAATCGAAGGCGGATACTTATGTGATGTCCCTTGTTAGACGATGCCAAACCTTGGCCAAAAGTTCCAAAGTATTCTCCGCTATCGGACGTATTCACTTTTTTTGGAAACCACAAATCGCCTTTTGCGGCTGTCTCTTCCGCATGCGGCCGGAAACTCTTTTTGCAGTCCTCAGTACTGCCGCGCTGGGCAAACTTTTTTAGTGAAGAAAAGGATGGAGAGGTATTTTAGAGTAGAGTTAGTAAGCCTCCACGGCCGAATTAAATTTTGATATTATGTTCATTTCTTTAATTGCTATGCGTTACGTTTTGAGACCACATTTGTCGTTTGTCTTGCATTTTATCATATGCTTATAGGGGCCGAGAAGATTTGCCGTGCAAATTGGTGAATCTCGTTGAAGCTAAGTGCCAACTGAAAAAACTCCTTCCATCCGTAGGTTCAAAAAATCTTTTGTTCCTTTATTGCGTGTCTAAAAATTATGTATTCGAATCGTTTTCGTTGGAAAATACCAATCGCGCATTTTTTATTTTCGAATAATATCAAATGAAAGTGCACTGGTTGTGATAATTGTCATTGCCACAGTCCAGATACCGAAAGGAAAACGTTGCGATTTGATTGTTTACCCTTCCGCCTGATGTCCGCAGTTTTAACACAGTTTCAGCATAAGGAACCTTATAAACTTCTTCAACCAGCTTGATTGAAAGTTCAATCTCTCACTCTACGGGGAACTGATGCATTTAATATTGAGTTCATTTGCGAAAGTAGAAAGTTTCCATCTCATACATAATGAAGCGGGCTCGTGAAGGTGTTCTGCACAGAATATTTGAATTAACAATGAATACAACTTGATGTGCCTTTGTTGCAACTGATCATGCTTTTATTATAGGTATCCAACTATAAAAGTCACATTGGTAATAAGCATGCGCTTGAGTTCTCATAGGCTTTGAGATTTTAGTATAAATTTATCCACGTAAGCAAATTTGAGGATCGATCTGTATGCAATTGGCCCAGTCTATTGGATCCTGCTCCGTGTACATGAAAACTCGTCATAATCAAACTACACTCATAAATACAACAACACTCGGGTTTCATCTGATTGCTAAAAGCATAGGCAACTATACGCAAAACGTTGCTATTACGGTACTGATCTTAGGCTGTAATAATAACCTCATAAACGTAGTACGAGTCTCAAACAAAGAAGCCTTGGCATTTTTTTTCTAGCATTTTCTTTTTAATAATCTTATGACCTCGCCGGAGAATCCAAGTTCACCGGGGAAGTCAACTTTCTATTTCTGCATAAACAATTACATATGAAGAATGTACGACTGCGACGTTTTTGGCTCGAGAGAGGCCAAAAAGGCGTAAAGCTGACCAAGCTAATAGGAAGAAGATTTTTAGGGAGGGATTCCGTGCAGTTTCCAAATGTTTGGACCTATGCCCCTCTAGGAAAGACCCACCATAGTATCGATCAGTTGAGTAACCGTCTAATGTTTACCCAAATAACCCTTTTCCCATTTCAGAATCGCGTTGGTACGCCTCTTATACACAGTTGACGGAAACGTATGATCGTTGTTATCGACAATACAGAAACACGAGATGGTTTCATCTTTGCGAAACAGAAAATATGCGTAAATAATTTTGTCACAATGATACATGAAATATTTATCACCATGATATATGCGTGAGTCACTATGCGTTATCACTATGATAAAATGTCACAATATGACGTTTCGAGTGCACATAAGCCTATAGTGATATATCGTGTTTCGTACGAACATTATCGTTCTTCCTGTTAACCCTTGGCACTGGAGAGGTGGACTCTCTCTCACCACTTTCGACTATTCGAATGAAAAAGGCCTCGAGTGCAAAAGATTAATCATCATAAAGCTACGATTTTCCAATGAAACCTGTCATTAGCAATTCATGTCCATAATTCGCGGGTCAAAAAAATAATTACATACGGCTTTTCGAGTTTTTTTAAAAGCCTTTCGTACTTTGCGCTATCGCACGGTCCGAATTAAATGGATCTAAGTTTGCTTGCAACATGCATCCTGGCATCGATGTGGGTCCTGGCAGTTTGATAGGACGTGATTGGATATATATGAGAATTATATGTATTCAATCGGTGTGTTGGTCTACTCGTTAGAGTACTTGCCACTAAGCCAAAACATTGGGTCGTTATGTGGGTTCGATTTCCAGTCTCGTAGTTCAAGCGGAAATGAAAATACGCGTGAGCGTAACGTCGCTCGAGAGACATGCATTGGTTGTGCGGACAGAATCGTGGTACGTGTAAATCTCAAATGCATACCGACGATAATGGAGGAGACCAAAAGTGGTAGGGAAATTTACTAGAACGACATTCTCCGAAATCGAAAATAACCAATTGTTAGAGTTATTAGATTTGATCACGAGCACCGCATTATCAATAGTTCTTCTGCTCGAAGTAGAAAGTGACAACAGCGAATGCACCCTACGTGAGTAATCGGAAATAAGCGAATTACGCGAAAATATGTGTATCATTCCCAGACATTTAGCAAAAAGCGAATATAACGTCCAAAATCAGAAATCAATATTTTCTCGGCTTTCATCATTATTTGTTTGCCGGTTTTTAGTTCCATTTCAGGTTTTTCTATTTTATTATATAGTTGCTGAAATCCATGTTTGTTTTCCTTCACTTTTAACTACAGTGTATCGAATTTTAACTCTATTCGATTAATACCGTCGCTCACGACTTCCCTGATAAAACAAAATTTTGCATAGTATTAACACTCGCACAAACCGTCACTCATTTTAAAAAATGATTGAAACTTTGCTGCATTCTACAAATAATTTTTTTTCAATTACAAACAAGTAAGGTGATAATTTTTTAAGATACATCTGCTGAATTTCTTCTTGATTATTTTTAACCTTTTATTATTTAAGCATTCAGATCCTACCATTTTTTTGAACTAACAACGAAGGCAAGGCAGAACCACTAGCCAATTTGCCGATTCTCCGGTAGCCTCTCTGCATCGTATGTCCGATATATTTTTCCCGAGCGTCTATGGTCAAATGTATATAGTTATAGCACGTGTTGATAAAATGTATATAGCTATAGCATATTCTCGCTAAAATGCAGCGTAGTTCCGGAAGTGCGAAGCTAGCCGAGTATGGACTGTATTGGCATGGTTTTTTTTACAGTTTCCCTGGATGTCCGTGATAAAAAAGACCCTTGGTGAACGAGATACGGAGGGGGAAGTCGCCTGCGACCCTGTACGTGACAAATCTTATGTCAAATACTTGTCTCGATCTCAGTCTGATTAATTTTTCGAAGCAGTCCAAGATTGTGGTAAAGAGATGGATTAGGCCTAACCGAATTCAATGGGATTTACAAGGAAACCGTTTCCAGTGTCCCCCTCCAATTTCGTTTATTTTTGGATACCGAAATCTAAGAGCCATGTATTTTTTTTATCGGTGAAAAACAGTTTTGTGCAGTGAAACTCGGCCGCAAAGTTGGGCATCCTCCGAGTGACTTTTACAGTTTCGCATACTTCCACTCAAGATATTCGAATGATACCAATTCGGGAAAAACGTTTGTGGAGAATAAACAAAAGTGCGCCTCTTTCAGTTCTGAGGGGTGAATAGAGGTAAATTTATAGGGGTTGAAAGTAAAAAATCGGATAACTCGAAAACTTTTTTTTTCATCTCAATGACATCAATTGCATTCGAAAGAGCTTGAAAAAGTAGAAGATACAGGTTTTGGTGTTTTTCAAAAAGAAACCCTTCGAGGGATGACTACCAGTATAACCGACTGCCGTTTCCGATGTCCCCCTCCGATTTTGTTCATTTTTGAATATGTTATTCTTCATCGAAATCTAAGAGACAATTTTTTTCATCGTCAGAAAAACAGTTTTAAGGGCTGAAACGCACCCTTAAAGTGATTTTTGCAGTTTTGCTTCCGATGAAGAATAACATAATTAAAAATGAACGAAATCGTAGGGGAACACCGACAACAGGGTAAGTCACTCCAAAAGGGTTTCTTTCGAAAAACTCAAAAACCCTTAGCTGCTATTTTTTTCATAGCTTTTTCGATCTTCATAGCTCTCATAACAATTTTTTTATTTTCGAACCCTGTGAAATTGCCTCGATACAACCCCCCCCCCCCTCCCCTCCCCGAAACTGGATAAGGCGCATTTTTCATTATTCGCCATAAGCATTGTTTTCGAATTTGTTTCATTCGAATATCTTGAATAGAAATGTGCACAACTGCAAAAGTCACTTTGAGGGTGACTTTGACCCCTGAAAACTGTTTTGCCGCCGACAAAAAAATACACGTCTCTCTGATTTCGATGAAGAATAACATATTAAAAAATGAACGAAATCGGAGCGGAACACCGGAAACGGTATTGTATAGGGATAGTCACCCCTGAAAGGTTGTTTTTTTTCGAAAAACGCAAAAACGCGTATCTTCGACTTCTTCAAGCTCTTGCGAAAGCAATTGAGATGAAAAGAAAGTCTTCAAGTTACACGATGCTTTTTTACTTTCAACCCCTATAGATTTACGCCTATTTACCCTCTGGGGACAGAAAAAGGTGCATTTTTTATTATTCGCCAAAAGCATTGTTCTCAAATTGGTTTCATTCGAATATAGAATTCGGATCGACTTGACTGGAACTATGTGAAACTGAATAAGTCACTCCGAGGGTGCCCAACTGTGAGGGTGCGTTTCACCTCTCAAAACTGTTTTTCAGCCGATAAAAAAATAGGTGTCTCTTAGATTTCATCTCTTAGATAAAACATCTCGTCTTCTTAGATAAAACATTCTAGCACTTGTACATACGCAGGAAATTGGCGTATTTATATTTTTTGATAAACCGTAACTAAGAAGAAGAAGAAGTGGTATTCGCAACTGGTAAAACCATCATCGCTACTTTGGAAGAGTAAGATTAGATCCAAAGGATTAAATAGGCATTCTGTTTTTTAATTGAGATTCTTAAGGTGGCCTATATTTCACTCGACCTTCCCCTCTGCAAACGCTCTTTCTCCTTTTCGTAGAAGGCAAAACCGATCGGAGTAAAATGATGCTTAACCAGAGTATCGTGATTATCGTTGCTCGAGTCTGTATTTTATCAAACGATTTTGCAGACTTCGGACTTATGAATTTCGTGTTCCTGTCATGCGAGCCATTCCAAAGTGTGAACACGTAGCCGCAGCATGCTCTACATCTTTTATAAGCTTAGGGCGCAGGACTGCACTGGACTCACCATCACAGGCTCGCCTTCTATTATTCAGCCTGTTACTATCGTATCGTCGCACCTGTTGCATCTGCTGTACCTGTCAAATCGACGCCTAAGTTCAGCCACGCAAATTGCCCTTGAAAAGTGACTGTTATATACACATTGTCTCTTTATGCTTATAATCGATAGTACCTTCCATTAAGGAACCTGTTGAAGAGGCTGCCATACAGCTTGTAACAATCCTCGTGGCATGCTTTTTTATAGAAGGTTGAAATATCGGAAAAAATGAGTCTTATTTCTATGTTTTGTTTTAAGTAGAGTGCTGAACGCTTACTTGTATTCTCCTTCTTATGACGCGTCCAATGATAATGAGTGAGAAACGGATTTTCAACTATCCCTCTCGTATTCATATATCACGTGGAGAATTTTTCATTCCGCTACAGTCCATCATTTGAAGACGTTGTGACGGGTTTTGGCGTCTACAAAGTTTTATTAATAATATCTTAACGCGATTTATGAAGCACGTTTCCAGGTACAGTATTTTTAATGCATGACTGAATAAAGTTATGGATCGAAAAAAACGGTTCATCACAAGATCTTCGATAAATGGACGATCTCGTACGGATCGATTTCAAAAGTATCCAAGAGGTTAGTGACGTTGGAACGGTTCACACTGACAAAATGGTCAGGTCGGTAAACATTCTTTACCGAAATTTCTCGTAGTCGGTTGGAGTTTTAGATAAATTGAGAGAAACCCTCCATTCTGTAATGATACTGAATAGGTCGTATATCTTTTCCTTTTATCAAAATATGAGTGGCTTAGCAAAAAATTTGTTACACAAAATCAGCAATATTTTCACGCTCGTAGTGATCGGCGAGTGATTACGCGGCGAAGAGGGAGTGAATGGATGAAGTGTAGAAGCACAAAAAAATATAGGTCTAAATTACGTCAGTGTAAGCATAGGACAATAAAATGGATAAGCTCTGACACGTTATTTACGCAATGCTTCTTGTCATTAATTCGTACGTTTTCACTTAAAGGGCTATAACTATTCCGGCATATAACATTTTTTATCACGTACACCCTTATGGCGGTTAGGTAAAGTGGTCTCGTTAATTTAACAGTGCTACTTGACGAGTCATAGCCCGGGATATACGCACTTACGACCTGTTAATACTTATTTCGCCAACCCTCTTCGTTGCGTTGACTTTCACTGGCACGTATATACTGAGAGTTAAAAAGCCCCCGACCACAGTTTACTCAACTCCCAAGCCAACCAAAGCTGGCTGCAGTTGACGGGCACCAGGTACTCGACGCTCCCGCTATCCTTCACTCACGCTCACCTACCCTTCTTCCTCTTCCACTCCCTTTCAGTCCTTCTGCGGTTCAGGTAATGCCAGAAGTAGAACACTGCGGCAGTGGGAATCTCTGGAAACGCCGGCGAAGTTCATTAAAACGCTCGGCTTTCAAGCTGCGGGCTCTACACGCGCTCCTCAATATCACATAAGCACGCGGCAAGAAAGTTTCGAATCTATGATTTTCATAAATGCGTACCGGTGAGTCGTCTGTGACTGCAAGAAGTCACTCCTAATGAGACTTTGTAAGCTGAACCGGCCGTACAGAAGATATGTACCGACTTCTTGCGACGCGTATGCGTCTCCGTATATGGATAGTTTTGGCATTGGTCGAGTGGTGGTAGAAGTACCGTTTGTAGTGTACTCCAAGATGCTCCGCGTCTCAATTTATGTCATAACTCTCCCACTGTGCGAACCACACCATCGCTTCAACGCATGCTGAGTAAGCTAGACTCTTCTCGTCGTTCTCATTATCGCTGCGATATAACATACAACTAGTAGGATTTTCCTCCGTCTTTCCGGGAGGTAACTCTTTTCAGAGCTCTCCCTAGAGCACTCCTAACCGCTAGCACCCCACTTCTGAGATTTCCCTTCCAGTTTGAACGTCGACGGTTCAATGATGCTGAGGAGGATGGAAGAAATTGGAAGGAGGTTGAAAAAACCTGTATGTCTGCGACAGCGGGGCATCAAGAATTTCGTGTCGATGCTACTAGATGTCTACATACTGTCTGTGTGACAATTGTGGCAGCATAACAGTGGCCCTAGGAAATTTGTCCCTTGGAAAGGTGGCGCGAGATATCACCATTGTGCCCCTTAAAATATTCGCAGCTTATTTGTCAAAATCTTTTCAGTAACTTTGACGTGATGCGCTAACAAAGAGACGCAAAAAACAGTGATTCATCACTTCGGGATGACTCAAAAGGGCATCGTGAATTGAAGGGTAATTATGACGAACTACAGGGAGGATAGAAATACTATTCTCCCAACGAGTTGCGCGAACGTTTGTCAGCTATAATCCGTGTACGTGCTTGGATATCACTCCTCATCGCTTTCTTGATCCAGACAATAGGATAAACAGTAATTCGAAGAGTATGTGGCTTACGGATGGAGGCCGCGTTGAGGATCAGCATTGTGCCGACGTTTCGCAAACGTTACAGTCTGCATCATCAGGGCTAAGAGCTCCAATACTGAAGTTCTCGTGTCTCAGGTATTCCTTATATAGTTGCAGCCATCGTTCCAGATCATTGCACCAGCCAATCAGATGTTTTAGTTGATTAGCTGGTTAATTAAAAAACCCGGAGGACGTTGTGCCAAATGGGATTGACGTGATATCCTCCATCTCCGTTTAGATTGTCCGGATGTTTTCGGATTTCCAGGCCTTCTCGGTGTTTCCTGTTTGATGGGGCCAGACTTTGGGCTTTATCGAACTAAATGGCATGGCCAGTCTCCATCCAATGTTCGGCCAGAGCTGATTTTGCAATATGGCCATATTTGATATACCATTGGTGTTCTTTGATCCGTGTACTGATCTTTCGCCCGGTTTCTCCCATGTACACTTTAGGGGGCATACATAAATTACGTAACGCCAAATTTCCCAATTTTTGACCCCCCCCCCCCAACGTAACAGAACCGTAACGCCTGGCCTGAAACTCCCCACCCTATTCCGTTATGTAACGGGTGCTTTGTCGTCAATAAAAGCGTTCTTTTTTCAAAGGAATAACTAATTATGAACGGATCAGGGTTTATACTTATTTTATGAAGTATATATTCATGTAGTTTTATACCAATTTTTATTAATTGGTTTTTTCAAATTAACCCTGATTTAGCGACGAAAAAACATTCCCTCCATTATCCCATCGACATCTTTATGAAAGGTTACCTGTAAATAAAAAGTAAAAAAATTATCGATATCTATACAAATGTGGCTGTCGTTTTGCATAGCTGTTTTTTTTTTTTTTTTTTTACAAAATGCTGACAGTTTAGACATTTTTTTTCTACCTTCAAGGCCCTTTTTTGTACTTAAGCAATCTTTAAAAATAGCAATGAACGAAATTAAAAAAATTCGCTACGTACCGCTTAGTCACTGCGATTACAAAAGTGTTTTTAAAAAATTGAAAATTGGTTGATAAGTTTTTGAGTATTCGCTGAGACAAGGTCGAAAAAAGTAATTTCGAGAAAATCGCGATCAAAGTTGTCGTTCCGTTTTACTTCATATAAAGTTATGCTTTTTTCTGGAATATTGATACTTACATTAAAGTATTAAGGCGCGGGCGATATGACGGTTTTTCATCTTCATTATATTTCTCAAAATAATAAGAGCTTGCACTTTATCTATTCTGAACGATGAGTTGAAATTTTTTTTAACCTTGAACATGCAGAAATTTTGCTATTTCCGGTAGTTCTAAAATCGTGACGGAACGCAAACCTCGACCCCCCCCCACCCCCCGTACGTAGACCGTAACGCCGGGCCGAACCCCCCCCCCCCCAATTGCATTACGTAATTAATGTACGCCCCCTTACCGCAGGAGCAGGGTATCTTATACACTCCTGGTGCACTTAATGGTGGTCTTTGGTCTTTTGCACTCGGAACCACTTGTGCTAGCCTCTTCTGAGGTTTGAAAATGATTCGCACGTTATGTTTTTTAAGGACTCTGCCCAGGTGATCGGTTATGCCCTAAAGGTATGGAAGGGAAGTTGCTGTTATTTGTCCTTCATTCTCTCCTTCAGGTGCCGTTACCATTTTCAGATCAGCTATTTTTTACGATCAAACATCTAAAAAGAACAAGAGCTGATCGGAAAATGACAACAGCACCTGAAGGGGAGAATGAAGGACAAATAACAGCAACAACTCCCGTTCCATACCTTCAGGGCATAACCGATCGCGTAGACAGGGTCCTTGGAAAACATAACGTGCGAGTTATCTTCAAACCGCAGAAGGAAATGGCCAAGTGGTTCCGAGTGCAAATGCCCAAAGATCACTATTAAGTGCATCAGGAGTGTATAAGATACCCTGCTCATGCGGTAAAGTGTCGGAGCTCTCAGCCCTGATGATACAGATTGTAACGTTTACGAAACGTCGGCACGACGCTGATCCTCAACACGGCATCCATCCAGAAGCCACATGCTCTTCAAATTACATAAAGAGCCGTGAACGCCTTAAAACTAGGATAGACAGTCTTTGAAGGAATCCGAATAAGGAAGCCGGTTTAACCCTTCGACTAAACACTGGGCGGTATTCACCCCTTTCTTTCAACTGACTGTATTGCTAAACGGGGTAATCTATTCGACCGCAGTGCATCGCTCGAATGCCCCCCTGGCCCACGCCATCCTACATCCTGCTCGTGTACTGCGGAAGGCTGTTAAAAAATAATCTGGGGTCGGGTCGACCCCATTTATGCAGTAGAGCGATGAGTGATTATTATTTGGTTAAATTCATTAGGGCATAGCGGGGTCTTATGAGCTGCGGGGTCTCCTGCGCCACCCACACCAGCACATAGACAGTGCATGCTAGATTCAAGAAGGGGATGACAGAAAAAGCGGGATGGGTACGCAGCTCGGCCGCTGTTACATTGGTCGCCGGGTTGTGTTCGGTTTCAGGGTCACGTACGTTACTACCATTTTCGTGCCAAAAGTAAAAAAAGCAGTTCATCATATTTTTTGGTATCCAGCCTATGCTTGTAGTGTTACGGCAGTCAAGTAAGAATTTTTTATTTCATAATAGCGTATTGAATACAAGATAGAATACAAAATAATGTAATATTAATAGTCTCGGGTGGCTCGGTCCAATTGATGAAAAAAAATGGGAAAGGAGTCATTTGAGCCAAACAAGCATCTTGAGTATCTATAACCAACATTATAACAGCATTATAATTAAATTTTAGTCACCTTGTATTGAAAATCAGGCGTTCAAACCCCACCTCAAGTACCTATGAATCTTTCTACGAAAACTATTTATTTTCTCAGGATGCGAAAGTACAAGAGAAAAATTGAACGACCTATAGTTTCCAAAGATCTGATTACACGTACCGCGGAAGAAGTCATCAACGGCAAAAGTATCCGAAAAGCGGCAAAAGCTAACAAATTAGATAGGACTACGCTTTCTTCTTCTTTTTTATGTTTCTCTTGCGAAAAAACCTTTGTTATCCCACTGGCTCAACTAGCCCTGGGGGATGGCGCCGTTAACCGCCTAGGTGGGGTCAACTAAGGCATCTGACTTTTGTGACATTCATATAAGTTTACTCTAGTAAGCAACCGTTTTACTACAGTCGTTTGATGGTGCGACATAGCCAAATAAACAACCTATCTATTTAAAAAGATATCATTACTTACCACTGCATTAATTCGGATCTATATTGCTTAGAACAAAATCATGATCAAGCAACCCTGCTCGGCTCTACTACACGTAAGTGAGTTATGATAGAAAATGCTCATAGATATTTTTTTTTATTTTGCGCTACTAAATCCTCGTTGTGCGGGGAACAAAACGATGGCAGATGCAACTCATGTGCAAAATTGAACGCTGATGAAGATAATGAAAAGCTTTTTGGCCGTAAATGCTAAAAAAGAATCGCCCGCCGTCTATTATGGCACTTACTGCAAAGACGGTTGCAACAGACATTTCATTTGAGAACTGAGATAATGATTTAAAGGAAAAATAAAGTGCTACGCAAAATCCAGATGTAAGATATGAATTCCCTTTTAAAAACTTTGAAAAAGTGAAAAAAGAATGCCAAGTAATAAATAAATCCCCCCGAAAACATTATCGTTTGTTTTACAATATTAAACATTCTGATTGATAAAAAAAAACAATGATTTCAATTTAAACAATGGTTTTATTATATTCTTTAATATAAATGTACAAAAAGAGGAAAGTAACGTTTTATAAAATAGCCAAAGAGGTTTTCTAGAAATGTAAACAAAATTGTAAAACTTTAGGAATAATATTTTTCGAAATATTTCATTTTTACTTAAAAAATCGTATTACTGTTATTACAAAAAATTGGTATCACCATTACATAAAAGTATAACGTAAGTTCCACACCAGGACAGTGGAAATGTTGTGCAACGTTAATAACATGGCATGCATAGTTAAGAAAAAACCCTCAGCGAAAGATTTCGTCTTCTCAACTACTGAACTCGCAGGTTAAAAAACATAAACTGCCGCAATTTATTATACAAGAGAAAACCAAATTCATGAGCTCGCGCAGTACGGATCAAAATACCGGTGTTCCTCTAGACTATACGATACTTTGAATCCTACTTCATTTGCATTATTTAAAAAGTTATATAAAAGTATAAACTTTTTACTCTATCCCACAACTACACAACAGAATATATACATATATAATGTAAAGGGTCGGAATTCGTTACAAATAAATTTGTTTGTTCGTGACTCCATCAGGGAATAAATTAGTTGAGACTCTGGTGTTTTGTGGTATTTTACAATAAAAAATGATTCGGTCCGTTTTCTTGACTCGATATAAACTAAAAATAACGCCGTGTATTAGTGCAATGTATTGTTTGTGTTGTTTTTTTCTAATTGTCGAGTGCCGATTTTCCGTCGGTAAATGTGCAATTCGCATAATTACTCGGATGGTAAACACTTCTGGGCGCGACTCGTATTAACGAGTAAGGCCACTGTAACGGCCCAAAAAAAAAGGTTTTTTCACTAATTTTTTGCTCCCGAAATTGAAGGTATTTGAAAAAAAACTTTTAATGGTGTTATCGGGCATACATTAAACTTTATTATAAAATTTTTTTACAGTAAAAAAAACAAAATGGCCGTTCCACAGCTATCTTCCCGGGACATGTTTTGCTTCCAGGGCTCCGCGGCACGCAGCACCACTGGTGCACTTTTGAATCTAGAACAAAAAAAAAAAACCATTAATCTAGAGGGCTAGATAGCTAGAGAATGTCGATCGGATTTTAAAAAGTATCAATTTTTGTGGATTTGGCGTGCGTTTGAAAAAAAATTGATTTTTGACGAAAAAAACGGCGTTTTTTGTTAATAAAAAATCAATAAATAAAGTTCTTGAAAATTCCGATCGACATTCTCAAGATAATGTAAATGTTCACATCTGGTTAAAATTTCAAGTAAAAAAAATGAAAATTGTTCGAGTTATGCTGCGTGCCATTTTGAAAAACCATGTTTCGAGAAAAACGCGTTTAAAGTTTTGCGAATAGTTTTTTATTGGAAAAAATTAAAAAAAGAAGTTAAAAAAAATTTTTACCGTTAGTCTGCGATCCCAGCACCATACATTTGTCCTTCGATAGCCAAATTTTCGTCTTCTTCGTCTTTCCTGGTTGATTTTTGGAGCGCGCGCGCACTTTTGGCCGCGTCGCTCAGAGATGTCTCCGCGTGCGTGATGCGTTTGGCGTCGGCTTCGATGCAGAAATTATATAACTGTACATCAATTTCCACCTCCAACATCTTGAATATTTGCAAGACGTTGGTAAGGCCGCCATTGAATATGCAAACAGCGATATCCGTCGCAATATCTAGTACAGTTTTTCCGCTTGAGGATGATTTGGGGGCCAAACTCCAAACGGTAGCGTTGAAACTTTCGTTATTGTTTTGAGTATAGGCCCCCAAGCAACGCTCCAGCAACTCGACCCGGCTCAATTCCATGTAGATGGGTTTGATGGCTTGATAAACCTCCTCACTCATTGGCTGATTGTGATGATACGCATCCAAGGCATTTTCTGCTTTCGCTTTCTTCCAACTGCACCAATTCTCCGAACATTTTTCGTGCTGAGGCTTTTCATCCGTTGACATTTTGTGAAAAAGGGTTGCCCAGATCTCATTTTTCATATTTTTGATGGAATCGGAATTTCGACGGATTGCTAAGCCGTAATAAATGCTTAGTTCGTCAATCAATTTGGCAGTGAGTTTTCCTCTTCCCCCGAGACCTTTTGTTCCTTTTTTTAAGTTTCTCAATCGAGTGCCCATTCTTTTTTGCACGTGATCTATGCACTCTTTGTTTTTAACTTTAACATTTTCATAAGGCTTCGAATCCACGATGCCTTTGAAAGTTTTGGAATCGCCATCTCCGATATAATTGCAGTCGTTTCGGAGCAAGTTTTGACACGCTTGGCGGCGACCTTCATTTCCTAAGGACAACACATTTTTTTGCGCACAGGACCTTCTTTTTCTTATTCTAGAGGGTTTAAACTATTTTTTAAGCCAATAAAAAAAAATCGATTTTTCAAAAAATTTACAGTGGCCTTACCCCTTAATTATCACGCGTTGAGAATCGTTTCCCCTCCCTTACTCGCTCCATCGGTCGCGGCGCGGTGGATCGTGATGCGCTGACTCGTTGCGTTCAGTGCCCGCTTAATGTTTACGTTGTATCGGTGTTTGCGTATTGTGTTTTTGTATGAGTATCGTGACAATCGCAAATTTAAGTTCTTTTCGCGTTTCGATAAATAGATTATCCTTCTCGTTTTCCTTCATCTTGTGACCAGTATTCACGAGAAGTCTTTATTCTAATTCATCAATATTATTTTTATTTTTCAATTTAATATTCCTCTCGTGTTTCTTATCCGTGGACGAGTAGTGACAAGGGGTTACCTATTTTAATCTTTTTTATTTGCCTTTCTGCTTTCCTTTTCAGAGGATCGGTAATAACGAGAAGGTCCCTAAATCTTCTAATATTTTCTCGCTTAAGAACTAAAACCCCCGCTTTCACTATAACCTGTTCCCACTTCTTCTTTTCTTTGAACTTTTCTAAGCGGTACTTGTCGATCCACAAGGGATGAGAGAAGTGCCTTTCCTCAAAATTTCGTGCTCTTATGTACCTATATTTTACCGCCTTTTCGTTTCCCTTCCCTTACTCATTACCCATTATCCCCTTTATTATTACCTTTTTCGTTAATTTTATAAATTTTACTTCTATTCTGTTTTGAAATTACCTTTATTCACAGTAGATGTTCAAAGTGATTGCCATTGGAATCAATGCAGTATTGCAATCTCCTCATCACGAATTTCTTATCACTTCGGCACTTATCGCCGAAGTCTTGCCATTGTCTTGTATGTAAACATCGGCACCAAACCTACAATGTACACGGAACATTGTACAATTTTTCGCCCAAACAAACCCAAGATAACGATAGTAAGAACGGTGAGACTAGGATTAATGAATCAAGCGAATGTACATGATGTATTCTGTTGAAGAGCAAACTGATATGCTTCTAATTTACGGACAATGAAAGATTTCCTGAATGTTCTCATCCTACACGCCGTACATTTCAAATTTTGTACACTAAACTGAGGTCAACTGGATCCTTAACCCGTCGGGAAAGTAACCGACAAACGCGAGTTACTAACGAAGAAACGGAAATTGGTGTTCTTGCCGCCGTTCATCGAGACCCTTGTGCGAGTTCTCGTCAAATTGCGAGGGAATTTGGCGTAAGCCAAAGAAGTATTCTACGTGTTCTACATCGTCATAAATATCCTTACCTCATCAGTCTCCATCAGAAATTAACTGGTACGGATTTCATGAATCGCACTGAATTCTGCCGATAGACTCAACGCCAGATTCAGAGTGATGACTCATTTATTAATCGGATTTTATTTACTGATGAGGCAACATTTACGAATCATGGAAACATTAACTTGCATACCATGCATTTGTGGTCAACTGAAAATCCACATTGACTCCGGCAAGTTGCACACCAAAGACCGTGGTCGGTTAATGTATGGTCTGGGATTATTGGGGATAAAATCATAGGCCCTTATTTCATCGAAGGGAATCTTAATGGTAGGAAGTACACCACATTCCTTCAAGAAACATTAGGTCCGTAATTGGAAGAAATGCCTTTAGAAACAAGAAACAGAATGTGGTATCAACACGATGGGTGCCCGGCACATTTTTCACTAATAGCTAGAAATGAATTGCTAAAGAGATTTCCAAATCGTTGGATTGGATGCGGAGGAGCTGTATCGTGGCTGGCTTGCTCGCCAGACTTGACGCCTCTGGACTTTTTCTTGTTGGGATACTTGAAAGATCTTGTTTATAAAGAACGTCCAACTACGCCGGATGATATGCGTGAGAGAATTCTTGGAGCCTGTGATTCGATCAGTGCCGAAGCGATAAGAAAATCTACAGAATCCGTGATGAGGAGATTGCAATACTGCATTGATTGCAATGGCAATCTCTTTGAACATCTACGGTGAATAAAGGTTATTTCACATAAAAATAAAGTTCATGTCACTTTTTGATCATAAATGACCTTGAAAGACTTTGACCCCTAAATGTTTTTTATGCAGTTTTTGATGCTCCACAAGATAGTTGAAAAAAATGTACCGTCCCATTTAAAAAAGTGGAGGTGTCCTTTACTGTGCGACAGCGCCTCCACTGAGATAAAAAAAATGGTCGCATTTGATGACCCCTTTCGTACGGTACAACTTTTGTTTCAAACTTTTTTTATGACGTCGATAATTACAGAGATATTCAAGGTGGCAACAGTTAGTGCCTCACCCTGTATACCGGTCTCACCCGGTTGCTTTACTTGTTTTTAAGTCATTCAAAGATCGTTTCTGCCGGCACCTTTAAACATTTTCTATCCTCTTCAAGTTCTGTTTTTACTGGTTATTCCCCCCTTCTTGTAATATATCGAAATCCGCTGTTCCTGACTAACAAGGAACATCCCTCAGGTGTCGTCGTTTGATTTTGTTGAAACTAATATATTGTAACGGGTCGAAATATCGTTACAATATATTTGTTTGCTCGAGACTCGATCAGGGAATAAATTAATTTAGACTCAGGTATTTAGGTGGTAATTTACAATAAAAACTTATTTATTCAATACTCTGGATGCGATACAATATTATTCAACGCCGTGTATGAGTGTAATGTGTTGTTTGTGTTGCACTTCGTGTAATTTGTCCCAAGCTGATTCGTTGGTCGATAAAGATTCGCGGTGTTACCAAGTGGTTAAGCGTTCTCGAGCGCGACCGGTATCGATTACCATGCGTCGGTAACCGTAACTCCTTCCTTACCGATGCTCGGGGCGCGCTGGATCGTGACGCGGTAGATCGCGGCGCGCTGGCTCGTCACGGTCGCTGCCCGCCCTTTGCTTACAAACTCGGCGTACACGTGCCTTCTGATGTCGCTCGCCCGTGCCCGTTTTTTTTGGTTAGTTTCTTGCCTTTTATAATTTGATTATAATAATTGGGATGTCGGTGTGTTCGCAGATATATCTGTATGTGTGTGTGTGTGTGTGTGTGTGTGTGTGTGTGTGTGTGTGTGTGTGTGTGTGTGTGTGTGTGTGTGTGTGTGTGTGTGTGTGTGTGTGTGTGTGTGTGTGTGTGTGTGTGTATGTGTATGATTTCGCACCTCCTGTTACCTCCTGTCCCTTTATTTTCTCCTGATACTATTTGTCTATTAAATTTACGATAAATCGCTCCTTTTTGCTATTAATTAAGTATACAATAATCCCTTTTTATTTAACTCGTTATTTTCTCGATCCGCGGGTCGGTATTCGCAAGAGGTTCTCTATTTTCACCTATTTAATTCTTTTTGTAGGCTTTTCCCTAGTATTCCTCTTGTGCTCCCTCTCCCTTGAACCAATATTTATTCCCAGTTAATTAATGGATTATCTTTCCTTTTCTTTATTGACTTATTTTCAAATATTCTTGCTCCTTTCAGATTCCTTGTCTTTTTCTTTCCTCCTTAGACACTTTCCCTACCCTTGGGGGCTGGTATTCGTATCATGGAGTAATCGTCCAATTCGGGACCTGAAAGTGCTTTTTGTGAGCCGACACCTCCACTCGTTCTGTTGTCGCGGTTTTCCTCAGTAACCCTTTCCCTACGCTTAAGGGCTGGTATTCGCGTCACCTCGACTTCTCGATTCTCCAGAGCCAGAAGAGGAGTTCCTTTACTCAAAAATTCCTGTTCTTATATACCCATTTTTAGCTGCCTTTTCATGCCCCTTCTCTTCCGTCTTACCTTAATTCAATTAGTGGGTTTTCCCGGTTTTGTTCTGCCTTTGACTTTCCCCTTCCTTTACCCTTCGTTATTGTTAACCTTTCTTTTAATTAAATTAGTTGGCCTGTACTCTGTTTTTTGTTCCTTTTCTTCACTGTTTTTCTGTTCGCTTATAGTTTCGTTTATTTTTCTGTCTCGGTCGTTCGTTATTCCCCCCTCCCCTGCTCCTGTCATGAAGTCGGTTGGTTCCTGACTGCATGGTGGGGGGTTATTTACTCCTGAGACGTACTTGTACGTCTCAATATGTTATGAGGTATTAAAAACTAAGGGGCACGTATTTTTTGTTATCAGCGGAAGAATGGTTTTCAAATTTTTGAATGGCTCGAATAGGGGTGATTCATTGGTTAATTTTTTAGCGATAACTCTCTAGTGGATTTTTCATCCCTTCGAATTAGAGGAATTTTCACTTTTGTTTCATTGCGATCGGTCAACTCCGTGTGGGTGAAACGGCAATATTACCCCTTGTAATGCCTTTCTTCGAAGGTTGGTTTCACCCCTTAAAACCATTTTCCGCCAGTAAAAAAATAAGTGTCGGTTAGTTTTCAATGCTTCATATCATATACAAGTTTCAACAAAATCGAAGGACGATACCTGAGGGATGTTCCTTGTAAGTGGTGGGGTTTTTTGTTTATGAGACGGACATGTTCGCCTCAATATGTATGTGTGTGCATATATATATGAGGTGTAGTAAAATATATATATATTGTAACGTGTTTTTTTTTTGGTAACACCTCACTGGCCCGTCGGGCCCCTTGGTATGCGCGGCGAGGGCGTCCTCCGGCTCGGGGCCACCTTTGCCGCCACGACACGATTCCGTAGGGTCCTGAGTAGCTGTATATTATTTTCTAATTCCGTCTGTATTTCTCTTTATTTTTATTATGTAATGTACACCCGATGTCGAGGTTTCTCCCGTGGGAGGAAGTACGCGCCGTCAACGAAACATCGGAGGCAGCGGGGACGGCGAAGTAGAACGTTCGCCCTGGGCTGAAGATCGGGAAAACGCAGGAGGCCCTTAAGCGGCTGAACGATCGTAGAGGCCAAGGTTCATGCGAAGATTCCAACGTTCGCGACTCCCACATTATCCGGAGAGAATAACTTATCGGGGCCGGATCCACGCGCAGACTTTTCGTCCTCCCCCCTGCGAGGTTTCTCTCCGCCCGTGTAACACGGAGGATCAGAAGGGTTGCGGTTATTGTTCCTGCCAAGACCCGAGTTTCGTGAGAGCTAGCGCGCTGATTTTATTCTTTCGTTCCGGGAGTTACGAAATTCGAAATTCGCGCTAGAATCGTAGGCGAACTCCCGAAACAATCGGCACGACACTGCCCTCTCGCGCGAAGCTAGCGATAAAGGAGAGGAGCGGGGAGGGGCATGTGTACGCGTCTCGCACGCCGGCCGGCGTGCCGGGCAGCTTCTCGCAGGGTACCGAGCCGGAAGGACGTGGGACGACCAGCCTAAAGTGGCCAGTTGTTTTCTCTCGGTGAGCTCAGCGTTGCCCGTTGCAATGGTTGGCGTAGATCTCTGTCCGCGTGGTCGATCCTCGATCTCGGGTACCTTTCTCGTGGCCACGGCCTTTATCGCGTTTCCGTAATCCTACAACCCCGTCTCACGTAACTAGCGTGTATGGTCGGGAAGTCGTGTCGTGGTTGCGCGCGGGAAGCTCAATCTCGTATCGCGGCGAGCTTCGGCTCGAATTTTTCGTTAGTTTGTAAAAAGTGTGCGTGAACGTGTGCCTGGAAAGTTGGGACGTGTCGTCTTCGGTGGTCCCTCGGCCTGCGGCGAGGCTCGAACAAGGGGAAAGGGGGAGGATTGCCCCCAAGTCAGGACGTCTTAACGGAGAACTAGCCTCCCGCTTATCATCGGGGTGCGGGTTCGAACCCCTGCGGGCTCCCGTCCATATTAGCAGCATCTACCGGGTGCCCCTTTCCCCGGTGTAAGGATTTTCCCGGCTTCGTTGCCGGGGAGAGGTTGCTGCGTGTCGGCGTCCGCGTAAGTAACGACCGGGGTATTTTTCCCGGGATATTTCTTTCTTTAAGGGGGGATTGTCTTTTTTTTTCGCAAAATTTACCGCTTTTTGGGAATTTTTTTGTGAAGAAAGTATACAACGGAAAACTTGTGAAACTTGGCATATAGTTTTATTGATCTGTTTACTACATACAACAAAATTTTTAAACAATTTCATCAAAAAATCCGCCTCCCACCCCCCTCGACGCGCGATGGTCCTTTTTTGATGGTGTGCACGATTACAGCCTTCACGTTCATCCTGCAACAAAAACCCAAAAAGCATTTTACTTTAGACACATATAGCTATCGTTCGATGAAGGGAAAAAAAAAAATTGACGATTTGGTGACGTTTTGAACTTGAAGTATCGATTTTTCGAAAAAAATTGATCGATTTTTTGTTATAAATAAAAAACTATTAAACGTATTGCTTTTTTGCTTCATCAAACGATAAAAACATGTCAGCTTAGCATTCTGTCCAAATTTGAAGGCAATCGGTTGAATAGTTTTTGAGAAATCGTGCACACCATCAAAAAAGGACCATCGCGCGTCGAGGGGGGTGGGAGGCGGATTTTTTGATGAAATTGTTTAAAATTTTTTTTGTATGTAGTAAACAGATCAATAAAACTATATGCCAAGTTCCACAAGTTTTCCGTTGTATACTTTCTTCACAAAAAAATTCCCAAAAAGCGGTAAATTTTGCGAAAAAAAAGACAATCCCCCCTTAATTAACGCTCGGCCGGGTAACCGATTAGCGGGGGCCCGGTTTTGTAATATTAGTGTGGCCGGCAGGGGAGAGAGAGGAGAGGCCAAAACAAGCTCGACGTAGATTGTATGTGTGTGTAGGCCCCGGATGCAGCTGGTGTGAGTGTGCGCGCGAGAGCAATTGTCTCGCGAGATTTCGCGCATATTGTATTTATTTCTGTTTTCTTATTTTGTCCCGTGTTCCTTGCGAAGGAGGGGAAATTGTCATAGAATAAATTCACTGACGCTAAATTTTTATTGCCGCGCGGGATTGACACCTGACCCATCCCCTCTACCTTATCCACGAGGCTGCAGTTTGACCGGACACCGCGTTCCCTTTTCTTGTCCCGATAAGTCGATTTTCGGCTGGCGCCCTATATAAATTGTCGGGACGGGAGGAGGGGAGTTTTGTGACTCTCTCGGTCCTTTTTTTCCCCAGCTCCCTCGATTTTGCGGTCACAATATATATAAAGGGGCCATATATAGAAGGGGATATATACATATTGGGAAGTCGAATAGGTTCAAGCTGTTTTCCAACAGATGGCGTGACTAGAACTGCGTGTGTGTAATTTGAGTTGGTAACGCATATATAAATAATTATTGTAAGCAAGCTCAAAATTCAGTGTCTTTTTGACGGAGTGTTGGAAACTTTTTTTTCGTACTGTTAAACATCTCAAATTTCGTGTCCAAAAGGGTATTTGCGGGGAATTTAACTGCACTACTTTATTTCAAAAAAATCTGCAGCTGAGGCACAGATAATTCTTGTTGAGACTTACGGCGACCATGCTCTGTTGGAAACATCAGGTAGTCATTAGTTTAGACGCTTCAAAAATACAAATTTTGATGTGTCGAATTGGAAGCATTACTTCATGAAGTCTCATGTCAGACGCTAGCTGAACTTGCAGAATCATGAGGCGTATATCCCACAGGGTTCGAAAGGTTCGAAAGCATTAGGAATGTTAATAACAAGTTGTTAACGTTGCACAGCAGTTCTAGTGTCCTTGTGTGTTAACTGCGTTGTACTTTTATATAATGGGGATACTAATTTTTTGTTATACCAGTAATATGATTTTAGTGATAAGAATGAAATATTTCGAAAAATATTATTCCCAAGGTTAAACAATTTTGTTTACAACTCTACTAGAAAACTTGCTTGGCTATTTTATAAAAAGTTATTTCACTCTTTTTGTACCTTTAAATTAAAAATACAATAAAACCATTGTTTCAATTAAAATAAAAAATATTTTAAGATTAATTAGAATTTTTAATATGGTGAAACAAGCGATAATGTTTTCGGGGGGTATCTTTATTCCTACTTTTGGCTTACTACATGGTATTAAAAGAAAAATCTTAAAAAATCGCGGAAGTATGCATTTTAAATCGAAAAATATTCATTCTCTGAGAAAAAATGTATCTAAAAACTGTGCGAAATGATGTCTCCTACAAAAATAGTTATAACGATCGATTGTTTCGGAGATATATTTTGCAAAAAGTCATTTAGAGGATTTCCGAGTGGGTCGCCGAATCGTAACCCCCATATGTCACATCCTACGATGTACTCGCTGAACTTTCCCCTTATACAAAAAATTATTGAAACAGAGAGTTCAAGATTCCAAGACAGGCCAACACACTGCGACCATGCACGAAGAATGTATCACATAACTCAGCCAAAGACCTTGGTCGTCAAAATTTGAAACTACACGGTTCTAGGGCCGATCTCTCCGAAAGGTCGTAAAACAAAAAAATCATGACTGCGAGCTAGATGGCTTGAAGACAGACCCTAACGTTGTTTCGATTCTTACTCGTATGAGAACCAAAGACAGACCAAGGGCTCCGGAAAACTCCACTCGAACCGGCCATAAAATCGAGAGCGCAACGAAATTCGAATGTACGTGCAAAGCCCGCGACGCGGCTAGTCGCTACGTTATCGCGCGGTGACTTGGCGCCGAGGCCCCAGACTTCAGATAAACAAATTCAACCCCGCGTGCTTTCCCACGGAAAACTGGCAAAGGAAAGACTTCTATGTCCCTCGCTCTGATCGGCTAATGGACGATTAATATTACTCCCACAACACGTCCTCGATTGGGTAAAGGAACATTATAAAACCAAAGTCCCCCTTTCTCCATATCCTACCAAAACGGAATCTGGAGCAAGAAGGTCCAGGGGATGGTGGTAGAAGTCAGTCTTCCGGCAACCACGATCACACAAACTTCTTTTTATCGAGTCTCAATCCGAGACTCCAGTCAGAATCCAGCGAGCTCATATCTAGAGTTCCTTAACCGATATCCATCTCGTTGAATATTCATTTCCTTTCTTGTAAAGCGTACGTTGTCTTGCAACTCGAGTTTATACAAATCTTGTACTTCGAAGGTTCTCTAACAGTTAAGCGATAATCTTAAGAATTTTAACATTTGTATTACGCGCAATATTTCATTGTATTTTCCATTCTCGAACCGCGAAATCCACGAATACTAGAATCTGTGTCACCGAACATTTGCTGTATCCGTCACACACACACACTCACACCATCTGCGAGCGCTCGGGCCACCGACGAAGGGCCCTTAGTTTTACGACCGTACCCGACACCCACGCGACTGGGTCAACGCCGAGACGCATCAATGTAAGCGAACACATTTCACCCTTTTGTCTTCAATTTGTATCTTTAAAATAATAGGATCAACCCATACGGCTGATTCTAATAAATTACGAGTCAATCGAACACAAGTGTCACAACCATTATTTTCAACGATTGGATCATCCACGAAATTCCTTAAAATGACCCTTTCCACCAGCAAGTCCCTTTTTTAACCCTCATCCCGTGCTATTGCGCTAGGCGTAGGCAAGAAAGAGGGATACCACACATATATATATGCCCACGTCCCCTCAGGACGTGACACATACTAGCATCAATACGGTTTTGCACCCAGGGGACACCCCAAGGATGAAATCGGGAAAGTGGCTATCGGTTTTTTGCATTGCAGGTTTTGGGAAAATGTGAATATTCGAATCATGCAATAACGATTCATTTTTAAATATTTCTACGGTGTGCCCTGCTGATATCATTTGAGGTATTCGTTTTTACGGTTTTTTTTCGAACTGCTGTGTAGTTTATTTTGCGGATAGACTATCCAACGGATTATAGTTTTAAAAATTGAGTATTACTTTTTTTATCGGTCTTAAAGCCCGCGGCTAGTGTGATGGGTCGAAAAAAAACAATTTTTTTCGTTGCTTTTTCGAAAAGTATATCTTCTTCCAAATACTTTTGTTTCTCAGCCATTGAAAAATCACTCAAGTTATGGGCCTTTATAGAGCTGGCGGCAAACGGAGTAACCGACTACCTGACCTGCACATCGGCAAATTGAGATTTATTATTATTATTCGGCGTACCTGGAAAAACGCGAATGAGTGCCCGAAAATCGCAATCCTCAAATATTAATGAGCTCTTTTAGCACGAAGGTGTGATGTATGGCCCTGAAATCGCAGACTGAGTTTGAAGATCATACTTGTGGATGTACCGTTCCTCAATCTTAAAGGCGTTTTGCACAAAACTACATTTTTCAATTTTTGGTCAAAATATTTCGAAAACTAATCGACCGATTCACTTCGAATTTAAACCACGAATAGTTTATACTGGTGTGAATTACGTATACTAGAATCAACTCGATGAAAATATATTAACTATTTTCAAAATGCATAATAATTCATAACTATTGTATGAAAAAATCATTTGATAAAAAAATTACGATAGCTACATTTGTATAGATGTCGATAAATTGTTGACATTTTATGTACAGATAACCTTTCTTGAAGACATCGATGGAACAATGAAGAAAAAAAATTTTCGTCACCAAATCAGGGCATATATCTCGGTTCATTTGAAAGATTTTTTCATAAAAATTGGTATAAAACAAGATGAATAAATACTTCATAAAAAGAGTATAAACCGAATCCTTTCATAATTCGTTATTTCTTTGAAGAAAAAAATGCAATTATTGACGACGAAGCACCCGTTACGTAACGGAATAGCGATGGGGGTGCTCAGGCCAGGCGTACGGTCCTGTTACGTGGGGAGGGGGGGAGGGTATCAAAAGTTGGGACATTTTTGCGTTACGTGATTTGTGTACGCCCCCTCACTAGAATGAAGACGAAAACAAATGAAGAATAGCGACATTGAAAGAAAATGAAGAATAGCGATTATTGACATTATGTTCGGTTACGCTGTCGCTATTCTTCATTTCTTTTCTCCTTCATTCTAGTGATTTTTGAACCCCCCCCCCAGTCAGACCCCATGCAACAGGACCGTAACGCCTGGCCTGAACCCCCCCCCCCTATTCCGTTACGTAACGGATGCTTCGTCGTCAATAATTGCATTTTTTTCTTCTAAGAAATAACGAATTTTGAAAGTATTGGGTTTATACGAATTTTATGAAGTATTTATTAATTTAGTTTTATACCAATTTTTATGAAAAAAATCTTTAAATTAACTGAGATATATGCCCTGATTTGGCGACGGAAATATAATTTCTTCATTGTCCCATCGATATCTTTATGAAAGGTTATCTGTAAATAAAAAGTCAACAATTTATCGACATCTATACAAATGTAGCTATTGTTATGCGTAGCCGTTTTTATATTATGGTTTTTTTTGCAAAATGCCGACAGTTCGGACATTTTTTTCTATTTTCAAGGCCGTTTTTTGTACTCAAGCAATCTTTAAAAATAGTAATGATCAAAATTTGAAAAATCGGCTAAGTACAACCTTCATCACTGCGATTACAAAAATGTCAAAAAAACCATTGAAAATCGGTTGATAATTTTGGATTATTCGCTGGGACGAGGTTGAAAAAAGTAGTTTCGAGAAAATCGCTGTCAAAGTTTTCGTTTCGTTTTATTGACATAAAGGTATGTTTTTTCTGGAATATTGATACTTACATTAAAGTATCTAGTCGCGGGTGATATGATGGTTTTTCATCCTCATTATATTAGGTGTAGTAAAAAGAAATCCATTATTTTTGCCTTCAATTTCATGCAAAGATAATGGATTTTTTTTTACTACACCTAATAGTTCACAGAATTATAAGAGCCGGTACTTAATCTATTTTGGCAGATGCTTCATCTGTAGTGACTGAGGACACTAACCGGTCGCGCTATCTGTTTTCACTAAAGTGACTGTAACCCCGTCAATTTTCGGACTTGTGAATAAAAATGATGCCAAAATATTTTTCAATATATGAACTTTCAAGAATTGTGAAAAAGAATTTTTTTTTCAATTCACTTGGGGAAAGTGGGAAAGCTACTGTGCAAGTTCTTGCACAGTGACTTCCCCCCTTAACTGACATTTCGTATGGAAAGCTGCCAACTTTCGGTGGTAAAGTTGCGCGCGGACTTTAAGTAAAAAATTTGAACCTGCAGACATTATGCTATTTCTGGCAGTTCTAAAATCGTGACGTAACGCAAACCTCGCCCCCCCCCCCCCCCCCCACGTACGTAGACCGTAACGCCTGGTCGCTCCCCCCCCCGGAATTGCGTTATGTAATTTGCGTACAGCTCCTGAGCGTAATAGCGACATGCTTACAGAAACTGAAATTGAGAAAAATATATACATTTTTTCTAATTTCTTGTTTCAGGCCACTGAAAGCCGAGACATCATGGACAAAAAACAGAAGCATTCATTTTTTCTAGCCATATTAATATACGTGTAACTTTGTTAATAATTGACATTTTTTTATCTCTAAAAACGTATGTGGCTTTATTTCTTGTCAATAAACCACAAAAACACGAAATGTTGTATGTCTAATGGTTGCGATTTTTTTTCAAAGAATGTCGGCTTTTCCCTATCTTGACACTAGACGACCTTAAGGTTGCTTTCACCTTTTCGAAGGTGCGAGATCCGTATTAATTCAGTTCGATTTTCCCAGTGATATGAGATAAATCAACATATTATGAGGTTGAGGTATAGACGTTCTTGAATCACAGTATTATGACCTTAATTCGCATCTCCTAATCATATATATTAAATTATTGTATATCCGACATATGTATATGTTGCATACTATCTGTAAAAGTTTATAAACATTCCCTTGAATTTTGCTTGTCCCAATTTCGGTTTGGGATGAGTACGAAAAGGTTTACCGCCAACAGAGTTCAATGGAGTTGAGATTTGAGATTGAGATTAAGGGGCCGGGTTGAAATTTCGAACTTTGGATGCTCTGGCGGTTTAAAACTCCTAATTTTAATGTTCCGAAATTCAAGATGGGGCCGGGTGGAAATTCCGAACTTTGAATGATCAGAACGCTTAAAACTCTGAAAGAATAAACCCTGAAAGATCAAAACTCCGAATGAATTTTACACGAAAGACCAAAACTCCGAAAATCTGAACACCGTCAAAATGATTCGACTGTGGAAGTTTTAAAAGTTTCAATATTTTCAATAAATCGACGAATTATTTTATGAGTTTTTTTTAATTAATTTTTTAATTAAGATTTTACGTCAGTTTTGAAATTTGTCCGGACAATGTTATACGTTCTACATCATTTACAGTCAACTGTGTAGACTTTCGCTGGCATGATCTTGATGGGGCCGGCTTGAAATTTCGAACTTGGAATGCTCCGACGATTAAAAATTCCTAATTTTAATGTTTCGAAATTACACGTTTCGTCAAGATCATGCCAGCGAAAGTCTACACAGTTGACTGTAAATGATGTAGATCCTATAACATTGTCTAGTAAAATTGCAAAGTTGACGTAAAATTAGACGATCAAACGAACTTACCTTAAGTGATGTTCGATCGTGATTATGCTAGACGTCTTGTCCGAATAGATCAATGGTAGTAACGCCAGTTGCTCGATACGCTACAGATTTTTAAATTAATTCAAAATTTGCACCCTTACGGTTGTTGCCGTGGCGGCTGTTGTCATGCCAGCTGTTGATATCACCATTACATTTTAAAGCCAACAAATTGCATGTTGAAAAGATCAAAAGGGGTTCGGACAATGAATAGGGTTGGTTTGATCTATTCGGACAAGACGTCTAGCATAATCACGATCGAACATCACTTAAGGTAAGCTCGTTTGATCGTCTAATTATGTTACGTTGTCTTGGCCTCTAGATCAATGGTAGTTATTCAAAGTTTTATGCAATTTGCATTTGAAACTAATTAAGCGCGTACAATAATGAACATTGACATTGACATTGACAACATCTGTCTTGCACCTTACTCTTATAGCTTAAGTGATTATAGATTTAGATATCTTTGTATTCTTTATCACAGGTCGATTGTAGAATCGCGTATACACACTCGATTTTTCCGCCCAGCCCGCATCTTTTCGGATTGTTTCGATATCTACACCTCTACGATATGGTGCTGAAGTAACCGCATGTCTAGTACTATATGAGCCGAAAGTGTTTGTATCAATACGACTTTTGGCCATCACACCTTTTATCCATCTCCGTATTGCTCGCATTGCTGCTACACGGTGAGGTTTTTTACATGCTATTAATAAGAAATCTTCCTTATTAGATCGCACCCTTGCCGAGCTCCTGATATAACAGTCTAAGACCGTTGCTACGCATAACTTTGGCTGCTTTTTAAAAAACGGCAGCCATAACAGGGGTTGATTTTTCCCCAGACCCGACGTTTTTATACGATCGATGGTTTTGACTTTAATTTCTGTGTCAGTTTTCTCGATACAGCTTAATCTAATCTTTGACAGAGTTTGTACTCTTTGTGCTGTTACTAGTGCGAATAAGATATCTAATTTCTTTGTCAAATCCTCAAACGACAGTGTGTTGTGTGGCCAAAGCGTTTTTAGATATCATAAAACTGGGTCGAGATCCCAAATTTCTAGGGGTGTGCGGGTAGCAGAATTGGTCGGGTCGGGTCGGGTCGGGTAATTAGACTATGATTCGGATCGGGTACCCGAATTTTTCGGGTAGCCCGAATTTTTCGGGTAGCCCGAATTTTTCGGGTAGCCCGAATCTTTCGGGTAGCCCGAATTTTTCGGGTAGCCTGAATTTTTCGGGTAATTTCGGGTTCAAAAAAATCAGTTGGCACTGAACAATTCATAAAAACTCACCGGGTGGGTCGATTTCAGCCCCCCCCCTGTGCTTATTCGAAGCGAGAAGAATGTAACTGAATTTGAAATACTATTTCGATACGATCGTATCGAAATAGTATTTCAATTTTAAACATATTTTCGCTAGGAGTTCTTCTGGCGTATTTTTAATTTCAAAACGTCAAATAAAAGTTACATTCTTCTCGCTTCGAATCAGCACAGGGGGGGGGGGGCTGAAATCGATCCACCCGGTGAGTTTTTATGAATTGTTCAGTGCCAACTGATTTTTTTGAACCCGAATTTACCCGAAAAATTCGGGCTACCCGAAAAATTCGGGCTACCCGCAAAATTCGGGCTACCCGAAAAATTCGGGTACCCGATAGAGGCGGGTAATGCAAAAACGAAGCCCGTCGGATACCCGACCCGACCCGAACATCGGGTACCCGAGTCAATCGGGTACCCGCACACCCCTACAAATTTCGTCGTATTTTGCCAATTGCGGGCGTAAGTGAGCCACATCTTGAAAAAATCTCTTGATAACAGGCTGTTGCCCTATATCGCCTGTAACTATTAACGCTAATGTTGACCTATACGAGTTCAATGTCCCATAAGTTTTTACGTGGGATAAAGAGACTGTTAAAAACTCGAGAACGCATCCTACTGGAGCCTGAAATGGATTGACCCTCTTCTTTTGATGAAAATCCCACCATAAAACTCAATGGCTGCCGGTATTGATTAATGGTTCTCTCCGATAACGATGCCATCGCTATCGGTATCGACTCTTGGGGAACTCCTTTCAAGACAAACGCTTGCCCGATAATTTCCCGACAACCAGGGGAAGCGAGGTTCCTAACGGATGGAATTGCCTGCAATTATCAATTAACAAATCATTTTCCGGATGGAAAAGAATTCGTTGGGTAACGAGCAATTTTTTAAACAAGGGGTACGACGATTGTGGTGGCCAAAACGGTACAAACAACACCCCGTTTGCTTTCTCAGCAATTATTTTTCTAATTGTTCTCAGAATGACGGAAAATGGTGGGAAAGCGTAAAAATATAAATTTGTCCATGGTATAGTAAATGCGTCTACACGCTTCTGGATCTCTGTGCCAAGAGACGAATTTTTTGCATTTTGCATTTATATTTTCGTATGCCCAACTAGCTAATTCCCACTCGGTTTCCTTTTGTTTGACTCTTGATTCCTCGTCGGTTTCTTTATTGTCACGAGAACTAATATACAAAGAGAAAATCCATAAATCGCGAAACTGAACGCTACCAATACAGTTTATGCATGACAGCGCCGTCCCATTCTCAATGCGAAGTAATATCTCACACGAATGTTTATCTTTAGCAAAACATTTGAGTCCGTAAAATAATGCTTTTAACTCAAGATAATTGATATGTTCTTCTCGCTCTTGACTATTCCAAAACCCATGTGTCCGCTTTCCCTCACAAGCTACTCCCCAACCTGTTAGCGAGGCATCGCTGAAATTTTCCATTTCAAAATGGTCCTCTCTTATCGGGTGAACACACTCTCTTATATTTTTTTTCCACCACTCTAAATCTGGAATTTGTTTGTCCGATATTTTCATAATTTTATCGTCATTTCCATTTGTTTTTTGCAAAACTAAAAATGTATCTCTTGCGAAATTTTTTGTATATAGAGTCCCGTACCGAACTACGGGACTGGCAGCTACTAGGATTCCAATAAATTCGGCAAATTTTCTCATTTGACAATGACCGATAGTTTGAAACTTCATCGCGAGATCATATATTTGAATTCTCTTGCCTGGTGGTAATTTAAGACAGAATTTTTTCGAATCGAAAAGAAAACCAAGAAATTTTACTTCTATCGAAGGTTTAAAGACGCATTTTTCCATATTTAATATTATCCCGGTTTTTTCAATTAACTTTCGAGTCTCCCGAACATTTTTTCGACATTCTTGAGCTGACTGTCCAAATAACAGGATATCGTCCAGATAGCAGACTGATACAAATCCTTTCGACCTCAATTTTTGCGCTATTGGTTTCATGAGTTTAGTAAACATATATGGTGCTATACATAGACCGAGCGGCATATAATGAAACTCGTATAACGTGTTTTAATAAATAAACCTGAGGTATTTTTTGCTAGGTTTGTCCACCGGAATCGAGAACTACGAATCCTTAAGGTCTATTGTCGCCATAAACATATCTTAGCGTATTAATCGAATAGCTGTTTTTTTGTCCTCCATTTTAAAATGGGGTGCTGAAATAAACTTATTCAATTTTTTTAGATTGAGAATAAAACGCACGTCATCGTTAGGTTTTGGGACAAGAAACTATGACGAAACGAATTGCTTTTTGCATCTAGATATTGCGCCTTTGTTGAGCAATTTATCAATCTCCGATTCACAAGCAATCATTTCTTGCTCTGTTAATTTTGGCTGCTTGTATTCAACTTGTGAATATGGTTGACTTACAAAGGGAATAATATAACACTGCACCCATTGTAAAATGGAAGCGTCAGTGGTCAATTTTTTCCACGCTGAGAAAAAATATCGTACTCTTCCTGCCATTTTCGCCGAGTCTAATCCTTTTGTCGACGGTTGTTCTTGGTTCGAAAGTCTTTCGGTTTCCGTCCCTTTCTCTAAGTGCCCCGGTGACTCGCTCCGGAGGGTCGGTACTAGTTTAACTTCTCCCACTGTTGCTCCCTTGAGAAACTGTTTGGTTTTGAGGGAGACGACGCAAACCTGCAATTTCCTTCGCAGGGTGCGTTCCCGGAGTTTCGTTGGTATCCACTTTGTTTGGTCAGATCGTTGAAGGATTTTTCCATGAATTTGGCCGCCTTGAGATTTTCTGTAAACTTTTCTCCAAATAACCATAAATCAATTGGGCTGTCATTGACAATATTTTTGGCAATGGGGTTTAATCCCGGAACAATTAATTATTTCCTTGTTTTTGACATATCATGATGTAGGTCAGACAGAATCCTGCCTGTATCGGCCAGACGTTTGATAAATTTTAACGTGTCAATTTCTCGGTCGGTACTCCCTTCCTCTTGCAGCACTTCTGTTAAGGGGGGAAACCAGTTTAGACGGTTCGAAAAATCGACTTTTTTTTATTCTATAAATTGTGAGTAAAACTATTCAAGGATATGTTTCCAAAGTTTCAAAACAAAATTCCGATTTGTTCCGATGCTATGAGCAAGAAAAGTGAACGCCCGTCGGTTCAGTGCCGAAGCGTGCGGTAGTTAGAACGGAGCGGTCGCTCAGGTAATCCCTTATTCAGTTACCTGGCTCAATACCCCTGTACTGCGGAATATTAGAGAGAGAGAGGGGGATTTCGGCAGATGTTCTTGATTGTAAATTCTTACGCTAGAGGAGTTGGGTAGAAGGTACTCGAAGCTTTGGAATATTTCGACAGAGCGTCTCGACGCTCTGCCGAAATCCCCCTCTAAAGCTAAACTGACCAAACTCGTTTGGTCAGTTTAGCTTTGGCCTTCCTAGCGTGTGTTGAAAGTTAGAAGTAAGAATGTCCGCGTATCCGAAAGGTTATCGTAAGAACAACGAATGACGTAGAAAACCACGTAAGAGATCCTTCCACGGAAATCAATACACCAGGAGTCAATCAAGTGTTAGTGAAGATGAAAGTGCCAGCGCAAAAAAACTTTCGAGTACTACCAGTGACAATGTAACTGTAAATCCTCTACATTGTTATAGGCTCATCGAATTTTTTACCGTATTCACAGGTTTGTCGGACAATCTTATTTGTCGAAATTGCAAACAGAATGTGAAATTACAAGAAACTGGAAAACGTGGCCTCGGTTTCAAGCTTGTTGTCGATTGTTACCGTGGATCGCGACGTGCTAGATAATCGTAGGATTGTATTTGTTATGCGGCTCTCAGGTGTTGGCAGACGGAATGAATTTATTTTGCAATTACATGGACATCGGCAATGGTAGAGCTGAAGAAACTTACAATGGAATTTGTGCTCACATCCACGCCGCTGCGAAGGAAGTGTATGGATTCTACTGTACGAAAGCTGTGGAAGAAGGAAAGAAAGAGAACGAGAAACGCGAGAGACCTATTCTGAATTTGAAAGTATCTGGTGATGGACTTTGGAAAAAACGAAGACTCATATCACTTTTTGGTGTTACTGTTGTTACTCAATTCGATCCAACAACAATCTCATCCTGATTCCGATTAACTCGGTTCACGCCTATCTAATTCCATGGAAGGTGAGCTGTCCGAGCATCAACATATTCGGGTGTCTCTCTTTCGTTTCCTAGCGACGGTCCCTTCGATCCTTGTTATTTTTTCTTCGCCATTCATTCCTTGTCCAACCGTGTACCAATAAAGACATTGGGGTCAACTGCCCTTTTGTGTTTGTGATCTCGCGTTTCCTCCCCTTTCCGAGTAGACCTCCAACAGGTTATGGGCCCAGGAACGTTAGTGAAATCCGAGAAGGAACACGAACATTCATCGGTAGTGAAGTTGAAAAGTCACGTTGACTTGCAACGGTAGCAAAGGAATCAGTGAGAGTGGCACACCCCGAGGAAGAGGTGTTCGTCGACTTCAGTGAGGATCGAGTTACTAAATCGGGAAAATTCCGATACATGGAAGATGCCGAACGAAGATGAAGATGAAGATGATGAAAGAAAGAAGGAAGATGAAGAACGGACAAATGTCAAAACCCAGAATCATAGCCAACGATACGAATTCCGCCGAGAATGCACGAAGGTGGGAAATCGAAGATGGCAAAGCGAAAGCGGATATAATACTTTCCATAGTCATCAGAATTGAAGCAAATAAAAGGTTGTGACACTTCGCGCGAATTATGGTTGAAATTTCACTCGGTTTACCAATCCTCGGGGCCCGCGCGAATGTCAACGTTAATAAAACAATTAACATACCATCGCATGCAGGAAAGTGATGAAGTGCGCGAGCAAGTCGCAAAATTTTTTGACGCCGTCGATAAATTGAATGAGATGAGCGTCGGAATCAACCAAGACTTGTTGTCAATCATGCTATTGCACAGTCTCCCCTTGTCCTTTGCGAATTTTAGGTGTGCAATCGAGTCGCGCGACACACTACCCACTACCGAAATTCTTAGGATAAAGATTCTGGAGGAAAGTGATGCGAGGAAACATCAAAGTCAAGAAAAGACAAAAAATGCGATGTTCGCAAAGAAACGTTTTGATAGGAACAAAGATGCGGCGAGAAGAACGGACCAAGAACAAAAGAAGAACTATAGAGCACAAGAAAAGAAGGAACCATTCAGATTCAAGTGTCACCGATGTCACAAGATCGGACACAAAGCGCCGAATGTCATGAATCATCAAGAAACATGGATAGGGCGAATGTAGCTGATGACGTAAGTTTCTACGCAACCACAAGCAACGCATACATCAACAAAGCGAAGAGCGACGAAGCTTCTCAAGCGGAAACCACCAAATCTTGCGGTGACTGGTGCTTGGACAGTGGCTGCTGTCACGTCGCGACCAATTGCGTACAATGTATTTTTAAGCCTAATACGCACGATAGCGGCATTCTTATTTTTCGACGGATCTGAATATTTCTCTTTAGAATTAGGGCTACCACGGCGGAAATGTAGCCTAGCGATAATAATATAACCAAGCGTTTCGCGTATCTTCCCACGCGAAAGCGTAGCGGTCTTAACGATATCGAGAACAAATATACAAGCGGGAAAATTTCGAACAGTCTCGTTGTAATCCGAACAGAGTCCGAGTGCATCGCAGAGTGTCCTTAAGACCAAAAATACACAAAGGAAACCTTCGGATTACAAGGATGACGAACACGTGAAGCGACACGCACGAAATGCGTGATGATATTCGTAGAGACGTAAATATATAACGACGCGACGATACCGAATTCTAACGACCAGCCAAGAGAGAAAAATGTCCAAACCCTTAAAATATACACTCGCTAGAAGAAAATCCTCCGATCCAGGAAGTTGACCCGGTCATAAAACTGCGTTGATATTTCCCACATGGATCGCGGGCCTCGGTCGACAAGCCCCATCTCGAGCGTGCGTTCTTGCTGCTGACAAGGCCCTTTTTCCTGTCTGTATTTTTCCGCGCTCCAGATAAAGAAGCGCAGCTCCAATTCCTGGAAATAGAGCGACGAGCCTACCTCCTGCTCCCACCCTCTATTTTCGACAAATCAACCGAAGAGACCTATACTTAATGCCTTTTCCACCAATCCAAAAGGAATGCACCACCAAAAGTGCACTTTTTCAGAGTTTTCTTCTCCCACCACCGCAGCATCCTAATTTTTCCTACATCCTGGAAGAAGAAAATCATCAAAGCAGTGTTCCATCACCACTCGTAGAAAAGTGTTCCATCATCACTCGTAGGAAAGTGCTCCATCATCACTTGTAGAAGTGTGTTCCATCACCACTCGTGGAGAACAATCTCCCGACATTTTCCATCGCGTTCAGATCAGTCTTCCAACCGATTCTGTTGCAATCAGATCGTAGTCTCGCAGAATCATCCATCGAATTAACTTCACTTCTTAATCTTGTTCTGACAGAATTCGGAGTGTAGTACCGGTATCATAGAGTTTCGAATATTATACATCGTCGGGTTTTGACCGAAGTGTCGTATAAACGTTTAGTCGACTCTCACGGCCTCGAGTCCGTAAGGTAGTTCAAGTGCTGTTTACTACGCGTATATACATAAATACTCTCAGTACCCCAAAAGTCTGGTGCTGATGACCGCTTACCGAACGCTAAGCGTGGCGTCCGTCAACTAGGCCCTTATCTGCGAGCGTCAACCGATATCCTTGCGAGCGAGCGTACCTACACACGGATACACCCACGAACATAGCGACCAATGTAAGCTACAAATTTCATTTTATGTTAATCCGGTTGTTCCCCCGACTTCACGGTTATTTTTATTGTCATTTTTTCTGTATAAGTAACTTTATTAATCCAATCACTTATTTGTAATAAACCATTAGTTAAGTTTCTACAAAATTGTCGGATTATTCTTTGATACCAAATCACTGCATGATCTCCTAATTTCAACTCATTCCAAGCACTACTCCTTTCTACCCTCATCCCGTGCTATTGCGCTTGACGTAGGCAAAAAGGGAGGGAATCAAAAAAGATATGCCCACGTCCCTTCCCGACGTGACACTGCACAGCACACATGTGCGGGGACGAAACAAGATTCCAGATCCTAACGAAATCGACCGTCGGAAAAGTGAACCTCGTCAGCAATGCATCGGCACAGATCAAGGGCCGTGGAAGGACGTACCTGACGTTAGCGAAGTACGTTTCCTCAAAAACAAAAGCGACGTGTTTCAGGCTTTTAGAGAGTTTAAAGCGTTTGTGGAGAATCAAACCGGACGTCGAATTAAATACCTGCAATCGGACAACGGCCGAGAGTATCGCAATGAGAGGTTCGATGCATTCCTGAACGAGAACGGGATCGGACGAAGACTTACCGTCTCACATACACCGGAGCAAAACGGCGTTGCCGAGAGAAAGAACCGAACACTCCTCGAAATGGCTCGGTGTCTGCTGATACAGTCCTCGTTACCTACCTACCTCTGGGCTGAAGCGATAAATACGGCTAATTACATTCGAAATCGCTGTCCAACAGACCGTCTCGCCGGGAGGACCCCTTTCGAATCGTGGAAAGGAACGATTCCCGACGTGAGCCACCTTCAAGAGTTCGGGCGTGGCGTCCTAACCTTAAAACGGGAGCCTGGAATAGGGAAATTCGAACCACGATAGAGAAAAGGTTTCTTTGTAGGATACCCGGAGACGTCCAAAGGCTATCGTGTGTGGCTACCCAAGGAAAGGAATATCGAAATAGCAAGGGACGTAATGTTCACAAACGCGGAAATCACGCCACCCGCGGTCGACAACAACGAAAGCCTACTCGAGTCGAGCGAATCGGAAGTGGAAGGTAGCGAAGTTGTAATTCGACCGGAACAAATCGCGCACGGGGACCCACGCGTGGAGATTCCCACCATACCCAATCAAGAAATTGAAAATGAAAATGAAGAAAACGAAGTGGAGCAAAACCCTTCAACACGAGGTCGCGGAAGACCAAAATTGTTACGAATAGGAATCAGGGGCAGACCCAAGAAATCATATCATCACGCCGACATCGCAGTCGAACATGAAGAAAATGTATATCTGACAGAAGTGTCGATCAATCAGACCATGTGTAGTTCCGAAGCCGAAAAATGGCATGACGCCATCGCAAGCGAGCTAACTTCAATTTTAACTAAAAATACGTAGCAACTGGTTGATCGACTTGACGACGCGACTGTAATTGGAAGTAGAGTCGTGCTTCGCAACAAATATAAAGAGGACGGAACTCTCGAACGTCGCATGGCCCGTATAGTGGCGAAGGTTACGCTCAACGTCACGGCGTCGACTTCGACGACACTTTCGCACCAGTGGCACGCATCGAATCAATTCGAATCGTAATAGCTCTCGCCGCGGAACGAAAGATGGTCATCGAGCAACTGGATGTAACAACAGCCTACCTAAACGGCACGCTTAACGAAAAAATCCTAATGGAAGTGCCTAAACACATTCAGAAAGGATTGGAGATCCTAGCAGAGACAAAATCGAAGCGCGATGACGTCCAACGGAAAGTTACACAGACCCTCAAGGAACTGCGGAACGGGGACAAAGTATGTCTCTTAAACAACGCACTATACAGTCTACGACAGGCTGGACGCTGTTGGAACGACCGTTTGTGTGACATTCTGGACAAGTTCGGAGCCAAAAAATCTAATGCAGACCCTTGCATCTTCTTCAAGAACAAGGGAAACGACCTCATGATCATTGCAATCTACGTCGATGACATAATCATAGCCTCGGAGAACGTATCCGAAATCGCGAAACTAAAGAAATTCCTATCGACAAAACTGGAAATAAAAGAATTTGGACGTTTAAAATATTGTCTCGGAATAGAATTTCACCAGGACGACACTGGCATATCCATGAGACAAACAAAATATATACATGATATCTTCGAGAGATTCGGAATGTCGGATGCCAACTCAGTTTAAACTCCATTGGATCCCAACATCAAGTAGAAACGAAGCAACGAAACAGACAATGAATCGAAGGAATTCCCGTATCGTGAACTAATTGGCTCGTTGATGTACGTCGCCACATGCACCAGACCAGACATCTCATTCGCTGTGAGCTACCTCAGCCAATTCGGGACCTGCTACGACGTGACGCATTGAACATCGGCGAAACGAGTACTTCGCTACTTGAAAGGATCAGTGGAACTAGGACTGAAATACAGAAGAGATGCAAATGCTGTAAGAGGCTACGTCGACTCTGACTGGGTTAACTGCCCTATCGACAGAAAGTCCTATACAGGATATGTATTTGTCCTTGGAGGTAATCCTGTGGCTTGGGAGTCACGGAAGCAGCGAACAGTGGCGTTGTCATCTACGGAGGCCGAATACATGGCTTTGACAGAGGAAGTTAAACAAGCCGCGTATATGCAGTGTTTCATAAGCGACCTAAATGAATCTAAGCAAAATAAAGTCACGATCTTCTGCGACAATAACCGCGCGCGGAAGATAGCCGAAAATCCCGTTTTTCATAATCGCACCAAACGTATCGATATTCGTCACCACTACATACGTGAAGTATTGAATCGCGGGAGTCTCAAAGTTGAATACGCATCAACTGACAATATGCCAGCGGACATGCTAACCAAAATGGTCCCTGCTCCAAAATTAAAGAAATGCCTAAACCTTTTGGGGATGGCCGACAATCAAGTGTAGACTGCACGTCGGATCGAGGGGGAGTGTTGTTACTCAATTCGATCCACCAACAATCTCATCCTGATAACGATTAACTCGGTTCACCCCTATCTAATTGCATGGAAGGTGAGCTGTCCGAGCATCAACATATTTGGGTGTCTCTCTTTCGTTTCCTAGCGACGGCCCCTTCGATTCTTGTTATTTTTTCTTCGCCATTCATCTCTTGTCCAACCGTGTACCAAGGAAGACGTTGTGTATCAACTGCCCTTTTGTGTTTGTGATCTCGCGTTTCCGCCCCTTTCCGAGTAGATCTCCAACAGTTACAACTCTTATAGAATATTACTCCGGAAAAGTCATCCATCTGGTTGTACGAAGTAGTTACTGCCAATCATGTGTATATTGGAACAAAAAACCAAAAAAATCAGCAAATATCTAGCATGGAAAGAGGATCATGACGAAAAAAATTGTGACTGTGAAAATGATGTTCTTAAGATCGGAGAAACGATATGGTGTAAAATACGGCAATTATATCGGCGAGGGAGATTCGAAAATGTTCACAGCAGTTGTTAATATAAATCCTTCCGGTGATGAGCTGACAGTTATCAAGAGTGAGTGCATAGGCCATGTGCAGAAAAGGATGGGAACTCGGCTCCGGAACATCAGGAAGGCTAAAAAACTGGGCGGAAAAGGAAAACTGACAGAGGCTTTGGTGAGAGCTCAGCACGTATTACGGAATAGCGATTCGAAGAAATGTAAAGCGTATCGAAGACATGAAGAAGGCCATAATGGCAACTTTTCAGCACATGATATCCACAGATGACAATCCACAACACGACAACTGCCCAGAGGGAGATGACAGTTGGTGCAAGTGGGAGCAAGCTGAAGCGAACCCTGCTCCATTACACCCCGACGTTCAGAAAGAAATTCTTCCATTATACGAAGATTTATCGAAAGATGATTTACTGACGAGATGTGTAGGCGGTCATACGCAGAATGCTAATGAAAGTTTCAATTCGACCGTTTGGCGATTGGCTCCAGAGTACCTACATTGTCGTCTGAAGGTAGTCGAGGTCGCAGCATTCTTGGCTACTGCGTTATTCAATGAAGGAAATTCAGCCCTTCTAATGCTGATGAACGGACTAAAACTTGTAGTTGGCTCGCAGATCTTCCATTGTGCCCAGGAAATAGATGAGCGGCGCGTGAAAAGACAGAAGCGCGTTGGAGACCAAGGAAGCTCGGCAAGCTCGTCAAGAGGAGATGCAAGCCCGAAATGATACGTTTGAAGAAGAAGAAGGGTTGCTATATGGTTCTGGAATAGCTGATTAACCGGTGAGCAGTTTATATCACTTATTACTGCCCTGAATTTCTCGTTTTCGGTACTTTTTTTTTCCCATGCGTTTTTATCGAAACGACTTTTTTTTAATTCGTGGGAATTCTAGCTCGACAAGTTATAGAACAATCGTTCTGGAAATTTGTGTCAATATTCTTTATTCAATTACAATCCATAGGGACTAAACTCTGGGATGATATTATCTAAAATATTTTTTTCAATGCAAAAAAGCTGGAAAATATGGTATAAAAATATGACATTTTGTTCAAACATCTCAAACACATGCAATTTTCAGCTTTTTCGATCAGAGTTTAGTTCGTTTTCTTACAAGGAACATCCCTCAGGTGTCCGCCTCCGATTTTGTTGAAACTCATATATGTGATAGAGCATCAAAAATTTTGAGACACGTATTTTTTTTTATCGGCGGAAAAACGGTTTTAAGGGGTGAAACGCGCCCTCGAAAATAGGGGTGTTTTTCGTTTTTCGTCGATAATGGTATCGTTCTCATCTCCAGTGTACAGTACACGAAAAAATAAACATTGTTGCAATTTGAATTTTTTTTATATCTCATACCGTTAAAACGTTATCGACGAAAAACGAAAAACATCCCCATTTTCGAGGGTGCGTTTCACCCCTTAAAACCGTTTTTCCGCCGATAAAAAAAAATACATGTCTCAAAATTTTTGATGCTCTATCACATATATGAGTTTCAACAAAATCGGAGGCGGACACCTGAAGGATGTTCCTTGTTAGAAAAAATGTTGCTAACGAAAAAAAATATGAAATGATTCCAGATAAAAATTGTGACGTCCGGATTTCCCATGAGCAGCAAACTCTGATGGCAACCGTCCATGGACAGCAGCTTCTAACTCCACTAGTTCCGGCGGAAATGACTTGAAAAAATGACAACGTGTACTTCAAAACATTAATAAAATATCCTCCAAGTTTCTACAAATGCTAATTATTCCTTGCCTGTTAAAAAAATTCACGAAAAACACTACAATTTCGGGCTCTTAAACTCGTTTCCCCCTTAATGCTGCGCCAATGGCGTTGATACCAGCTCCAAGTTGATTCTGGGCGTACTAATCCGCGTAAAGATGCGTCCTAATACGCATCTTTCTTTATCGCCAGATGTGACAAGGCCGACTTTATTTCTGGGTTAATTTTTGGTGCTTTACTTACCGTCGCGTTTAATTAAAGATCGCGTTTTTGGTCTTTCGACAGCCCATCTTGTAATATTTTCGACCAGCGCTCTGTCGCTGCCACATGGATATCGGGCCACGTTGATCGTATTTAGACGGGTCGTCTCCCAGTAGTCCCAATGTCGATTCAGCAAGCCCCTTTGGTATCTGCACTTCTTTACCCTCGGCCTGTCTTACCGACACATCTGTGCGGGGACTAGGATGTGGCGAGTCCCGCAGATTGCGCTCACCGCCCTCTTTGTCGAGCCCTTGTATTTTCTGACTAACCTCTATATACTGTCCACGACTGGAGTGTGACGTATCTCGCAGATGACGCTCACCACTCTTTCCGTAGGAATCATAGGTTATGGACTTCGATCGCCTTCTTGGATATCAACGATTATGCCTCGAATGTGGCGTTCGTCTGTGTTTAATAGCGATACGCTCGCCATTCTCTTTGTCAGAGTCCCACGACTCGTTTTTTCTTGAACGTCGACGTGATCTTGATCGCCTATTCCGATGACGCGATCTTGAATGCCTATGGCGTGAACGCGACCGACTGGTCTCTTTTTCCAGGCGTCGTAATTTTTCCATCAGAAAGTCTCTCGATGAATTTATATATCTCGGAGAGCGCCCCGAGTACTCTTCTGACAACGAGCTCATTTATATACTAAACGGAAACTTTTGAAAACACACAAAATGAAAATTTCTCTAACGCGTATTTTATTGTGACTGTCATGGATCGCACTGAAAGACGTAATGGTGATATCAACAGCTGTCATGTCAACAGCCGCCATCGCAATAACCGTAAGGGTGCAAATTTTGAATTAATTTAAAAATCTGTGTCGGATCGAGCAACTGGCGTTACTCCAATTGGTTTAGAGGACAAGACGATGTAGCATAATCACTTCTGGATAAAAAAATTCTTTAAATAATTCGTCGATTTATTGAACATTTTGGAACTTTTGACGAATTCTTTTGACTTCATAGCCGAATTATTTTGACGAGGTTCAGATTTTCGGAGTTCTGGTCTTTTGTGTAAAATTCTTTCGGAGTTTTGATCTTTCGAGGTAGTATTTGTAAAAGCCAATCGTCAAAATGCCTGCGTCAGAGACAGCGCTATTGTACGTAACGGCGGCGTGCCGAAGTTTGCAGGTAGTAACCGTGCGGCAAGCCGGGCCGACGGTTAGCAGCCTGGCCGAGATCCGTTGAGTTGAGAAGAAAAGGCGGAGCAGTCGAGTCGAGTGTGTGTAGACGAGTCGAGTAAAGGCGGTATAGTCGAGTTTATGATGTCGAGTCTGGACATTCGGACCAAACGATTACAACGCGAGAGAGGCCGCGTGAGAAGTACGGGAGCCGAATCGGAGATCGAGCGCGAAGAATTCGAGCGAGCGACATTGCGAGGAAGAAGCGAGGTGTTCCACGTTGCGAACACGTGGCAAGTGGAAAACGACCCTACCGGTCGCGCATGCTTTCAGAGTATTGTGCATGCCGTGTGACCCCGTAGATCCGTAGCATAGTCTTCGCCTCCTTAGTATTTCTAAGTGCCTAGCCTTAAGAATGTATTGAACTACACGTTAAATTATTAATTAGTGTGCGCTCGCGTGCTACGAAATAAAGACTTTGAGGAACGGAGAGGGGGGTGCGTCTCTCTCTCCGCGGTCTATTTCCTGTCAGGGAGATTCTCCGTCTCCCTTCTTTCGTCATCAACAGTTGTCGATTGTACGTGATATTTATTGATATATCCATATTTGGAGTAATGTGTGAGGATCCCGGAACGGTCCGCAGCAGGGATCGAGGAATCTGTATTGTGAGATTTATAGTGAATAAAATATACCTGTAATACTTCAGAAGTGGGATGAACGGTAAAGTTGGCAGAAATGAACAGTGAAAATTTCGCGGAGATGAACAGTGAATTTGCGAGAGCCATATAGTGAGTTGAACGCGACGTGGTCGCGAACGGAGCCCGGACAGTGCGCGAAGACTTAAAAAAAAGGGAGAAAAAGTGCAAATGGTGGAAAAGTCACAATTCGAACATTTTGTACGCGACAGACTGTACGAGATGGGTCTCAATCGCACGTTGCGAAGGCGTCGCGGACAGGCGCGGGACGTGAGCCCACAAACGCCCGCTGTCGGAAGAACGTGTGGAGACGTGCAAGATGGCGGTGAGTTAGTGGCATGCGCGGGCCGCACGGACGCGACGCGTGAGCCGCCATTACCTGCCACGTGCGCGGAAGTGGATGGTGCTCATGAGCCACGCGAGGAGCAAAGGGAGCGCGAGCCGACAGATGAATCAGGTGCTGCGAGTGGACCGTACGAGCCCCCACCATCATCGCCCAACGATACCGCGAGTTCGGATCTTGCCGCGGCGTTTCGGCGCTTATTATCCCCCGGGGATAAGGAAGAATTATTGGTGCAGCTATTGGCCGGGCTGGCCGGAAACCGTCCGGCAACGGTGCTAGCCCCGCCGATAACAAGTAGTGCGATTTCTGCTTACCGCGTAATCCTCGATCTTTCGAAGAACATTGGGTAATATCTGTAAAGATAGCCGTATAAACGTGTTATAGATAGCGCTACGCGCGTTCATGCGTCGTTTCAACGTGCTAAGCTCCCGGCTCGTCACGCACTTCGTTCTCGACGCTTCGGCAGATCGTATCGTTATGTTCCCGTAGTCTGTACCTTTTCTATTATTAATAAACGACCAATTATATATGTATTCAGCGTACTTCGTGAATACATCACACATTGAACATTTTACGGGTGCGGATGACAGTGCGCGTGCTCGCGAGTGGCTTGAAATTGTGTGTCGCGTCGAACTTGACCTTTCGTGAATCGAAAGCCGAAATACTCGTGGATGTGGTCGAGGGAGCTGGCGGCCGCCGTAATCAGTGTTGCCAGCCCAAGATTTTATTCCGTACTAGATGGCAGCACAAAAACGTACTAAAACGTAATCGACTGAAGGGGGGACGGGCTTCGTGTATCCGTATGTACACGTACATGCGTACTCACCGGAAATTTGGAGATGTGCGCCGTGCCGGCATTCGCCGGAACTAAATGTCACAAATGTCGGACGATATTTTCTGGAAATCGTAAACAACTACCCAAGAATTGTGTATACCCACGAATTTCCACAAATATGTGATAAAATCGTATGATTCAAGTATAAAAATGTGTGTTTTGAATATGGCTATGCGGCTCTTCTCCCCTACAAGTCGTAGCATTAGCTAAACTCTCTATTGTATTACGCGCCTCTTTCCTCAAGATCAATCGTAGTCCCCCTACTTCATGCAGATGTTGCCACAATGTTTAAAGCCAAAATAAAAAGACTCGCTCGTTGCCCGTGTCACCAGTTACTCTCATTCTTCTGTTTTGTGCCGATTAAGCCACACGTGTCACCAAAAATATGAATAAAAAACGCGAACACGATAAAGAATCTGAAGAGGAAGACAAAGAAAATCGTCGTTACAAACGTTTCAAGCGAGCCGAAAAAAAGTTTCGGAAGCAGAAAAGACGTTGGCAGCGAGCGCAAAGACGCAGTAAGTAAATCCGTGGCCTTTTTTTTTTTAATGGAGTATCATCATTAGTTCGTGCCTAAATACATACTCGAGTTATTGAGTTCTCATACCACAACGGTATTAAAAAAAAAAAAAAAAAAAGCGGTTTTTTGTCGATTTGGTTACGCAACGTAACCTGGTCCTTGTGGGTGAGCAGATGGCTTACTAAGGTACCCTTATCTTTTTTCCCTCATTCGTCTGTCAATAACAGAAAATCGAAGAGGATGGAGTTCATATGACTCGGAGGAAGAACAATTCTCTGAAAGTTCTCAAAAGTCGCTAAGGCCAATTATAAAAGATCGAAAGATTTCCAATGAAAATAATCCATGCGTGGTTGTGAACAGTCTAAATAATTCATTACCAGTTATGGTTTCTCAACCAAGGTCTCACAATGAGTCCTCTCCAGCATCAGGTTCACAAGAACCTCCAGCTGCACAGGCTTCGGCCGCTCGGCCCATCAATTGAACAGAAGGAGAGACCCGATATTTCACAGGAAGTTGACGAGCTGGACGAGAAAATTCTCGAATTAATGGGCAAACGGCTCACGCACGAAAAAGTACCTGCTCCAGATATCCAGAAGGATTTAGCGATTAGATGGAAAGAAATTCTCGTAAAAGGTCTACCTGCGGAAGATAAAAAACAATTGATGGAAAAATATCCGCCTCCAGCAAATTGCATTGCTATTGAGCCGCCAAAACTCAATGCTGAGGTTATGGTTTCCTTGCAGGAAGCCAGTGTTAAGGAGGACACTAGAGTGGTATCGAGACAGGAAAGAGTCAGTGCGTGTCTGGCAGCTTTAGGAAAATCTCTTTCCTATATTCTCAAAGAGAACCTCACAGAAAACTTAGTTCTCTTCGAGAATCTGAGTGACACTGCGAGGTTATTGCTCGATGTCCAGCACGATGATTCGTGGATCCGAAGAAGCTTGATCCTATCCAACTTGAATACCTCTCTTAAAGATACGTTCAACTCCACTGTCGTTGACGAATGGTTATTTGGAAAGGATTTGGGAGAAAAACTCAAATCGGCAAAGCTACTGGAACGTTCGTCAAAGGACCTTAAGCCAGAAGGAAAAACTCAAGCTTCAATGTCAAAAAACTCAAAGGGCCCGCAACGTCGTACGTTTTACAAGAAGTCAATAGCGACATAGGGCGGGCATCAACAACAACAACACTCAGCAAATCAAAAAATTTGGGGCTATCGGAAGCCTCTACGAGGACAGAACCGAGGGTATCAGAATCAGGGACCGATGAGGAGATAGATTCGACTTCTGTGAGTAAACTGGCTGGGCGGCTCAAACATTTCGTTAGTCAATGGAAAAAGATAACCGCAGATGCAGTGATCTTGCGTTGGATTAAAGGATATGAGATATCCTTCGTATCTCAAATTTCTCAAGCATTACCTCCGAAAGAGCCTTTGTTGTCCTGTAATGATAAAGCATTAATTTTCGAAAAAATTAACGAGCTACTAGAAAAAGGTGCTATTCAAAAATGTCAAAACGCTACAGAACAGTTTATTTCCCCGATTTTTCTTGTACCGAAACCAGATGGATCTCAAAGATTCATTTTGAATCTAAAAAAATTGAATAACTATGTTCAAAAGGAACACTGTAAGTTAGAAGATCACAAGACAGCAAAAGGCTTAATTAATCCACATTGTTTTATGGCAAAGATCGATCTCAAAGATGCATATTATGCAATTCCAATGGCAAAGTCAAATAAGGTTTTTCTAAGATTTCGATTCAATGGTAGCCTTTTTGAGTTTAACTGCTTACCATTCGGTCTTACTTCAGCTCCTTATGTTTTTACTAAAATAATGCGACCAGTGGTAGCTTACTTGAGGACTTTAGGCTATCTTTCAGTCGTATACCTTGACGACTTGCTGCTATTCGGAAGTTCTTATGAGCAATGTTTGGACAATGTTAATAAAACATGTGTTCTTTTACACAGTTTGGGATTTATCGTTAACCAAGCGAAGAGTCAGATGATTCCTGCCAAGAGATGCACGTTTCTAGGTTATATGTTTGATTCCGAAAACATGACAATCGAACTTCCTGAGGACAAAATACAGAAGGTTAAAATTCAAATTGAAAACTTCAGTAAAATGACCAATTGTAAGATTAGAGAATTCGCAGCTTTCATAGGAATACTCGGTTTTTGTTGCCAAGCCATGATTTACGGTTGGGTGTATATAAAAGAATTTGAGAGACAAAAATATTTAGCCCTCACGAAAAATGGAGGAAATTATGATTCTTCCATGAACATTCCTCCTAGTCTTGAAAATGACTTTAATTGGTGGAAATTGAATATTTCAAAGGCAAATAAGTCCATAAAAGAGAAACAATTCAAAATTACGATCTCATCAGACGCATCGCGTTCGGGCTGGGGAGCCTGTTGCGGAGACAAGAAAGCTAATGGTCACTGGAAACAGGACGAGCGTGAATATCATATCAATTATTTAGAACTTCAAGCTGCTTTCTTCGGTCTGAAGTGTTTTGCAGAAGGAGCTAAAAAATGTGACATTCTTCTTAGAATAGATAATACAACAGCTATAGCTTACATCAATCGGATGGGAGGCATTCGCTTCGCAAATTTGAGCAAGCTAGCAAAATAAATCTGGTCGTGGTGCGAGTATAGAAGATTATCAATATTTGCATCATACATTTCATCAGCAGACAATGTGGGGGCGGATTCAGAATCACGAAAATTAGAATCAGAGACGGAATTGGAACTTGCGGAGGAAGCGTTTAAAAAAATTTGTACAGTGCTTCGGACGCCCTGAAATTGATCTCTTTGCAACAAGAAAGAATACCAAATGTAAAAAATTCGTTTCTTGGCAGCGTGATCCTGAATCTATCGCGATTGACGCGTACACGATAAACTGGCGACCATACTTTTATTATGCTTTTCCTCCGTTTGCGATTATCCTTCGCACCTTAAGAAAGATTAGATCCGAAGGCTCTCAAGGAATAATGGTTGCTCCTTATTGGCCATCACAAGCATAGTACCCATTGTTCGAATCGATGTTTGAAACACAGCCAATTTATTTTGAACCTCACATTGACCTGATTCGATCTAGCGACCATCATCCGCACCCCTTGTGGCGAAAGACTACCCTGGTAGCCGTGAAGTTATGCGGAGAGCTTTTATATCAAGGGCCATCCCGGAAGAATCTGTCGATATAATGATCTCGTCTATCACCGAGTCTTCCAAAAAACAATACGAGAGTTCCTTCAAAAAATGGTGGAATTTCTGCCGTATCAGAGGTGCAGACCAGTGCAGCCAGATCGCGCGCGAAAGTTACCCTCTCTCTAGTCCCTCGCGCGCCCATCACACAATCATAGTAGCGCGTGTCCGTGAGCGAGCGACGCTCGGACATCTTCGGAAAGAGCCGAGTGCCGTCGAACTGTCCCGACCGCGCCTTCGGCAGCTACACCAACACATAGACACGCTGAGCACGTTCATGTGCGGCCAAGCCGAACGAAGGCTTCGAGTAAAAAGCAATCTGAGCACGGCCCGCGCGTGACGTCACGCGACGACACGCGTGAGGCTTTTAGATGATTTCAATGCTTATTTAGCTCTTGATTCTCTGCGTTATTAATGTATACAAAAAAATGTATCGCGCACTCTGAGCGCTTATTTTTTTAGTTTATACGTTAATTTAAATATAATAATAAATCTAAATTACAACTTATTTATCTTCTAAAAAATTGTTTACGCTTTACTCACACCTGTCCTTATGCCAAATAAATTATAATTCAGAAAAGTAAGTGAAAATATATTTATATTCGTATTATTATATTAATTCTCATACTTTCATCAAGCGATAAAGTATTATCTCCAAAAACAAGTCAATCATCAATCGGGCCGCTTATCGTAACTGCCAGATAGTGCATCTTTAACACAAGTGAAAAGATGGTCCCGTTGGTAGCGTTCCTGGCTTCGGTCCGTAGGGGCGCAGGATCGTTCCTCACGCTCAGCGCTTTTTTTTTTTAATCATGGTTACTATTAATTTTTATTTGATTAGTTATTTTTATTAGTTATCATATTTATTTTAATTAGTTATCTTTTAGTACCGAAAAATTTATCGCGCACTCTGACCGCTTAATTTATTAGTTTTTACGTTAATTTAAATATAATAAATCTAAAATACAACTTATTTATCGTCTAGCAAAATGTTTGCGCTTTACTCACACCCGACCCTATGCCAAATAAATTGTAATTCATAAAAGTAAGTGGAAATATATTTATCTTCGTATTATTATATTCATTCTCATATACTTTCATCAAGCAAAAAAGTATTATCCCCAAAAACAACCATCCATCCGACCGCGAATCGTAAGTACCAGAAAGTGAACATACATTGACACGAAAAATTATAGGAGCAAGAAAAGTTGAACTTCGTCAAAAGTGTTCGTACAAAAAAAAACGATGTTAAAGCTTCAAGTTTCTAGTTTTAGTTCCGACAATGATTTTTTTTTTTGAGAATCACTGATTGCGCGGTAGGAAGAAATATCACGGCAAAAAAAATGTTGCAAATTTTTACGTTTTTCAAAGTTCTGCACGTGTTTTGGAGATTTTTTTCGGACTTGACCAATATCAAGGTCATTGAGCCCATTCAATTCAGTTCAATTTGCTTCTTTTTTTATCTCCTTACGACCATTTTTCGCTGATATCGGCCTCCTTTTGTCTTCAGTCATCGATATCTCGGGAACTAATGGTCGTACGGGAATTCGACCGGCAATTTTGGAAACGTGAATGCATACTCTACAAACTCTGATTATTATTGTAGGTTTAAAAAAAATTATTTTTGCCATCAGTTTTAAAAAAGTACAAAAAATCGATGTTTTCTTGTTTTTTATAAAATCCACCGCTGCTCTGCAAATATTGCGATAAACACTATTGTTTATGGACGGTCATTCGGCTCAATATGTCCCCAAGAGATATGCAAAATTCCAAATTGATCCGTTCATCGGTCTTTCTTGCCCGATTGACCAAAATATGAACAAAAAATTAAAGGAACAAGTTTCCTCCTTCTCAGAAATCATTTCATGATTATTAAGAGGAAAAACAACTTTTCACTACTTTTCGTACAATTGGGTATTGAGTACGCATTAAATGTTGGAAAAGAACCCTGAAAATCATATTGACTAAAAATTTTCGATTTTTTTTTTTTTTAATAACAAAAATGTTGAAATTTTTTTGTTTATAAAAAAATCTATTTCGATTTTTTTTATTTTTTTAATGTTGACATTTTTTTTCGATTCAACATTGTACCGCCAGCATTAGAATTACACAAAGTGTACGTAGAATTACCCAAAGCGTACCTCCCCGTGGTATGCTTTGGGTAATTCTGATGCTGGCGGTACAATGTTGATTTAAAAAAAAATTTCAACATTAAAAAAAAAATTCGAAACTGATTTTTTTATAAAAAATTTTTTTTTTCGAAAATTTTTAGTCAATATGATTTTCACGGTTTTTTTCCAACATTCAATGCGTACTCAATACCCAATTGTACGAAAAGTAGTGAAAAGTTTTTTTTCCTCTTAGTAATCATGAAATGATGTCTGAAAAAGAGGAAGCTTGCTCCTTTAATTTTTTTTCAAATTTTGGTTAATCGGGCAAGAAAGACCGATAATCGGATCAACTTGGAATTTTGCATGGCTCTTGGGGACATATTGAGCTGAATGACCGTCCATAAATATTAGTCTTTATCGCAATATTTGCAAAGTAGCGGTGGATTTCATAAAAACCAAGAAGACATCGTTTTTTTGTACTTTTCTAAAACTAATGGCAAAAATAAAAAATAAAAGTTTCACCACAATAATAATCGGAGCTTGTAGAGTATTCACGTTTCCAAAACTACCGATCGAATTCCCGTACGACCATTAGTTCCTGAGATATCTCAGCGAAAAATGGTCGTACGGAGAAAAAAAAGCAAATTGAAGTGAATTGAATGGGCTCAATGACCTTGATATTGGTCAAGTCAGAAAAAAATCTCCAAAACACGTGCAGAACTTTGAAAAACGTAAAAATTTGCACAATTTTTTTTGCCGTGATATTTCTTCCGACCGCGCAATCAGTGATTCTCAAAAAAAAAATCATTGTCGGATCTAAAACTAGAAACTTGAAGCTTTAAAATCCTTTTTTTTTGTACGACCACTTTTGACAAAGTTCAACTTTTCTTGCTCCTTTAATTTTTTGTGTCAATGTATGTTCACTTTCTGGTACTGACGATTCGCGGTCGGATGGATGATTGATTTTGGGGATAATACTTTATCGCTTGATGAAAGTATATGAGAATGAATATAATAATACGAAGATAAATATATTTCCGCTTACTTTTATGAATTACAATTTATTTGGCATAGGGTCGGGTGTGAGTAAAGCGGAAACATTTTGCTAGAAGATAAATAAGTTGTATTTTAGATTTATTATATTTAAATTAACGTAAAAACTAATAAAATAAGCGGTCAGAGTGCGCGATAAATTTTTCGGTACTAAAAAATAACTAATTAAAATAAATATGATAACTAATAAAAGTAACTAATCAAATAAGAATTAAGGATGTTGGGTCCCAAATCGCAAATGATGATAAAATTCTGAAAATTTGGTATGTTTTTGTATGAAGTATTTCAGAGGTCGTGTAAAAATTTCACGACAATTAGGAAGCTCGTTATTGAACAATTAACATTCACAAATTAGATGCTGTCTTATGGAAACTGATGTAACTTTGCAATAAGTTTTTCTTTTGACCTCTCAATTTTGTAATATCTACAATATGCTGAAAGCAACGGAAACAAAACGAAGTTTATTGATACATTTTTTTTATTTCTTTTAAAAATTGTTCTTAACAAAATGTTAATTTTTCAATAACGAGCTTCCTAATCGTCGTGAAATTTTAACACGACCTCTTAAATACTTCATACAAAAACATACCAAATTTTCAGAATTTTCTTATCATTTTTTATTTCAACCCTTAAGGAGGTTGAAGTAATGATGATAGAATTCTGAAAATTTGGTATGTTTTTACATGAAGTATTCAGGAGGTCGTGTAAAAATTTCATGACGATTAAGAAGCTATTCATTGAACAATTAACATTAACATGTTTTATAGGGACTCAACATCCTTAATAGTAACCATGATTAAAAAAAAAAAAAAGCGCTCAGCGTGAGGAACGATCCTGCGCCCCTACGGACCGAAGCCAGGAACGCTACCAACGGGACCATCCTATCGCTTGTGTTAAAGATGCATTTTCTGGCACTTACGATTGGCGGCCGGATGGATGATTGATTTGTTTTTGGAGATAATACTTTATCGCTTGATGAAAGTATGAGAATTAATATAATAATACGAATATAAATATATTTTCACTTACTTTTCTGAATTATAATTTATTTGGCATAAGGACGGGTGTGAGTAAAGCGTAAACAATTTTTTAGAAGATAAATGAGTTGTAATTTAGATTTATTATTATATTTGAATTAACGGATGAACTAAAAAAATAAGCGTTCAGAGTGCGCGATACAATTCTTTTGTATACATTAATAACGCAGAGAATCAAGAGCTAAATAAGCATTGAAATCATCTAAAAGCCTCACGCGTGTCGTTGCGTGACGTCACGCGCGGGCCGTGCTCAGATTGCTTTTCCCTCGAAGCCTTCGTTCGGCTTGGCCGCACATGAACGTGCTCAGCGTGTCTATGTGTTGGTGTAGCTGCCGAAGGCGAGGTCGGGACAGTTCGACGGCACTCGGCTCTTTCCGAAGATGTCCGAGCGTCGCTCGCTCACGGACACGCGCTACTATGATTGTGTGATGGGCGCGCGAGGGACTAGAGAGAGGGTAACTTTCGCGCGCGATCTGGCTGCACTGGTGCAGACCCTTTCACTATTTCGATCACAGGTGTTATTGAACTTCTCACAGAAGAATATACAAAAGGAGCATCTCACGGGACTTGAAATTCTCTCAGGTCAGCAATAGCACTGTTACTCGGTCCAGAAATCGGTCAAGATGATCGGATCAAAAGATTTTTTAAGGCAGTAGTAAAATTAAGACCTCCGCAACCAAAATACGATTGTACGTGGAACCCCAAATTCGTTCTATGTCTCTTATCTAGTTGGGGTCCAAATGAGGAATTATCCTTACAAAAGCTCTCTCTTAAGCTGATTACATTATTTGCTCTTACTACCGGCCATAGAATACAGACGCAACGTTTAATAAACATTTTAAACTTACACAAGACGGATACAGATTTACAGATAAAGATTCCCGGTAGAATCAAAACAACAGCACTAGGAAAAAATCAGCCAATATTATTGTTGCCTTATTATCATAGTGATACGTCAATTTGTCCCGCGACTACACTCGAATCGTATATGTGCAGAACCAAAGATTTACGTCAATCAGTCAAAACCTTGTTTATATCTTTTAAAAAACCATACTTAGCCGTGTCCAAACACACCTTAAGGGAGCTTTCCAGTGTGACAGCCCGAAAAATCGCTGTTTTTCGCGATTTTTTTTTTTAAAGAAAAAATAATTTAATCGGTCTGGTTTTTTTTTGTATATTAATTGGGTATTGAAGAATACAAAACAATTTTTTAAAGATCGATTTATTTCTTAATTAATATCTATAAAAATGATGAAACAGTTGTTGCAGAAAATGCACTTGGATGTGGTGTCCACGTTGAGGGTCACAATTTTGATCTGAAACAAAAAACACAAAAAGATTATTGATCGGTATATAATTGGCTTTCGTGCTATGGAGGCTTTTTTTTTTTTTTTTGCAAAAATGGCGCCGGTTTGAACAAAAAGTATCGATTTTAGCATTTTTTTTGGCAGTTTTTTTTTACAAAAAAATAGGAAGATGTCAAAAAAAAAAAAAGCTTCCATAGCACGATAAACAATGACGTTAAGAATATTGTGTAAAAAATTCAACTCGATAGCTTTAAAACTCTGCCCTCCAAGTTGGACACCGTTTTGAAACATGCTGTTTCGAGAAAAACGCGTTCAAAGTTTCAAGTGAGGAAATTTTAGGTAAATCGTTTACTTACGGTCAATCAGCGATGCCAGGTCCATACAATATCCCTTCTGCTTCTTCGAAAAGATCGTGCTCAATGGATTGTTCAGTCCGACGAGCTGTCCTCGCCTCTTTGCTATCCAGGGACGCCCGGCGGTTTGCTTGGGTGATGCGCGCATTCTTGTACTTAGCGGCGAAATCTGCGGCGCTCGGCCCTATCGTGCATCCCATCGTCTCCAAAATTTTTAAAATTGGATCGTAACCTCTATTGAAGGTGCACACAGCACACTGCGTAGCGATTTCTACTATCTGCTTGCCGCAGAATACGTGCTTTGGGGCTAGTTGCCACACACAGTGATTGAAGCTCTCGTTATTGTTTTGAGTGTTCGCGCCCGTACATCGTTCTAAGAGATCCTCCGTTGTTAGATCATCGTAAATCGGCTTTAAAACTTGTTGTACGTCTTCGTTTTAAATTTTAAAGCCCAATCCGCGAATCGATTTTTTTAAAAACTTCACGTCGCTATTACACTTTTTGCACTTCAACAGTTCCTGAAGAGCGCCGAAAACCAAAAAGAACTCCCAAATCACATAGCTAAATGTTTGATCGATTCGGACTTCAAACTCTGGACTCTTTTTCAAGATTTTTGCTGCCGAAGTGCTCGCAAACGTTAGATCCGTTTCGATATCGTGTCGATTTGTTCCCTTGAAACCCGCGGATCTTTTTCGTTCATTTCGCGGATGTCCGCTTCTCGAGCCTTTTCTATCCTGCCACGCACATTTCTCTTTCGTAGATCTATCCATTTTGAATGTCGAAGCCGAACTGAAAGACGAACCGGACTCACGTTGGAAGGTACACGAGCAGGTAGGAACGAGACAATAGAAATAACGATCGCACGGGCAGACGGCCGACGCGGCAGCTGTAGCGCTCCGTTGCCTTCTTCCAAGAAATGCTGTACAGTAACCGAACTAATCTGAATTTCGGCATGAAAATTTCAGGGAATATTCGGAAGAGTGTATAGTATTCGATAAAGCAAAAAAAAAAAAATCGATTTTTGGAAAATTTCACACTGGAAAGCTCCCTTAAGTCGATGGGTGAAAAAAGTACTGCACGATAGCGGGATAGATACAGAGAAATTCTCAGCTCACAGTACACGACATGCTTCCACATCGGCGGCCAAGCGAAAGGGCATAAATGTCGATTTGATCCGAAAAACTGCAGGTTGGACGAAAGACTCCGCAACCTTTGCACAATTTTATGACCGTCCTATTGTGGAAGATAAGAGTCAGTTTGCGATATCAATATTAAATAACTAGATGCGATATCAATATCACGTATTAAAAAACAACCGTTATTGTTCGAATCCTTGCTTGGAAAATAAATAATGTTTTATTTTCCCCATACCCTGTATAACACATTAATTTACCGCCGTAACAAGCTTTGAACATCTACGATTGATCTTAAGGAAAGAGGCGCGTAATACAATTACATGATTAAACGAACTTACCTGTAAGTGAAGTTCTATCATGATTGTATGAAGCGCCTCTTCCGAAAGGTCAGTCCCACCCGGAACCCCCTTTTTTCCTTAACTCAAAAAAGAACCCTCGATCGATTACGGCGGTGCTTTAAAACAAAGTATGAGAGTAACTGGTGACACGGGCAACGAGCGAGTCTTTTTATTTTGGCTTTAAAAATTGTGGCAACATCGGCATGAAGTAGGGGGACTACGATTGATCTTTCGGAAGAGGCGCTTCATACAATCATGATAGAACTTCACTTACAGGTAAGTTCGTTTAATCATGTAATTTTACATAATTCCCATCACGGCTCACGCATGGTAATAGAATCTGTAATTTTTTATTTCAATTTGACAAATTTGGCAAGAAGACAGCCGTTCGTCTATCCATTTTGATATATCTCCGTAGAACTCTTAACCGTGCAGTTAACCGTGCACTCTTAACCCAAACAAACCCAAACATTATCCAGTCAAATTTGGTGAAATCCTGAAGAGCCGTTTAGGAAATCCGTGGAAAACTGGGGGGGGGGCGTGTGCGACTCCTTCTTAATAACTGCTCGCGCCACGGAAAGAGTTAGAATAAAAAAAGTGTTCACAACCGGTAGTATTGTTATACATAATAAGAGTTAGCCGGTGTCAGCTGCCTGGTCACCGAAGTTTTGCAGCGGCCCCACACGTAGAGAGTGGGCTTCTTCTTAACCCCATGCTTAAAAGTGCTTCAAGTCTGCGTGGTAAAAATGGAACCTGAAAGTGACTGCTGCCATCTACTTTTCGAAAAACGTAATAGATCGGCCATCAGCGAAATAGCGTACTAAATCATATACAAAAGTAATAGATCTGTTACAATTGTAATAGATTGGCATTACGGCCCGTAATGCCAGCGACCCAATTTTAGCTTAAGGGGTAAGGCCACTGTAAATTTTTTGAAAAATCGATTTTTTTTTATTGGCTTAAAAAATAGTTTAAACCCTCTAGAATAAGAAAAAAAAGGTCCTGTGCGAAAAAAAATTTGTTGTCCTTAGGAAATGAAGGTCGCCGCCAAGCGTGTCAAAACTTGCTCCGAAACGACTGCAATTATATCGGAGATGGCGATTCCAAAACTTTCAAAGGCATCGTGGATTCGAAGCCTTATGAAAATGTTGATGTTAAAAAAAAAGAGTGCATAGATCACGTGCAAAAAAGAATGGGCACTCGATTGAGAAAGTTAAAAAAGGAACAAAAGGTCTCGGGGGAAGAGGAAAACTCACTGCCAAATTGATTGACGAACTAAGCATTTATTACGGCTTAGCAATCCGTCGAAATTCCGATTCCATCAAAAATATGAAAAATGAGATCTGGGCAACCCTTTTTCACAAAATGTCAACGGATGAAAAGCCTCAGCACGAAATATGTTCGGAGAATTGGTGCAGTTGGAAGAAAGCGAAAGCAGAAAATGCCTTGGATGCGTATCATCACAATCAGCCAATGAGTGAGGAGGTTTATCAAGCCATCAAACCCATCTACATGGAATTGAGCCGGGACGAGTTGCTGGAGCGTTGCTTGGGGGCCTATACTCAAAACAATAACGAAAGTTTCAACGCTACCGTTTGGAGTTTGGCCCCCAAATCATCCTCAAGCGGAAAAACTGTACTAGATATTGCGACGGATATCGCTGTTTGCATATTCAATGGCGGCCTTACCAACGTCTTGCAAATATTCAAGATGTTGGAGGTGGAAATTGGTGTACAGTTATATAATTTCTGCATCGAAGCCGACGCCAAACGCATCACGCACGCGGAGACATCTCTGAGCGACGCGGCCAAAAGTGCGCGCGCGCTCCAAAAATCAACCAGGAAAGACGAAGAAGACGAAAATTAGGCTATCGAAGGACAAATATATGGTGCTGGGATTGCAGACTAACGGTAAACATTTTTTTTAACTTCTTTTTTTAATTTTTTCCAATAAAAAACTATTCGCAAAACTTTAAACGCGTTTTTCTCGAAACATGGTTTTTCAAAATGGCACGCAGCATAACTCGAACAATTTTCATTTTTTTTACTTGAAATTTTAACCAGATGTGAACATTTACATTATCTTGAGAATGTCGATCGGAATTTTCAAGAACTTTATTTATTGATTTTTTATTAACAAAAAACTTGCCGTTTTTTTCGTCAAAAATCAATTTTTTTTTCAAACGCACGCCAAATCCACAAAAATTGATACTTTTTAAAATCCGATCGACATTCTCTAGCTATAGCCCTCTAGATTAATGGTTTTTTTTTTTTGTTCTAGATTCAAAAGTGCACCAGTGGTGCTGCGTGCCGCGGAGCCCTGGAAGCAAAACATGTCCCGGGAAGATAGCTGTGGAACCGCCATTTTGTTTTTTTTTACTGTAAAAAAATTTTATAATAAAGTTTAATGTATGCCCGATAACACCATTAAAAGTTTTTTTTCAAATACCTTCAATTTCGGGAGCAAAAAATTAGTGAAAAAACCTATTTTTTTGGGCCGTTACAGTGGCCTTACTCCTTAACGATCTCCTGCACGACTTCATTTACTACGAGGAAATTATGAGTGAGCGAGTCGAGCGAGTCTAATCAGCAGGAGAGGGAGCCTCTCGTGACGTCGAAACAGAGACCGACGCTTTCGCGCCAAGCAACCAGGGTTGCAAAATTTGTAATGAAAAAGTAATGCATTATTCATTACTTTTTTAATGGGTAATGAAAAAATATTTCATTACCCATTACATTACATTCAGTAATGTAAAAAAATTCCACTACTCATTACATTATATTTTGTAATGTAAAAAAATTCCATTACTCATTACATTATATTTTGTAATGTAAAAATATTCCGTTGCCCAATACATTCGATTTTGTAATGTAAAAAATCTCCGTTACCCATTACATTATATTTTGTAATGTAAAAAAATTCCAATACTCATTACATTATATTTTGTAATGTAAAAATATTCCGTTGCCCATTACATTAGATTTTGTAATGTAAAAAATCTCCGTTACCCATTCCATTATATTTTCTATTGTAAAAAAATTCCATTACTTATTACATTGGAATTTGTAATGTAAAAAACTTCCATTACACATTACAGTCGAACCTTGTAATGGGCAATGGACATGTTTTACATTACAAAGTCCATTACCAATGTAATGGGTAATAGAATTTTTTTACATTACAAAATCCGATGTAATGAGTAATGGATGGATGGATGGATGGATGGATGGATGGATGGATGGATGGATGGATGGATGGATGGATGGATGGATGGATGGATGGATGGATGGATGGATGGATGGATGGATGGATGGATGGATGGATGGATGGATGGATGGATGGATGGATGGATGGATGGATGGATGGATGGATGGATGGATGGATGGATGGATGGATGGATGGATGGATGGATGGATGGATGGATGGATGGATGGATGGATGGATGGATGGATGGATGGATGGATGGATGGATGGATGGATGGATGGATGGATGGATGGATGGATGGATGGATGGATGGATGGATGGATGGATGGATGGATGGATGGATGGATGGATGGATGGATGGATGGATGGATGGATGGATGGATGGATGGATGGATGGATGGATGGATGGATGGATGGATGGATGGATGGATGGATGGATGGATGGATGGATGGATGGATGGATGGATGGATGGATGGATGGATGGATGGATGGATGGATGGATGGATGGATGGATGGATGGATGGATGGATGGATGGATGGATGGATGGATGGATGGATGGATGGATGGATGGATGGATGGATGGATGGATGGATGGATGGATGGATGGATGGATGGATGGATGGATGGATGGATGGATGGATGGATGGATGGATGGATGGATGGATGGATGGATGGATGGATGGATGGATGGATGGATGGATGGATGGATGGATGGATGGATGGATGGATGGATGGATGGATGGATGGATGGATGGATGGATGGATGGATGGATGGATGGATGGATGGATGGATGGATGGATGGATGGATGGATGGATGGATGGATGGATGGATGGATGGATGGATGGATGGATGGATGGATGGATGGATGGATGGATGGATGGATGGATGGATGGATGGATGGATGGATGGATGGATGGATGGATGGATGGATGGATGGATGGATGGATGGATGGATGGATGGATGGATGGATGGATGGATGGATGGATGGATGGATGGATGGATGGATGGATGGATGGATGGATGGATGGATGGATGGATGGATGGATGGATGGATGGATGGATGGATGGATGGATGGATGGATGGATGGATGGATGGATGGATGGATGGATGGATGGATGGATGGATGGATGGATGGATGGATGGATGGATGGATGGATGGATGGATGGATGGATGGATGGATGGATGGATGGATGGATGGATGGATGGATGGATGGATGGATGGATGGATGGATGGATGGATGGATGGATGGATGGATGGATGGATGGATGGATGGATGGATGGATGGATGGATGGATGGATGGATGGATGGATGGATGGATGGATGGATGGATGGATGGATGGATGGATGGATGGATGGATGGATGGATGGATGGATGGATGGATGGATGGATGGATGGATGGATGGATGGATGGATGGATGGATGGATGGATGGATGGATGGATGGATGGATGGATGGATGGATGGATGGATGGATGGATGGATGGATGGATGGATGGATGGATGGATGGATGGATGGATGGATGGATGGATGGATGGATGGATGGATGGATGGATGGATGGATGGATGGATGGATGGATGGATGGATGGATGGATGGATGGATGGATGGATGGATGGATGGATGGATGGATGGATGGATGGATGGATGGATGGATGGATGGATGGATGGATGGATGGATGGATGGATGGATGGATGGATGGATGGATGGATGGATGGATGGATGGATGGATGGATGGATGGATGGATGGATGGATGGATGGATGGATGGATGGATGGATGGATGGATGGATGGATGGATGGATGGATGGATGGATGGATGGATGGATGGATGGATGGATGGATGGATGGATGGATGGATGGATGGATGGATGGATGGATGGATGGATGGATGGATGGATGGATGGATGGATGGATGGATGGATGGATGGATGGATGGATGGATGGATGGATGGATGGATGGATGGATGGATGGATGGATGGATGGATGGATGGATGGATGGATGGATGGATGGATGGATGGATGGATGGATGGATGGATGGATGGATGGATGGATGGATGGATGGATGGATGGATGGATGGATGGATGGATGGATGGATGGATGGATGGATGGATGGATGGATGGATGGATGGATGGATGGATGGATGGATGGATGGATGGATGGATGGATGGATGGATGGATGGATGGATGGATGGATGGATGGATGGATGGATGGATGGATGGATGGATGGATGGATGGATGGATGGATGGATGGATGGATGGATGGATGGATGGATGGATGGATGGATGGATGGATGGATGGATGGATGGATGGATGGATGGATGGATGGATGGATGGATGGATGGATGGATGGATGGATGGATGGATGGATGGATGGATGGATGGATGGATGGATGGATGGATGGATGGATGGATGGATGGATGGATGGATGGATGGATGGATGGATGGATGGATGGATGGATGGATGGATGGATGGATGGATGGATGGATGGATGGATGGATGGATGGATGGATGGATGGATGGATGGATGGATGGATGGATGGATGGATGGATGGATGGATGGATGGATGGATGGATGGATGGATGGATGGATGGATGGATGGATGGATGGATGGATGGATGGATGGATGGATGGATGGATGGATGGATGGATGGATGGATGGATGGATGGATGGATGGATGGATGGATGGATGGATGGATGGATGGATGGATGGATGGATGGATGGATGGATGGATGGATGGATGGATGGATGGATGGATGGATGGATGGATGGATGGATGGATGGATGGATGGATGGATGGATGGATGGATGGATGGATGGATGGATGGATGGATGGATGGATGGATGGATGGATGGATGGATGGATGGATGGATGGATGGATGGATGGATGGATGGATGGATGGATGGATGGATGGATGGATGGATGGATGGATGGATGGATGGATGGATGGATGGATGGATGGATGGATGGATGGATGGATGGATGGATGGATGGATGGATGGATGGATGGATGGATGGATGGATGGATGGATGGATGGATGGATGGATGGATGGATGGATGGATGGATGGATGGATGGATGGATGGATGGATGGATGGATGGATGGATGGATGGATGGATGGATGGATGGATGGATGGATGGATGGATGGATGGATGGATGGATGGATGGATGGATGGATGGATGGATGGATGGATGGATGGATGGATGGATGGATGGATGGATGGATGGATGGATGGATGGATGGATGGATGGATGGATGGATGGATGGATGGATGGATGGATGGATGGATGGATGGATGGATGGATGGATGGATGGATGGATGGATGGATGGATGGATGGATGGATGGATGGATGGATGGATGGATGGATGGATGGATGGATGGATGGATGGATGGATGGATGGATGGATGGATGGATGGATGGATGGATGGATGGATGGATGGATGGATGGATGGATGGATGGATGGATGGATGGATGGATGGATGGATGGATGGATGGATGGATGGATGGATGGATGGATGGATGGATGGATGGATGGATGGATGGATGGATGGATGGATGGATGGATGGATGGATGGATGGATGGATGGATGGATGGATGGATGGATGGATGGATGGATGGATGGATGGATGGATGGATGGATGGATGGATGGATGGATGGATGGATGGATGGATGGATGGATGGATGGATGGATGGATGGATGGATGGATGGATGGATGGATGGATGGATGGATGGATGGATGGATGGATGGATGGATGGATGGATGGATGGATGGATGGATGGATGGATGGATGGATGGATGGATGGATGGATGGATGGATGGATGGATGGATGGATGGATGGATGGATGGATGGATGGATGGATGGATGGATGGATGGATGGATGGATGGATGGATGGATGGATGGATGGATGGATGGATGGATGGATGGATGGATGGATGGATGGATGGATGGATGGATGGATGGATGGATGGATGGATGGATGGATGGATGGATGGATGGATGGATGGATGGATGGATGGATGGATGGATGGATGGATGGATGGATGGATGGATGGATGGATGGATGGATGGATGGATGGATGGATGGATGGATGGATGGATGGATGGATGGATGGATGGATGGATGGATGGATGGATGGATGGATGGATGGATGGATGGATGGATGGATGGATGGATGGATGGATGGATGGATGGATGGATGGATGGATGGATGGATGGATGGATGGATGGATGGATGGATGGATGGATGGATGGATGGATGGATGGATGGATGGATGGATGGATGGATGGATGGATGGATGGATGGATGGATGGATGGATGGATGGATGGATGGATGGATGGATGGATGGATGGATGGATGGATGGATGGATGGATGGATGGATGGATGGATGGATGGATGGATGGATGGATGGATGGATGGATGGATGGATGGATGGATGGATGGATGGATGGATGGATGGATGGATGGATGGATGGATGGATGGATGGATGGATGGATGGATGGATGGATGGATGGATGGATGGATGGATGGATGGATGGATGGATGGATGGATGGATGGATGGATGGATGGATGGATGGATGGATGGATGGATGGATGGATGGATGGATGGATGGATGGATGGATGGATGGATGGATGGATGGATGGATGGATGGATGGATGGATGGATGGATGGATGGATGGATGGATGGATGGATGGATGGATGGATGGATGGATGGATGGATGGATGGATGGATGGATGGATGGATGGATGGATGGATGGATGGATGGATGGATGGATGGATGGATGGATGGATGGATGGATGGATGGATGGATGGATGGATGGATGGATGGATGGATGGATGGATGGATGGATGGATGGATGGATGGATGGATGGATGGATGGATGGATGGATGGATGGATGGATGGATGGATGGATGGATGGATGGATGGATGGATGGATGGATGGATGGATGGATGGATGGATGGATGGATGGATGGATGGATGGATGGATGGATGGATGGATGGATGGATGGATGGATGGATGGATGGATGGATGGATGGATGGATGGATGGATGGATGGATGGATGGATGGATGGATGGATGGATGGATGGATGGATGGATGGATGGATGGATGGATGGATGGATGGATGGATGGATGGATGGATGGATGGATGGATGGATGGATGGATGGATGGATGGATGGATGGATGGATGGATGGATGGATGGATGGATGGATGGATGGATGGATGGATGGATGGATGGATGGATGGATGGATGGATGGATGGATGGATGGATGGATGGATGGATGGATGGATGGATGGATGGATGGATGGATGGATGGATGGATGGATGGATGGATGGATGGATGGATGGATGGATGGATGGATGGATGGATGGATGGATGGATGGATGGATGGATGGATGGATGGATGGATGGATGGATGGATGGATGGATGGATGGATGGATGGATGGATGGATGGATGGATGGATGGATGGATGGATGGATGGATGGATGGATGGAAGGATGGATGGATGGATGGATGGATGGATGGATGGATGGATGGATGGATGGATGGATGGATGGATGGATGGATGGATGGATGGATGGATGGATGGATGGATGGATGGATGGAAGGATGGATGGATGGATGGATGGATGGATGGATGGATGGATGGATGGATGGATGGATGGATGGATAGATGGATGGATGGATGGATGGATGGATGGATGGATGGATGGATGGATAGATGGATGGATCTCTCTCTCTCTCTCTCTCTCTCTCTCTCACCTCACAAGTATGCAGCTCCTTGGATAACGACTGAACTTAAAAACTCGATTCTCCAACGTAACAAATTATTTCGGCGAGCCAAACGTTCTAAGAATACGCAAATTTTCAGAGAATATCGGCTGATTAGAGATCAAGTGACAGCGCAGTTGCGTAGTGCGAGGGAACTTTTTCTGTGTAATAAAGTTTCTGCAATTAATGATCCATCCCGCTTATGGAAGGTACTTGCTGACATGGGAATTATTAAATCTAATATCTTTTCGCCACTCAGTTTTTTTAGCTCAAATGAATTAAATAGGTATTTTGCCTCTATTACTGGTAATGGCGACCAGCTCTCGAATAGCGATTTTTCCGTATCATTAAACTCTAGTCCTCAACCTCAGTATTCCTTCTCTTTTTCTGTAGTGACGGAACTCACCGTAGCTAAATATCTTGCTACGTCAACTACTTCCTCTCTCCGCTCCGGCTCTGATGGTCGGTCTGCTTTTTCGATTAGCAAGGCTAAGGCGCCCATCTCTCCGATAGTGGCCAAAATATTCAAATGGTCCATTCAATACGCTCATTTCCCCAGTCTGTGGAAGAGGGCTCTCATCCGACCGCTAGCAAAAGTCAAAACGCCAAGGACGGCATCTGACGTGAGGCCCATTGCAAATCTTCCTGAAATATCTAAAGTATTTGAGCGCATTCTCCATCGACAAATAACTGATTTTCTCAACCAACATAACATCCTTAATGAGCGTCAATCTGGCTTTAGAGAGTGTTTTAGTACGCAGACAGCTCTGCTAAGAATTTCAGATGACATCCGTCGTGCGATCGACCAAAAAATGTTAACAATTCTAGTCCTGTTTGACTTCAGTAAAGCCTTCGATACAATACCCAACCTACGACTATTGGTTAAGCTTAGAGCCATCGGATTCTCCATTCAAACTGTCAAATGGGTGTACTCATATCTTACAGGTAGATCACAAGCTGTAGTGGATGACCAGGGAGGGTGCTCGGACTGGATACCCTCTTCCAGGGGTGTTCCTCAGGGCTCCGTCCTTGGTCCCCTACTCTTTTCATTATTTATCAATGACATTGGAGCAAATTTACGTTATTCCAGCTTGATATTTGCCGATGATACACAAATGTATTTATACTGTCACCCCAGAGATCTCGAAAAGGGTATCGAAATGATCACTCACGATGTCAATGTCATCTCTAATTTTGCGGATACAAACGGTCTCTCTTTGAACTCAACAAAGTCCAAAGCTCTTATTTTCGGAAGCTCAACTTATATCCGCGAGATAGAACTCAAAAACTGTCCACCAATTCTTATTAATAATTCGGTCCTGCCATTTACGAGCGAGGCACGCAATCTTGGTGTTTCTTTTACCTCAAATTTATCCTGGCGACTTCACGTGGCGCTTGTCTCCAGGAATGTAAATAACGTTTTATTCAGACTGAAATATCAGAAGAACTCGCTATCCACTACGTTGCGCGCAAAGCTCATTACCACATTAGTTTTTCCTTATCTAGATTATTGTTGTCTTGTCTATCATGACTTGACTGATGAACTTAATACTAAATTACAGAGACTCGTTAACTGCTGTATTCGCTTTATCTTCAATCTCAAGCGCGACACACATATTACGCCATATCGCCACCGGCTATGCTGGATATCGGTCAAGAACCGACGACTTTACTTTTTGGGGCTGATTACCTATCGAATTCTTTATCTGCAGATGCCATCTTACATTAAGGAACTCCTTCCGTTTACCCGCTCTTCCCAGAGAAGTTCTGCTAGACTACCCCCTAAACTATTTACTATCCCACCTCACCGTACCTCTATTCTTCAGCGATCTTTTGGACTTTCCGCTGCTTACTTCTGGAACTCTTTACCATCTCACGTCAGCAATTCACCTTCTATCCATATTTTAAAAAGTCGCTTGCACGCTCACTTGTTACAATCCGAACTTGCCTGAATTGCGCATGTCTTTCCCTTATTCAGGCTTAGAAATATAAGTACCATAGTTTTAAGTGTAGTTATAATT
>OX632361.1:14530059-14651428 GCA_951751655.1 Ophion costatus | reverse complement strand
AAAATGTAAAGTAATGGGTAATGGAAACGGTAATGCATTACAAAAAGTAATGCATTATTTGCAACCCTGCAAGCAACGAGCAGCCGAGAAATGAGCAGAGAGGAGCAGCTACGAAGAGGCGAGGCACGAGCGATAGGAGCGAGTAAGATGTACACGGAAGCTGAAAGTAAGTGCTACAATTGTTCGAATATGGGACATGGAGCTCGGGATTGTCCCGCGCCAAAGAAGGAGTTTAAATTTTATAAGTGTGGTAAATCGGGACAGATTGGTCACCGGTGCACAGAGCCGGCACAGGGGTCGGTCCAGACAACAGGGAGGACGCACGACGCAGCAGTCCTAAAGTATTCAAAGAAGGCGCGCATAGGGGACCGCGTCTTGGCCGTATTTGTTTATCCGGGAAGCTCGGAGTGCCCGATAAGGGCAACGATGGCGCTAACCGAGGGGTTCCGGATGGAAGCGGCACCGCGGGTCCTCAAGGGATTCGGACCGCTGGATTGCGCAGGGACCAGTCCTGGCGTGATCGCATCACGGTATCCATCGACGGCGTTGAGGTTCCGGACGTGGCACTAAGGTTCGTAACAGACAATGCACAGCCCATGGAGGCCCTGATCGGGCGTACGTAGCTGGCTGTAGAAAGGCGGGAATCGTGACGGACACGCAGTCCCCATACAGGAGTCCAGTGCTTTTAGTGCGGAAAAAGTGGGGAAGCCCGATTATGTGTCAACACCCGCAAACGGAATCGGCAAACGGAGCGGGTGCATTTTCCGCTGCCGAACATCCACGAGCATCTGACGCAAATAAGACAGAGCTCCTTATTCATTGTTCTCGATATGGTGCATGGTTATTTACAGATACCATTGACACATGACGCAAGGGAAAAGACATCGTGCCCTGGGACCGCTGCGGGACGACGTCGTTTTCTACTATTTAGACGACATTCTCATTCCAAGTCGGGATTAGTCGACCATTCGAGGAACGTTGGAGAAGGTGTTTTTCGCTTTCTGAGGGGCAGGACTGACGATGATGCTGTCGAAGTGCCGGTTTCTTAACAGGAAGTTGACGAACCTAGGATACGAGCTGTCTGGAGATGGCATAGAACCGGGCGAGGAGAAACTGAGGGCCGTACGAGAGTTCCCGAGGCCGCAAAATGTACACAAGGTGCGTCGTTACCTCGGCCTGACTGAAATCCGCAGGTAATCCGTTGGAATGCAGCGCTTTCCGAGTACGACTGCAAGATCGTCCATCGACCGGGGTCAAGGATGGCACATGTGGACGCCTTGAGCCGAGCTCCAGTGGGAGAAGCCGGAAGTGAGCAGCCCAACGCGGTGATGGCGCTCACGAGTGAAGAAGACTTGGTACGCATGTATCAGCACGGAAACCTCGAGCTAGCCGCGATTCGGGACATCTTGCGGAAGTGAAAGGGCGATCGCAAATTCTCGTCAGAAACATTCAAATTAATAATTGACACAATGCTATCAAATGTCTTCACTCCTGTTTGTTTGTATAACAGCAGTCTCAATCCATCCGGAAATTTTGCCGCAAATGCGGCAGTTTTATGGCCTCGACACGTGGTGATAGCCAACAATTTACCATGTCTGACGATTACCTCAATCCCATCAGTCCTTCACTGCAACCATTACCACTTTCACTGTCGACTCATTATGACAATCCTTACCCAGTCATACCCGTAACGGCTGCTGCGAACAACAACATCCAGTCAATACGATTTGCTGAAGCGGCAGATCAATCTTACAAACCCACACATCTGTGAGCTGACAATGCTGAGAATTTTGATACAGAAAATATTCAAAAGAACCGTCCTCGACAAATGATATCTCAATTTATGAACCAGCCGATTTCTGGAAACTCACCTAATTCTTCCTCCGTGTTTGAACGTAGGGTCTTGAATGAGCTGCAGTGTATAAGGTAAGTATATATTGTAGATCGAGTTGGAAACAACGTAACCCTTGTCAAATTTCTCTGTATGACTAACATGACAAAAATCGCTGCTTTTGGGAAAAAGGTAACCAAAATTGAAAAGGCCATTGCAATTAAGAAGTCAAATGAGAGTCACTTGCTCGATGCTCCGGAAGGTTTTCCATCAAAATCGGTTGCGGAATTCGATGCATTTGAAAATGCTGAGCAAGCAATGCACGATAGATTGGTGAGCATGGTCTCCATAGGCTAGCTATACCTATTGATGAATTAACTCAATGCGTACTATCAGAAACAAATTCTCAAATATTCCTGTTTTTGATTGATCATAGCAAGAGTATTTGGAGCATTTGGGAGGTCAAACTACTCGGGAAGCGATAAATTGCTACATTCGAGTTGTAATGACGAACACGCTGCACAGTGAGACAGGATCCCAAAAAGCTGGCCAAAACCTCAAAACGTTGTCTAACGGCTTTGAAATTTTCTACTCGGGGGTTTTCGTGGTCGCTGCTAACGAATCCAATATTAGTTGTGGCAAAAAATGGCAGATCCAATATGGCGACCGAGTATATTATAAAATTCTTATTTTTCGGTGAAATTTTGCATTGGCGGGTTTTACATTGCGCTAATTACGAATAAGATATTTGTTTTCAAATAAACAAAATATTTTAATCGTAATTGCATCGGCAAAGTATAAGAATCAGAAAGATTCCGGTGAACTAGGTACAAATGAATTAAACATGAAAATTAGATAAAAATAGTATACCTTAGGCCCGAAAGTTGGATTTCCTGGCATGTGCGATATAAACGCCAAGGCGAAGCTTCGGCTTTCATATCGCACATGCCAGGAAATCCAACATTTGGGCCGTGGGTTGTATACTATTTTTCTTGATCCCATAGCCGAAAGTACGGGCCTAATTAATGTATGTAATTCGGTGCAATTAATGCTGTCATTGGTGCTGTCAGCTGTCATCTGTCGGTTGTCAGCCGGCGTACTTGCCGAAAGTACGTACATTCGGCTAGGGGAGCAAGAAAAATCAATTTTTTAAAATTTGTACACTACATCTACATTGGATTAATCTGGTCACATTCACTATCATTAGATTCAATATCGGTATGTATAGTGGACATGTCAGTGTCGTCTTCAGTGTCCCTGTCATCGGGTACAGTTAAATGTAGAGCTTCAAGCGACATTGGTTTTTTTTCTTTTTCGGTAGTTCTTGTACACTTGAAATGTATGGATCGTAGCTAATTAACAGACGGCAAAATACATCTTGCATTGCCAAAGAACGGCTGCTTTTGCGCGAGAAACCCTGGCGAATTTTTTAAATATATTTGTGGCACGTTTCCTATGCTTCCTCAGACATCTGACCGATTGGCAGTAAAGCCGAAGCAATGATTTGCGGACCATGAATAAGCAGTTTATGGATCGATGGTGGCATGCAGAACCATGAGTACAATTCAATAAATAACTTCGCAGTTTCCCAAGCATAACCTCTGAATGTCGGGGTATTAATTGACGAAATCGTTTGTAAAATGGAGTGGAATCTTGTGATTCAACGAATGTCTACTCCAGTAATTTCAGCTGAAATTGTAGCGTTTTCGAAAAAGCGACGAGCAGTGTTGCCATCATTCGTGCTCCCAAACTCTGGCTTCGGCTGGTCAATAATAAGGCCTACATTTTTCTTGAAAGATTTCGGGGTGCCTTTTTTCGATTCTTAAGGGGTGAGTCTACTTTGAAAATTTGACATGAAGAAATCGACGATGATGAGCAATCAAAAGGGATTTTGTACGATGCAGGAATTGCCGATTGAGTTTAGGTAAGAGTTTTTCATAGTATAAACTTCAAGCGCGTTTTTCTCGAAACAACGTTTTCAACATCTAGCTCCATCGTATCTCTAAAACTAATAAACCGATTCTCTTGAAATTTGAACCACATATTGTAAACATGATTCGCAACAAGATGACCCTCGATGGTTTAAAAATTTTGATTTTTACTCTTTTTTTTGCGAAAAAACGCGTTTTTTAAAACTTTGTTCGTTCTTCATCTGCCATTTTTTTATTTTGTGATAAAACTTTATATCCGAGGGTCATTTTGTAGCTGGTGTCATACCGAATCTAATGGACTTTGATTTTTTTGTTTCAGACAAGCCGTTGCCGAGTTGTGATGGAGCTACCTAGCCCACCAATTCTTGCCGCGTTACGTTAAACTATATTTATTGTATTTTAGTTTTAAGGCTTTCACGGCTCTTTATGTAATTTGAAGAGTATGTGGCTTCCGGATGGAGGCCGTGTTGAGAATCAGCGTTGTGCCGACGTTTCGCAAACGTTACAGTCTGCATCATCAGGGCTGAGAGCTCCGATACTGAAGCTCCCGTGTCTCAGGCATTCCTTATATACTTGCAGTCATCGTTCCAGATCACTGCACCAGCCAATCAGATGTTTTAATTGATCGGCCGGTCAATTAAAAAACCGGGAGGACGGTGTGCCAAATGGGATTGACGTGATATCCACCATCTCTGTTTAGATTGTCCGGATGTTTTCGGATTTCCAAGCCTTCTCGGTGTTTCCTAGAAAAATAGCTGTTTGATGGGGCCAGACTTTGGGCTTTATCGAACTGGATGGCATGACCAGTTTCCATCCAATGCTCGGCCAGGGCTGATTGTCCAATGTGGCCATATTTGATACACCGTTGATGTTCTTTGATCCGTGTACTGATCTTCCTCCCGGTTTCTCCTATGTACACTTTACCGCATGAGCAGGGTATCTTGTACACTCCTGGTGCACTTAATGGTGGTCTTTGGTCTTTTGCACTCGGAACCACTTGTGCTAGCTTCTTCTGAGGTTTGAAGATGACTCGCACGTTATGTTTCCCAAGGACCCTGCCTATGCGATCGGTTATGCCCTGAAGGTATGGAAGGGAAGTTGTTGCTATTATTTGTCCTTCATTCTCCCCTTCAGGTTCTGTTACCGTTTTTGGATCGGCTATTTTTCTTCTTAGTTGTTTGATCGTTCTTTCGATGTTGCCTGGCTTGTAGCCATTATCTCCTAAAGCTTTGCGTAGATGTTCTAGTTCATCCTCGAGAGAGTTCGGTTCGGAGATCGCTAGAGCTCTGTAGACCAGAGAGCTTATGACCGATTGTTTTTGGGAGGGGTGGTGATGGGACGTAGCGTGGAGATATCTATCCGTGTGCGTTGGTTTCCGGTAAACTTTGTGGCCCAAAGTGCCATCGTTTTTCCGTTGAACCAGTACATCCAGAAAAGGAATTTGATTGTCCTGTTCTATCTCCATGGTGAATTGTATATTGGGGTGCTGGGAGTTGGGGAAGGTTAAGAAATGATTGAGGTTTTCTTTACCGTGACTCCAAATGACGAAGGTGTCATCGACGTATCGGAACCAGGTTGAGGGTTTGAGAGGTGCTTCTTGCAGAATTCTGTTCTCGAAATTCTCCATAAAGATGTTGGCGATGATAGGGGAAATCGGGGAACCCATGGCTGCGCCTGAAGTTTGTTCATAAAACTGGGATTGGAATTGGAAATATGTAGAGTTTAGGCAATGTTCTATGAGGGCTAGTAGGTTAGGAGCAACTTTTTGGGATTTTCTGACTATTTCTAGGGTTTCATGGGTTGGGACGTTTGTGAACAACGATACAACATCGAAACTTACTAGAATGTCTTCTGGTTGTACCTTGATGGACTGGATCTTATTCACAAATTCCCGAGAGTTTTGGATATGGGAGTTGTTGAGGCCTACGAGTTCCTGCAAGGGTTTGCAGAGAAAACGTGCCAAATGATATGTAGGGCTGCCTATGTTGCTAACGATGGGCCTTAGTGGGATGTTGTTTTTGTGTATCTTTGGCAGACCGTAAAGCCTGGGTGGTAGGGATTCCTTGGGTGTAAGGATTTTGATAAGGTTCTCCGACAGACCAGCCTTCTTTAGAAGTGTCGTTGTTTTCTTTTCTACGCTTGATGTTGGGTCACGTGATAGTTTCTTGTACGTGTTGGTGTCCTCGAGCAGGTTCATCATTTTCCTGCAGTAGTCCGTTTTGTCCATGATAACAGTAGCATTCCCTTTATCAGCTGGTAGTACTAAGATGTCCTTGTTTTTCTTCAAATTTTGAAGAGCAAGGTGTTCTTCCTTTGTGATGTTCTGCTGAGGGGGTTTTGCTTTGTGTAGAATATTGGTTATCCGTTGCCTGATATCGTTGCTAGTATCAGGTGGGAGACGGTAGATGGCAGTTTCCACCTGGCTGATGATTTCTCTGGTTGGAATGTCTGTCGGTGTGATGGCGAAATTGTGCCCTTTTGCGAGGACTGATGTTTCAGCTGCGGAGAGTGGGTGGCTGCTTAGGTTTTTTACTGTGTGGGTTAGGATGGGTTGTTTCGTCTGTGGGCATAGTTTCCTGAATTTTTCTATTTGATTCCTGGACCTCAGGTCTGCACAGTGGAGGGCTTGTTCGTGTGTGACCCGGTCAAGATCTTCCCACAGCTGTGGTTCCAAACAGTCAGATAGGCGTAGGTGAAGTTTAAGGAGTTTTTGGGAATTTTGGTCTAAAAGCTTTTTGGTGACAGATATTCTCTCCTTTACCAGTCTCAGCGAGGCCTGGTGGAGGATAGTCTTGGCTTGTTTTGATGGAAAGGGGTTTTTTAATTGAAAACATTTCGGTACCACTTGATGGTCGCGGCACCTTTTTAGGAATGTTAACGAGCACAGCTGGATGTGCAGAGTTTTCCTGAGTTTGGAAAAGGTGTTAACAGAACCCAAAATAGCCTCTCCGTGTAGGCGTTTTATTTTAGTTTTAAGGCTTTCACGGCTCTTTATGTAATTTGAAGAGTATGTGGCTTCCGGATGGAGGCCGTGTTGAGAATCAGCGTTGTGCCGACGTTTCGCAAACGTTACAGTCTGCATCATCAGGGCTGAGAGCTCCGATACTGAAGCTCCCGTGTCTCAGGCATTCCTTATATACTTGCAGTCATCGTTCCAGATCACTGCACCAGCCAATCAGATGTTTTAATTGATTTAATTTTTTTTAATTGACCGGCCGATCAATTAAAACATCTGATTGGCTGGTGCAGTGATCTGGAACGATGACTGCAAGTATATAAGGAATGCCTGAGACACGGGAGCTTCAGTATCGGAGCTCTCAGCCCTGATGATGCAGACTGTAACGTTTGCGAAACGTCGGCACAACGCTGATTCTCAACACGGCCTCCATCCGGAAGCCACATACTCTTCAAATTACATAAAGAGCCGTGAAAGCCTTAAAACTAAAATAAACCGCCTACACGGAGAGGCTATTTTGGGTTCTGTTAACACCTTTTCCAAACTCAGGAAAACTCTGCACATCCAGCTGTGCTCGTTAACATTCCTAAAAAGGTGCCGCGACCATGAAGTGGTACCGAAATGTTTTCAATTAAAAAACCCCTTTCCATCAAAACAAGCCAAGACTATCCTCCACCAGGCCTCGCTGAGACTGGTAAAGGAGAGAATATCTGTCACCAAAAAGCTTTTAGACCAAAATTCCCAAAAACTCCTTAAACTTCACCTACGCCTATCTGACTGTTTGGAACCACAGCTGTGGGAAGATCTTGACCGGGTCACACACGAACAAGCCCTCCACTGTGCAGACCTGAGGTCCAGGAATCAAATAGAAAAATTCAGGAAACTATGCCCACAGACGAAACAACCCATCCTAACCCACACAGTAAAAAACCTAAGCAGCCACCCACTCTCCGCAGCTGAAACATCAGTCCTCGCAAAAGGGCACAATTTCGCCATCACACCGACAGACATTCCAACCAGAGAAATCATCAGCCAGGTGGAAACTGCCATCTACCGTCTCCCACCTGATACTAGCAACGATATCAGGCAACGGATAACCAATATTCTACACAAAGCAAAACCCCCTCAGCAGAACATCACAAAGGAAGAACACCTTGCTCTTCAAAATTTGAAGAAAAACAAGGACATCTTAGTACTACCAGCTGATAAAGGGAATGCTACTGTTATCATGGACAAAACGGACTACTGCAGGAAAATGATGAACCTGCTCGAGGACACCAACACGTACAAGAAACTATCACGTGACCCAACATCAAGCGTAGAAAAGAAAACAACGACACTTCTAAAGAAGGCTGGTCTGTCGGAGAACCTTATCAAAATCCTTACACCCAAGGAATCCCTACCACCCAGGCTTTACGGTCTGCCAAAGATACACAAAAACAACATCCCACTAAGGCCCATCGTTAGCAACATAGGCAGCCCTACATATCATTTGGCACGTTTTCTCTGCAAACCCTTGCAGGAACTCGTAGGCCTCAACAACTCCCATATCCAAAACTCTCGGGAATTTGTGAATAAGATCCAGTCCATCAAGGTACAACCAGAAGACATTCTAGTAAGTTTCGATGTTGTATCGTTGTTCACAAACGTCCCAACCCATGAAACCCTAGAAATAGTCAGAAAATCCCAAAAAGTTGCTCCTAACCTACTAGCCCTCATAGAACATTGCCTAAACTCTACATATTTCCAATTCCAATCCCAGTTTTATGAACAAACTTCAGGCGCAGCCATGGGTTCCCCGATTTCCCCTATCATCGCCAACATCTTTATGGAGAATTTCGAGAACAGAATTCTGCAAGAAGCACCTCTCAAACCCTCAACCTGGTTCCGATACGTCGATGACACCTTCGTCATTTGGAGTCACGGTAAAGAAAACCTCAATCATTTCTTAACCTTCCTCAACTCCCAGCACCCCAATATACAATTCACCATGGAGATAGAACAGGACAATCAAATTCCTTTTCTGGATGTACTGGTTCAACGGAAAAACGATGGCACTTTGGGCCACAAAGTTTACCGGAAACCAACGCACACGGATAGATATCTCCACGCTACGTCCCATCACCACCCCTCCCAAAAACAATCGGTCATAAGCTCTCTGGTCTACAGAGCTCTAGCGATCTCCGAACCGAACTCTCTCGAGGATGAACTAGAACATCTACGCAAAGCTTTAGGAGATAATGGCTACAAGCCAGGCAACATCGAAAGAACGATCAAACAACTAAGAAGAAAAATAGCCGATCCAAAAACGGTAACAGAACCTGAAGGGGAGAATGAAGGACAAATAATAGCAACAACTTCCCTTCCATACCTTCAGGGCATAACCGATCGCATAGGCAGGGTCCTTGGGAAACATAACGTGCGAGTCATCTTCAAACCTCAGAAGAAGCTAGCACAAGTGGTTCCGAGTGCAAAAGACCAAAGACCACCATTAAGTGCACCAGGAGTGTACAAGATACCCTGCTCATGCGGTAAAGTGTACATAGGAGAAACCGGGAGGAAGATCAGTACACGGATCAAAGAACATCAACGGTGTATCAAATATGGCCACATTGGACAATCAGCCCTGGCCGAGCATTGGATGGAAACTGGTCATGCCATCCAGTTCGATAAAGCCCAAAGTCTGGCCCCATCAAACAGCTATTTTTCTAGGAAACACCGAGAAGGCTTGGAAATCCGAAAACATCCGGACAATCTAAACAGAGATGGTGGATATCACGTCAATCCCATTTGGCACACCGTCCTCCCGGTTTTTTAATTGACCGGCCGATCAATTAAAACATCTGATTGGCTGGTGCAGTGATCTGGAACGATGACTGCAAGTATATAAGGAATGCCTGAGACACGGGAGCTTCAGTATCGGAGCTCTCAGCCCTGATGATGCAGACTGTAACGTTTGCGAAACGTCGGCACAACGCTGATTCTCAACACGGCCTCCATCCGGAAGCCACATACTCTTATATTTATTGTACTTAAAAATGAATGCAAATAAATTGAAATTAAAAAATATATATATTACAAGACTTTATTTATCAAGCCCAACAACTTTTATATTCATATATTAGGTTGATGAAAAAGTTTTGTCGCAATAATTTCAATATAATTTATTTATTTATATATCTTATACAAAACATTTCTAATCAACAAATATCCGCCATCGGTTCCTATGACATTCGACCATATAGTTGGCAACTCATTTATTCCCTTTGTCCAAAACTACGGCGGCTGGGACTCAAAGAAATGTGAAACATCCCTTATGAGATCGTCGACGTTTTTGAAAGTTTTGTTCCTCAAATATGCCTTCAAATGTCTGAACAAATGGTAGTCAGATGGTGCGATGTCGGGAGAGTATGGTGGATGAGGAACGGTATTCCAGTGAAGCTCAGTGATTGTTTTGTGGGTTTCGTTTGCGACATGGGGTCTCGCGTTGTCGTGGAGAAGGTGCACAGTCGCGCGTCTTGGCCGTTTTTCTCTTATAGCTTTTGCCAATTCCTGGAGATTCTCGATGTATGGCGTAGAGGGGATCGTCTGGCCTACAGGGAGAAAATTGTGAAACAGCATTCCCTTTGCGTCCCAGAAACAGCACAACAAAATCTTTTGTCAGTGACGATCAGGTTTCGGTTGGTATGGCGGTTCTTCCCCGATAGGAAGCCAATAGGCTAGACGCGTTCTGTTATCATACAATAAACAGCTTTCATCTTTCGTCACAAGATCTTCTAAAAACTCCTTGCGATGATGGCGAAGCAGGAGAGACTGGCTTATGGTCACGCGGCAGTTCTTATTGGCGTCGGTAAGACGGTGTGCAATCCATTGAGCTACAACCTTCCTGTATCCCAAGTTGTGTAAGTGATTTACTATTGACGGTTGGGTGCAGCCAAGTTCTCTTGCTAGCTCGTGCATACTTGCTCCCGATTTTTCTTTGATGCAGCGGAGTAATGCATCTTCATCGATGGTCGATGGTCGTCCGGAACGTTCCTTATCTTCAAGGCTTGTGTCTCGAGATTTAAAACGATTGAACCAACGCTGGACTATTCGATGAGGAACTACGTTCTCGCTGAATGCATCCTGAATATTTTTAGCAGTTGTGCTTGCGTTCGTGCCGCGCCGCCACTCGTAAAATATGATTGCTCGAAGTTGCTCCTGCGAGATCGAAGCCATTTCTGTCCACTAGAACGAGCGCTCGTCCTTTTATACCCTGTCACCCGGAAGAGTGGAAAACATTCTAGAATGTTCTCGACATAGCTCGATGTCATATTGCGTCAATACGTAAAAAGACATTTAAACATTTTTTGCGACAACACTCTTTTATCAACCTAATACATACAGGGTGACAATTTGGGGATGGCCACCTATTTTTAAATCCGTTGGGGCGACCATTTTGAATCAGTTGAGGTGCGCTTTTTGAATAGTTTTTCGGGAACTTTTTGAAAAAAATATAGGGCTCATGTCAAAAAAATAAATTTCATGGAAAACAATAAAAATTTGTTGAAAAAAAATAAAAATGGCATTCCGCACAGACCGAAGCAAAGTCGATTCGATTTTGAACACGGAAGATCTGAGTAGAAGTGGCTCGAAAAATGTTATCACTGAGAAAAACAATATCAAAATTTCGAAATCGAACGATAGTTCAAACGTTGCGTTTGACTTCCGCAGTATCTCGGGCACGGCGGAACCTGCAAACGGATTCAGCGTAGAGAGTCGGCGCTGGAGCTTCTGCTGCTGTGTTCGCGTCGCGGCTGTCATGGCGCCGCAAACGTCACCGAGAAACGTCAAGCCGCAGCTAACGTTTCAAGAAGCCAAAATGTGCTCACAAATAAGCATTTGTGAACAAATTTTTCAGGTTTTTTTAGGGTCACACTTGGTGCTAAGAAAAAAAATGGAGCGATTAAGCAAGCTTCATTATTTTTCGTCTTTCAACATCGTCCACGGGCTAAACAAAATGCTCTGCCTGAATTAATGCTTGGGTGCTAATTCTTTAGCTTCAACTTGGTATTTTTTGCTCTTTGCACGATTACGTATCACTGAGATCCCGCCAATAGAACGAAAATTCAGCTCTTGCGTTGATCATCGATATCTATTGAAGTAATGATCGTACAGCGAACGGAAGGTGGGTTTCAGAAACTCGAATAACTCCTCTATAAGTTCCTTTTGGTATTTAAACGAAAACATTTTTTTTCAGCTAAATATTGATTTGAAAAAAAAAATTTAATACTTTTCCGCCGTTTTGGTAAATCCGCCACCATCTTGCAAATATTGAGAAACCTATCGATATAGCCAGGTATTTTTTGAGCCGAATACATGGTTAGGATGAAAAAAACAATTCGTTATTTTTCTCACTACTTTTGTTTGCAAGTAATTTTGCAATAAATACTCATCAAATCGCACAAGCAAAAACAAATTTCAAAGTTTTGATGTTTTTTTAAAATCGTTATCCATTGAAGAATCGTCGGGCGATGCGTGTTAAAAAGGTGTATGAAGATTCGCTTCAGGGTATCAATTCAATTTGATGCAACCAATTTTAACTCGCTAAATTATAGCATGCAAACAAAAAAATCGAATCACCACTGATCAGGTAACGATTTTATAAAATTTCCTACACATTTTGAAATTTAAAAAAATCAAAATATTGAGGGAAAATCTGTTATTTTTCTTACAATTTCCCATAACTATACAATAAATATATTTAAAAAACCAATTTTTTATTTCTTTTCATTTCAAACGGTTTACAAAATTGTATGAAATTATCATCTGCGATTCTTTTGTTTGCATGCTATAAGTTAGCGAGTTCAAATGAAGTACATTAAATTAAGTTGATACCCTCAAGCGAATCTTCATACGCCATTGGTACACGAATAGCTATTCGATTTTTCAATCGATACCGATTAAAGAAAAAAAATTCAACAAAAAAATTTTTTTTTGTTGTAAGATTCGATGACTAGTTAGTGCAGAATTACATGCAAACCAAAGTAGTGAGAACGATAAAGAATGTTTGTTTCCATCTTAACTGTCACGTCCTGAGGGGACGTGGGCATATATATATGTGTGGTATCCCTCTTTCTTGCCTACGCCTAGCACAATAGCACGGGATGAGGGTTAAAAAGGGGACGTGCTGGTGGAAAGGATAATTTTAAAGAATTTCGTGGATGATCCGATCGTTGAAAATAACGGTTGTGACACTTGTGTTCGATTGTCTCGTAATTTATTAGAATCAGCCGTATGGGTTGATCCTATTATTTTAAAGATACAAATTGAAGACGAAAGGGTGAAAATGTGTTCGCTTACATTGATGCGTCTCGGCGTTGACCCAGTCGCTTGGGTGTCAGGTACAGTCGTAAAACTAAGGGCCCTTCGTCGATGGCCCGAACGCTCGCAGATGGTATGGGTGTGTGTGTGGTGGATACAGCAAATGTTCGGTGACACAGATTCTAGTGTTCGTGGATTTCGCGGTTCGAGAATGGAAAATACAATGAAATATTGCGCGTAATACAAATGTCAAATTCTTAAGATTATCGCGTAACTGTTAGAGAACTTTCGAAGTACAAGATTTGTATAAACTCGAGTTGCAAGACAACGTACGCTTTACAAGAAAGGAAATGAATATTCAACGCGATGGATATCGGTTAAGGCACTCTAGATATGAGCTCGCTGGATTCTGACTGGAGTCTCGGATTGAGACTCGATAAAAAGAAGTTTGTGTGATCGTGGTTGCCGGAAGACTGACTTGGTCATTTTCTTCTTCTAGGATGTAGGAAAAATTGGGATGCTGAGGTGGTGGGAGACTGGCCCCCTGGGAGAGTGCACATTTGGGGGTGCATTCTTTTGGATTGGTGGAAAATATGTATAAGTTGGAATGAGAGTGGGAGCGAGGAGTAGGTTGCGATAGCCACAACCGTCGCTCTATTTCCGGGAATTGGAGCTGCGCTTCTTTATCTGGAGCGCGGAAAAATATAGACGAAAAAGGGGCCTTGTCGGCGCCAAGAACGCACGCTCGAGATAGGGCTTGTTGACCGAGGCCCGCGAGTCCGCATGGGAAATATCAACGCAGTTTTATGACCGCGGCAACTTCCTGGGTCGGAGGATTTTCTCCTAGCGAGTGTATATTTTAAGGATTTGGACATTTTTCCGCTCTTGGATGGTCGTTAGCATTCGGTATCTTTGCGTCGTTATATATTTACGTCTTTATGAATATCATCACGCATTTCTTGCGTGTCGCTTCACGTGTTCGTCATCCTTGTAACCCGAAGGTTTCCTTTGTGTATTTTTGGTACTCGGACTCTGTTCGGATTACAACGAGACTGTTCGAAATTTTCCCGCTTGTATATTTGTTCTCGATATCGTTAAGACCGCTACACTTTCGCGTGGGAAGGTACAAGAAACGCTTAGTTATATTATTATGGATAGGCTACGTTTCCGCCGTGGTAGGCCTAACTCTAAAGAAAATATTCAGATCCGTCGAAAAATGAGAATTCCGCTATCGTGCGTATTAGGCTTAAAAAGACATTGTACGCATTTGGTCGCGACGTGACATAACCATCGTCATTTGACGTCTAAGGAGCAAGAAAGGTGCCCCTTTAATTTTTCATGAAAGTATGTTGATTCGGGTAAAATAAACTGGTAAACCGATCCGTTTGCAAATTCACAGGGTCTTTAGGCATTATTAAGCTCAAAAAACTCCTAGAAGCATTCATCATTTTCCCAATATTTGCAAAGTTGTGGTGGATTTTCCAAAACGGTGGAAAAATTCTTTTTTAATACTTTTTGGAATCAATATTCAGCTTGAAAAAAAAATGTTTTCGATCAAATAGCGAAAGGATTTTATAGAGTTATTCGAGTTTCCGAAACTCACCTTCCGTTCGCTGTACGATGATTAGTTCATGAGATATCGATAATCGAAGAAAAAAGCCGAATTTTCATGTAATCGGCGATATCTCAGCGACGAGTGGTCGTACGAAGAGCAAAAGAATACGAAATTGAAGCTCAAGAATCACGCTAAAAGACCCAAGTTTTGATTCAGGCAGGAATTTTTTTTAGCCCGCGGACGATGTTGAAAAACTTTTTGAAAAATGCATTTTTTTAGTCGCGCTATGTTTTTGGTCACTGCCCAGTGTGACCCTGAAAAAATTAGATTTTTTCTCTTTGCTAAAGCTCATTAATGCCAAAACATTGAGGGATCAGATTTTTTCGACTTGTTTGTCTGGGTTATTTCATATTTCATGGATCGTCTGCTATTGCCTTCCGTCACTTTGACGCCCAAGTTGTGGTCGCGCGTCAACGTTCTGCCGAAACGCACGTTTGACACATGACGGTGCGCGTGATTTGACTTTTTGCGTCCCATTCCCTTAGGCTACCTGTTAGCTAATCGGGTTCGAGACTCGTGATAGACTGGCTGATTTGTCGTTTCGTGAATCGTTTGTCATGATTTCCTAGCATCTTGGGTACGCAAGTGCAGAGCGCGTGTTAAGATTCTGCAGAAACTTGACGTTTAACATCTGTGAAACGTTATCCGTAAAACGTAAAACGTCAAATCACACGCACCGTTGGAACACGGCGCGCGTGATTTTACTTTTTCCGTATCATTCGATTAGGCTGCCTGTTAGCCAATCAGATTCAAGACTCGTGACAAAGCGGCCGATGTCATATTTCCCGCTTTGTCTTCTATCGCTCCACGAATTCCTTACCAAAGCGAAAAGGTTGCCGACTATCATGAGACTTTTGATTCTTCGTGCGAGCGACGATGATAAATAATCAGATTACTCAACGCATTCGTAATCTTTATCTTCCTGAGAAATAAAGAACAGAATGAATTTGGAGGCACCCACCGAATGTTCGTATTGCCGTATTGCCGTTATCGTGAAGATTCGATATGGACGTTTCCACATTGAATCAATAATGAATCATTTACTTTTCATTACCAGCTTAATTAAATTATGGATTTTGAGTTGGAACGGCGGTGATAAGAATTACCAGGCCCGATGAGATTATTCATTGCGAGTTTCTGTTATATTGGTTGTCTTAAGAAATAAAAATAAGAGTGGGAAACTACCCAATATGTCTCCTATTTATAGTACATGGGTAAAGTATGGTTTTATGTTTCGTTTCTTTCCAAAATTTCATCTAGCTTACGTTACGTTAACAACCACGCCCTATGTTACGTCAACATAGACACTGAACCGGCGCATAACATTTTCTAGGCAGATCAGGACTAGTACTTTGCCCTACTTCAATTTTTACACAGGACACACGGGCCATAGAATTTCTGCAACATCGGGACTTGGTCAGAATCAAGCGTATCATCTCGCTCTTTTCGGATTTCGTTTCCATAGACCTTTAATGAGCGCCTCTTAGAAGTATGTTTAATAAATTTGAGTGCTTTATATTCTCTGAAAGAGCATGAAATATCGATGTTTCATTTTGCGTCCCACAGAAAATCATTATTTCTCTATTTATTTATTTATTTATTCATGATTCTCATTGTCATCGAATCACGCACCTTCGCCTCTTGTTAGATGCGTGTTTGCAAAATTTCAGGGCTCTACGTAGTCGCAAAATGGATGACATGTCGGTCTTCCGTTTTGCATACCACAGAAAATTGTTCTTCTCATTTTCTCATTTACCTTCCTTTAAAGTTGAATCATGCATTGCCAAGTTAAATATTCATCTTAAATAAAATAATCAAGTAAATAAAAGCTTTCAACTTGTTAAAATAATCGCTCGGTGCCTCAAAATTTAGGAAACATCAACTTATTTATCTTTCTATTCATTATTCCGGCAAATCCAATGAATAATCTGATTTTTGTATCATGATCGCATTTATCATTGCCGCACGAAGAATTGCAAGCATCGTGGATGTTGACGATCTTGGACGATCGTGCCTTGGCACGAAATTCATGGAGCGAAAGAAGACGACGCGTGAAATGCCGAATCGGCTGTCCTATCACGAGTCTCGAGCCTGATTGGTTTGCAGGCAGGCTAAGGGAATGATACGCGAGACGTCGAAGCACGCTCGCCGTCATCTGCCAAACGTTACCTTTCTGCAGAACATTGACGCGCGGTCTGAACTTGCCCCCGAAATATGGCGAACGGCCATAGCAGACGACACACGAAATGTCAAATCGCCAGGACAAGGGAGACAAACACCTCTCTACCTCGCTCGTCGCCTTCTACATTTCTCGTGCCCAGACTCAGCGCTCGAGTGGCGTCGTCGTTAAAGGCAGGCCCTACAACAATCATTCGAACTCCAAAATTCTAATTGCTTCCATTAAAAAACTTTTTGACCGATAAAAAAACGCCTTGGCAGGATTGCTTCGGGCACCCCCCTGAACCCGTCAGTCCCGGGTGGGCCAGTTATTATGAAACACCCTGTATATCCGTCATGTGAGTACTCCCGCATGGAGTTACCACCATCTCCATGAGCTTTAAAACAGTTTGTGTGTGTGTGCGACAAGTATGACGGGAATATGGTAACAATCTCCTATAATCATCACTGAAGCCATTAATTATTAATGGTCGATATTATTTTATACGTACTGGTTTTTAAGTAATTTGGTTATATGGATAACTGAAAATAATATGGATATTTTGTTTAAGTCGGATCATGCATTGCAACCTCTCGGATGCATGTTTGCTAACTTTCAGAGCTCTAAGTAGTCGAGAACTGGGTGAAATATCGAATTTCCACCTTGCATCTCACAGGAAGCCCTTTTTAAAGTAGAATCGTGCATCAATACCGCTTAGATGCATCTTTGTAAAATTTATAAGTACGTCGGTTTTCCATTTTGCATCAAACACCAAATCAAGTTAGATGAAATTTTGGAAAGAAACGAAACATAAAACCATACTTTACCCATGTACTATAAATAGGAGACATATTGGGTAGTTTCCCACTCTTATTTTTATTTCTTAAGACAACCAATATAACAGAAACTCGCAATGAATAACCTCATCGGGCCTGGTAATTCTTATCACCGCCGTTCCAACTCAAAATCCATAATTTAATTAAGCTGGTAATGAAAAGTAAATGATTAATTATTGATTCAATGTGGAAACGTTCATATCGAATCTTCACGATCACGGCAATACGGCAATACGAACATTCGGTGGGTGCCTCCAAATTCATTCTGTTCTTTATTTCTCAGGAAGATAAAGACTACGAATGCGTTGAATAATCTGATTATTTATCATCGTCGCTCGCACGAAGAATCAAAAGTCTCATGATAGTCGGCAACCTATACGCTTTGGTAAGGAATTCGTGGAGCGATAGAAGACAAAGCGGGAAATGTGACATCGGCTACTTTGTCACGAGTCTTGAATCCGATTGGCTTACAGGCAGCCTAAGTGAATGATACGGAAAAAGTAAAACCACGCGCGCCGTCTTCCAACGGTGCGTGTGATTTGACGTTTTACGGATAACGTTTCACGGATGTCAAACGTCAAGTTTCTGCAGAATCTTAACGCGCGCTCTGCACTTGCGTACCCAAGATGCTAGGAAATCATGACAAACGATTCACGGAACGACAAATCAGCCAATCTATCACGAGTCTCAAACCCGATTAGCTAACAGGTAGCCTAAGCGAATGGGATGCAAAACGTCAAATCACGCGCACCGTCATCTGTCAAACGTTGCGTTTCGGCAGAACGTTGACGCGCGACCACAACTTGGGCGTCAAAATGACGGAAGGCAATAGCAGACGATACATGAAATATGAAATAGTCCAGACAAAAAAGTCGAAAAAATCTGATCCCTCAATGTTTTGGCATTAATGAGCTTTAGCAAAGAGAAAAAATCTAATTTTTTCAGGGTCACAGTGGGCAGTGACCAAAAACATAGCGCAACTAAAAAAATGCATTTTTCAAAAAGTTTTTCAACATCGTCCACGGGCAAAAAAAATTCCTGCCTGAATCAAAACTTGGGTCTTTTAGCGTAATTTTTGAGCTTCAATTTCGTATTCTTTTGCTCTTTGTACGACCACTCGTCGCTGAGATATCGCCGATTACATGGAAATTCGGCTTTTTTTTCAATTATCGATATCTCATGAACTAATCATCGTACAGCGAACGGAAGGTGAGTTTCGGAAACTCGAATAACTCTATAAAATCCTTTCGCTATTTGAGAGAAAACATTTTTTTTTCAAGCTTAATATTGATTCGAAAAAGTATCAAAAAATAATTTTTCCACCGTTTTTGAAAATCCACCACAACTTTGCAAATATTGGGAAAATGATGAATGTTTCCAGGAATTTTTTGAGCTCAATACATGCCTAAAGACCCTGTAAATTTGCAAACGGATCGGTTTAACCGTTTTTTTAACCCGAATCCACATACTTTCATGAAAAATTAAAGGGGCACATTTCTTGCTCCTTAGACTTCAAACGACGATGGTTAAGATGAAAAGAAAAATTCGTTATTGTTCTCACTATTTTGGTTTGTATGTAATCCTGCATTAGCTACTCATCAAATCTCACGAACGAAAATAATTGTTTGTGTTGATTTATTTTTTCAATCGTTATCGATTGGAAAATCGTTTATCTATTCGTGTACAAAAGGCGTATGAAGATTCGCTTGAGGGTATCAACTTAATTTAATGTACCTCATTTTAACTCGCTAACTTATAGCAAGTAAACAATCCTTTGTTACAATCCATCGCAGATGATAATTTTATACAATTCTGTAAACAGTTTGAAATGAAAAGAAATAAAAAATTGTTTTTTAAAATATATTTATTGAATAGTTATGGGAAATTGTAAGAAAAAAAAACAGATCTTTCCCCCAATATTGTGATTTTTTTTTCATTTCAAAATGCGTAGAAAATTTTATAAAATCATCACCTGTTCAGTGTTGATTCGATTTTTTTGTATGCATGTTATAATTTAGCGAGTTAAAATTGGTTGCATGAAATTGAATTGATACCCCGAAGCGAATCTTCATACACTTGTTCAACACGCATCGCCAGACGATTCTTCAAAGCTGGCGGTGGATTTGCCAAAACGGCGGAAAAAGTATTAACATTTTTTTTTTCAAATCAATACGTAGCTAAAAAAAAATGTTTTCGTTTAAATACCAAAAGGAACTTATAGACGAGTTATTCGAGTTTCTGAAACCCACCTTCCGTTCGCTGTACGATCATTACTTCAATAGATATCGATGATCAACGCAAGAGCTGAATTTTCGTTTCATTGGCGGGATCTCAGCGATAAGTGATCGTGCAAAGAGCAAAAAAGACCAAATTGAAGCTAAAGAATTAACACCCAAGCATTAAGGTAGTACGTGCACGAACCTTCTTATTAGAAAGAAAATTGATTTTTTTTATATGCTGTAGTATAGACATATAGAATGACGTCCGCGAAAACTCGGCATGCCTTACTGGCTAAATATAATAGTAATTAATTCACAAATAATAATAGTTCACGATTAGATTGGAGCTATGCGAAAAGCGATAAATAACAAGAAAACTGTCGCGGTAACGTATGTTCCATGGAAAATATAGGTTACGGGACATTTCGAGCAGATATTATCGATTGAATCGACTAATTTTTGCGTCGGCTAGCCGCGCCTGTCATTTCTTCCTTTACAATATGCACATTTCACACACACTACAACCACACGCTTACACATACGGTAAACAAACACACACTTGACATTTATCGAAAGCACCCGAATACATCGTTGCCACCGATACTGCCAGAATTATGAAATGGCGGCATGTGACAACTCAAGTCAAATCTGATTGCTATTTTAATACTTTATTTTCATAATACGATACACAGTTATCACATACACTTCTTAAATAATTATTTTCCTTATCATGTAAATTATTATACCCAAATGTATTATATCTTACCCTTTTCAGATTCGATCATGTATAGATTTTTTGTTGATTGGTCAATCCGCTAGTACTACCTTAATTGAGGCAGAGCATTTTTTTTAGCCCGTGGACGATGTTGAAAGACGAAAATAAAAGGAAGCTTTTTCAATCGCTCCATTTTTTATCTTAGCACCAAGTGTGACCCTAAAAAAACCTGAAAAATTTGCTCACAATTTATTTGTGAGCACATTTAGACTTCTCGAAACGTCAGCTGCGGCTTGGCGTTTCTCGGTGACGTTTGCGGCCCCATGACAGCCGCGACGCGAACACAGCAGCGGAAGCTCCAGCGTGTACTCTCTGCGCTGAATCCGTTCGCAGGTTCCGCCGTTCCCGAGATACTGCGGAAGTCAAACTCAACGTTTGAACTATCGTTCGATTTCGAAATTTTGATATTGTTTTTCTCAGTGATAACATTTTTCGAGCCACTTCTATTCGGATCGTCCGTGTTCAAAATCGAATCGACTTTGCTTCGGTTGGCGCGGAATGCCATTTTTATTTTTTTTCAACAAATTTTTCTTGTTTTCCGGGAAATTTATTTTTTTCACATGAGCCCTATATTTTTTTTCGAAAAGTTCCCGAAAAACTATTCAAAAAGCGCGCCTCAACCGATTCGAAATGGTCGCCCCAACGGATTTGAAAATAGATGGCCATCCCCAAATTGTCACCCAGGTTCGCTTCCATTGATGATGCGCCGTGGATACGATAATCTGTTTACAGCGGTCGGGTTCGGGCCGCCGCAGGTAGGTTGGACCCCTCGGTTGCACACGCTCGGTGACAATGTTAAGTTTACACGTTGGCACAAATTTTACACATGCGAGTTTTTACAGCGAGACGAGGTTGAAATTAAATTATGATTTACGCCAAATAATGTGGTATACACCTTCAACGTAGACGCTAAAAAATTCTTGCAGTTCGCGTTTTTGATAAGGTACAGTTTTGAAGGTAAAGTTCGCGTTCGCTGTCTGGAGACAGCTTTAATTGATTTAATGAACGTTGTTGGGAACGTTGGGAGACTGACTTCTACGAGTGGTGATGGAACACCAACTCTCTGTAGGATAATTCTTCACCAAGTGAAAAGTAGGAGAGGTTTCGTTAATGGGGGAAGGAGTGCATTTCCATGATGCGTTTTCCTTAGGGATTGGTGGAAAAGGCATCAAATATAGGTCTCTTCGGCTGATTGGTCGAAAATAGAGAGTGGGAGCAGGGCGTAGGTTGCGAGTAACATTCGTCGCTCAATTTCCAGGAATTGGAGTTGTGTTTCTTTATCGCGCCAAAAAATACGGGGACGAAAAAGGGCCTTAGTCGCGTCGTAACGCCTACCCCAAGATAGGCCTTGTTGACCCAGGTGTGAGAGTGCATGTGGTCTACAGCGGTTCTAAGATCGGGTCAACTTCCTGGGTCGCATGATTTTCTTCTAGCGAGTGTATATTTTTTTGGTATATCTGAACGTTTCATTCGTCAACGGCCGATATTCTCCGCATTCTTCGAGTTGCTCTGCAGTCTCGTTTTATAACTAAAGCATCTTATCATAATCTATGCTATGAATATTTAGAGTGCCGCCTCATGCGTTGGACGTTCTTGTAATCCGTAATTTTTCCGTTTGTGTATTTGTTCGTGATATAGGAATCCGCTGTGCTGTGATATAGTTATCCGCTGTGCTGCGATATAGATATCCGCTGTGCTCTCGTGTGAGGAAGTACGCGAGACGCTTATTTATTATCGATAGGCTACATTTACGCCGTGGTAGGCTTAACTCCAAAGAAAAATATTGAGATCCGTCGAAAAATGAGAATGCCGCTATCGCGCGTATTGGGCTTAGTGGTTGTTTACACATTTCATGGGAAATCGCGTAAATCCTGCATCTTCGCGGAAGCCCAACGAAATAAGGGAAAGCGAAAAAAATTAATACATAGTCGCATTTGGTCGCGACGTGACACCTCCCCCCTTTAAGATTGAGCGTCTCGCTCGATCAGGTTCGATGGAGGTTGCAATAGAAAATATAGTGGCACGATAGTATAAATAGGCATTGTCATTGATCGACTTACAATGTGACTTAAATAGGTTCGAAGATTGGTGTCTAATATGGCGGTGTAACGTATGGTTATCCTGGTCTTATGACGTACGTATACATTTGATTATCGCCTTACAAGAAACTATTTTTTAAATAGATTTTCGTACAAGGTGTTTTTTTTAAATGATGTATATATACAGTAGCGTGCAAAATTTCGGGCCACCCTATTTTTCGTGGATATTGCATAGAAATACAATGGTACGGGAAATACAAACGAATGATGACAGTAGAGGAGCTAGGCCGGTTCTAACCCACGGATCTCAGGGGGGAGCGGGGCGGGGGAGTCGAGCGCGGCGAAGGCGCGGTATGCATGGCGGAGGGGGGGGCGATCCTGCATGCGGCAGCCGAGTGCGGGGTTGTAGCGCAGGGGAAGGGGGGTGTTAGAGAGTGGGGCGGCTAGTTTTTGATGACGATGTCTTCCAGGCGATAGCTGGATCCGCGGGTGAAAGGGGGAAGCCGCTGTCGACTCTGTGGGGGAGGGGGCATCATAGAGTCGCGGGTCCTTGAAAACCCATAAAATCTGATAGATTATTATCAACATTATAGATGTAAGCGGAGCATTCTTGTCTAGACTATTCACAGGAGTTTATATAAATGAAAAAAAAAACTTAGCCAAATGTGTGCATGCGTGTGCGTGCGTGTGTGTGTGTGTGTGTGTGTGTGTGTGTGTGTGTGTGTGCGTGCGTGCGTGCGTGCGTGCGTGCGTGCGTGCGTGCGTGCGTGTGTGTGTGTGTGTGTGTGTGTGTGTGTGTGTGTGTGTGTGTGTGTGTGTGTGTGTGTGTGTGTGTGTGTGTGTGTGTGTGTGTGTGTGTGTGTGTGTGTGTGTGTGTGTGTGTGTGTGTGTGTGTGTGTGTGTGTGTGTGTGTGTGTGTGTGTGTGTGTGTGTGTGTGTGTGTGTGTGTGTGTGTGTGTGTGTGACTTTGTGTGTGTGACTTTGTGTGTGTGCGCGCGTGTGTGTGTGTGCGTGCGTGCGTGCGTGCGTGTGTAGGGGGGAGGGGGTCTCCCATCTATGGCGAGGAAAATTTTCGGAAGTGAGATAACGATAGTTCCCATATGAAGGTTGGCCCTTCAGAGCCCATAAAATGCTTTATTTATTACATGCAGCTGCAGCGTTATTCCAAAACAAGGTTCAACCCGTCGAGGTTTCATTCCACAACATTACGTCAAGATGTTCAGATGTGCGAGTATGTACGTAGTGCATCTGGCCAAGCACCCCCTGGACTTGACCAAAAATGAGCTCGAACAAGTTCCAAAGGTCTTGCTCCTAAAGTATTGAGGTAACTTTATTGGTTTACTGTGGGATCGTTTGCCGGAGCATCATCGGAACGATAGAGAAGTGATATCGTATCGTCTATGCATGGATCATTATAATACGCCACAGATGAAGGATCACGTTGATGGTCCCCCACCCCAACGTCGGGAATGTGAAAAGTGTTGCGAGGGCGGAAATTCTCTACGTGCGGGGTTCTTCGACCGTGTTTGAACCTGATAAACATCCCTATGATTGGATAAGTGGGGAGAAGTTTTTAAAATCTGAGTGGAGGGGCTACGAGGGAGCTTATGATTTCATGGACCAAGCTCAGACTGCACTATTCCACCGCACCGCACCGCACCGCACCGAGTATGGTGGAAATGAATGCTCGTGAAGGCCCGGCGGAAACAACGAGTTCAACAGCAGCCAGCATCATCACCATCGTAGAGTGCAAGGACTGTTTGCATCACAGTCGTCATCATCGTAGAGTTTTCGACGCTCGAGTCTGAGTATGGTGGAAAAGAACGCTCGTGAAGACCCGGTGGAAACAACGAGTTCCGCGGCAGCTGGCATCGTCACCATCGTAGAGTGCAAAGACTGTTTGCATCACAGTCATCACGGTGAAGTTTTCATCGCCTAGTGCTATGTAAAAATGTACAAAAAAAAATTTTTCATCGAATATAATGAAAGAAAAAAAAAATGTCGTCAAACTGTATTCGCCGTAGATATAGGAAATAAATGGAGAGAACGATATTTGTTCAAAATGTTTTTATTCATTTTAAAAAAAATCCCTCGCTCACACAACGCTTCGTACACAGAGAGCCAGCTTTTCAACGACTTTACATTCGCTTTGGCGCAATTGTATTTTCTATTGAAGGAATGATAGGGGCTTTTGGAGTTTGTGATTTTCGGCAACTTGTGCAGTGATGGACAGTTGACAGTCTCCAGATCGATGACTTTTGTTGCTGAATCCGTGAATCTCGATAGCCATGAGCACTTCTCGAATCCCTTGGCATAGATGGTAGGAGCGCCTTGCAAGATTCCTCGAATGTCGTTCTAGCTGCCTCGTATGGTATGCCGCTGTGTGCCCATCGTATTCCATGGAAATTGCGTTCCAACCACTTGTTTGTCATTTTGTACTTGGCCGGTAAAGAGTCCCATGCAAATGGTGCGTCGAAGGTGAGCGTCAGCGGTTCAGCATCCTTGTCGGGGAGTTTGATGATGGACATCTCCTTTAGGACAAATTTGTTGATGGGTCTCTTGAAGCCCTGTACATCGACGATAAGCTCCATGTTGACTGAAGTGGATGCGAATTATAGGCATGATTTTATACCAATTTTTTAACCCCACCGGTGATTGGATTGTACTCGACAATGCGATCATGGAGGATCATGCAGTAAGCTGAAGTTTGTGGCGGAATATTATTTTTCAATTCGAACTCAACACGCACGTCAACAGGGCCGGACTTGAAAGAATCGTTTCGTTTTGAGCAGTCAATGACAACGAGGGGAGCATTTACGAAAAAGCTATCAGAACTCCGCATTCACTTGGATCATCGAATCTCCGACATGAGGGCCGTGCAAACCAAGTTTGGGAAACGATACATCGTGGACATCGAAGAGATTGCAGATGAGTTCACCGTCTTCTTACCAGCATGACTTGTGAAGGCCTTCGATGAAGATTTGGAAACGTTCGAGCGTATGCGACAAGCGGCACGTGATCATCATCTCTACATGACGTACATAGGTGGAAAATACAACAGCGTGGACTTCTTCCGACTCTGAGCACACCATGGTGGACAAAGACGAAATTCGTTGGAACACTATCGCCGAACAGCTGTCCACATCATCGAAAGTATGCTGTAACTGGTGCGCAAATGGTCAACTCTACATGCAGTTGTGGAAAATACAACAGCGTGAAGTTCCATCATCTCTGAGCATGGTGGAAAAGAGCAAATTCGTGGGGGCAGCATGGTTGAGTGGATCAACCGTCGGCATCACAGTCGTCTCGCCTTCGTTTTCAACGTTTTATGTGTTGAATGCGTAAAAATGTATGTAAAAAAAAACAGTTTTATCGAAATGTAAGAGGAGGAGAAGTTCAAACTATTTTCGTCGTAGAATAAAGTATACAAATAACATATATTGTCATCGAAATGTTTTTATTAATTTTTCAAAAAAACCCTCACTCACACAACGCTTTGTATACACTCAACCAGCTTTTCAGTGATTTTACATTTGCATGGGCGCAATTGTATTCCGTGATGAAGGAATGATGCGGGCATTTGGAGTTCGTGATTTTCGGCAACTTCTGCAGCGATGGACAGTCCAGAGTCTCCAAGTCGATGAGCTTTGTTGCGGGATCCGTGAATCTTGATAGCCATGTGCATTTCTCGAATCCCTTCGCATAGATGGTAGGAGCTCCTTGCAAGATTCGTCGAAAGTTCAGTCGAAGACTTTGCTGCGTGGGAGCAACGGATTGACGGGTTCATCGAAGTGCTGAAAACGCAAAGCCGAATTAAGCGCCCACGATTATCAACTGAACGTCAGCAGTCATTGATAGCCCAAATATCGCATGTGGAAGGATTGAACAGTTCCACGCACAGACATTTTATACACATGGGTACAGGAGACAGCGATGATGGGTTAATATGGCGAGAGGTTGAGTTGAACGCGTCATGGTCCATACTTCAACCCCTGCTCGATGAAATTAAATAACGTGACAGTGGCGGAGCTTTACGACAAATACGTAATATTCCAATAAATGTAACTAAGTATAATCCAATCCGCGTTGAATGTTATATCTTATTGCTGTGGGAGAAAATGATTATAAGGGCTGCAATTGATGTGCAATCAAAAGATAATATACGTTGCGCATGGGCGGCTGTCACAGCTTTATACCCAGCTGAACGAAACAGTGAGCAGGCATCTTACGCACATTGTTTAACGGTATTGAATCTACTGAACATTGGATTCCCAGAGACAGCAGATAAAAAAATTGAGCTTCAAGCAATCGATTCATCACTATGTATAGCACAAAAAAAAATACATTGTTCCGATACGCATCACTCAATGTGAGAAGGAAAAGCATATTAATTTGCTATGCATACAAGGCACCAAGGACAATAATGTATGATATTTCGCATGGATCGAAAACCTGTCGAGTTTCCTGAGCACATAACTGAACAGTAACAGCCATAAGGATATATGCATGCGATCGGCGTGTGAAGTCAACATAATTACTATATCGTTATATGTGCTAGACGAATTAAACAACAATCCACTATTTCGCAGGTGTTTGCATTACTTTAGATCAGAGGGCAAATTGCAATCACATAAGATCGATTGTTGAGCAGAAAAGAAATGGACCATCCGACTACCATCGGACAACCCATCAGTGGCTCCATTGTAAAGGCCTATATGGAGTGTTTATGTTTCTTAAAACTAATGATAGAGTAGATGAGGGTATGGAAAGACTGATGAGAAGAACGTGGCAAAGGACATGTATCAATATCATGGAGTATTTATTATTGACTACTACATGTGTTGTCCATAAGACGAATCCCTACCATAGTATCAATCACAGCACAGCGCTGATTCCATATCATGATTTGTTGAAGAACTAGAAAAACTAGCGCTGTGCATATAATACATTTTCTGCGACAATCAATGCTCGTCGTGAGTTAATTCTAATACGTTGGCGCAATGACAATAATTGTGTATTCAGTCATCATCCATCAGAAGAGGTGGAAGTTGAATTACTCAAGATGTTGTACGCCACTTTGGCGCACACACTTTTTGCGTCATCTTCGTCCTCGCCCCTCCAAAAACCTGCAACAAAAAGCAAACAACACAACATTGATTATTTATTTAAATTACTCAACACTGACATACTAAAACGGAAAACGGGGGAACGCTGGCGTTCCCCGTCCTTACCTTAGCGATGAGGGTCTCTGGGACTTGTCGTCTTGGCGACCACCTGTAAAATCCAAAGAGCTTATTATTTTTCCATGCGTACGCCAAAGTTGATTACCGCAATATTGTTATACCTAAGATATACTTACCAGTGCGAAGGGTCTCGCGTCGAGCCCTCACCGTCGTTCCGTCGGCTCCCGTCGTTGTCCCAGGACTCTGGGCTCCGTCGGTTTACCAGCACCTACCTGAAAAAGGAAAAAAATAATAATTAAGAATAATAACATTGAGAAAGCCTAATTACCTAGAGAGCCGCTCAGTGTACACGTACGACACTCACTTTTCGTTTCGGCTCGGCGGACCAGACTTCTGGGTTCCGCCTAAACCCCGAGTATCTGTAAAATGATTAAAGCTGTGATTACATCTTATAACTTACTCGCAATTTGCCTAGATATAAATACTTCATGCGACTAAACGTTTGCGTCTGAAACAATCTCCGATCGCGGTCACACGCTTTTGACACTTTACCGATCGCGCTACCAAAGTATCACATGCACTAATTACAATTTAATTATTTCCAAATGAGCAATTACCCGAAATACATTAAAACTTTATGTGTTAAACTAACCGTACACGAACACGCACTACACATCCCGTTCACCGACCTGTCAAACCGAAAACTGCGTTGTAAGGTTAAGTGCGCGATCTCCAGCGTCGTCTGCTCGTTCCCCCGCGACACTCGTGCACTCGTACCACGCCACGACACCCCAGCGCCGCGTCGCCGAACCGCGTGCCCTGCAATTTGTCCAACGCCGGGACACTAGCGCCGCGTCACGGGACCTTTTGCAGTCTCGCTGCGTCGCGCGAAAAACCCCACCATGCGCCGCGGGTCGCGCACTTCGGTACCCGTGCCTGGAGTTCGGCGGCGATTTCACCGCTCCGGCCGGGTATATAAGGCGGAGCACGAGAGCTCTCGGCCTCAGTTCTTGATCACCGAGAGGTGGTACAGAGCTCTGTACCACCTCTCCACTAGGGGGGGGGGGGGGGGGGGGGGCACTGAAAAGTGACCGCCCCCCTAGCCACTGCAAAGTGACTGCCACCGAAAGGTGCCCACTCCGCCTCCGAGAGGTGACCGCCACCGAGAGGTGACAACCCCGCCACCGAAAGGTGACTGCCACTGAAAGGTGACCCCCCCCCTAGCCACTGCAAAGTGACTGCCACCGAGAGGTGACCGCGGCGAGCTCCGCGCATTGGACCCCGACAACCGCGTCCCCCGGGGCGCCATAGACCACGTCAACGCGTCCCCGCCCCGCTATCTCGCGAAACCAGCGTTTTTGCCTGCTGTACATATATATATATATCTATAGATTTCTGGTTCAATTAAAAATTGTTTTGCTCGGCTCAGCGTCGTCCTCCTTCTTTCTTTCCCGATCCCAGTAATATTTAATCTATTTAATTAATTAAATTATTTATTTATTTATTTCATTTTGTCTTCTTTGATTTTTATTTTTATTTTTATTTTATTTTATTTTTTAATTTTTTTTTAATTTTTAAAATTTTTAATTTTTATTTTCCTTCGCTTCTTTTTATGCCGAAGCCACGCGACCCGGCATCACCGCGTCGGCGGGCTAGGCGCGCAGCGGCCGCAGCAGGTCCCGCCTCCGGAGCCCGAATTATCCGGCGCGCTCCAGATCCTCGACGGTGGATGCCATTGCCCCCTTGGGGACGCAAGGGAGTTCTCTCCCCGGGTGCCACAGAAAACACCCCGCCGGCGCCGGACTTCAAAGTTCCTTTTCCTCCGCCCCTCCCCGCGCTCCCCACCCCTCGAGGAGTGCGCGGCCACTCTCGGCAAAGAGGGCTTTGACGCCCTATTCGACAAGGTGGCCGCCGACTTCGACATTCCTCGCCCCCTTTCCCCTCCACCCTCTCTCCGCGGCCGGTCCTCCGCCCCTCCGTCGTCCCACCGAAAGGTCCTCGCCGACATGTCCCCCTCCGCTCGTTCCCAATAGGCCCCTCCTGAATCGGCGTACCCTACGACGACCATTGCTCCCCCTTAACCGGACTTCCACCCTTCCTCCTCACAACCCCAAGCAGTCCTTGTAAGGACCAAAAACCCCCAAACAGCTCTTTTAAGGGCTAAAGCCCAAAAAAAACCATCGTAGAGGTATTGTTTGACCTCGCCGGAAAATCCACGGTTACCCGCCCCCATTGTCCACTCACGAATTCAACCCTCTCTTTCTCCAAGGGGATCCGTTCGTCGACAAAGATACAATGGCATATGCTCCACAAAATATTAAATGATATAAATAAATTATCATTACTTCGAATATTGGAAAGTAGGCAATACTTGAGTTTGTGATTTCGCTTTTGGGGTCTATACGAGTATCCACTGCTACAAAGCACAACGAAATATTTATAGGTCGTACAAGCCGCCATCCCAGCTAGACAAACCAAAATATGTCATTTTTGCGTCATAGACTGGTGAAAAGAATTCTATGGCAAATGACATTACATTATCCGTCGACTGCAAACTCACCAGAGTTAAACTTTATCTTAATTCGGAATTCTATCCAGACGATGGCTCAAATTTGCACTTCGACAAAAAAAATTCGGCCCTCTCACGGTTAATGATTGATTGCATCAGAACGAGCCTGTGAACAAATGCTACCGTAGATGCGTGAATAGAGTTCGAATGCAAGGAAGATTCACCATCGAATACAGCTGAATATTGTTTCAATCGTACACGATCGCGTTGTTGCATATTGTCCAATGACCGACACTATCCATACAATTCTATAGATCCGCAAATACTCCGTCGCCTAAATGAATGAATGGTTTAAAAATGAGTTTCTCAAAGATCAACGTCAGTCATGATTGGATCTTGTCATCGACTAGATCACGCTAAAACATATTCATTATGACTGTGCCCACCTTTGTGGATCTTCAAGGATTCATTGTTGGAAGGAACTTTATCGTGAAGGAAGTAGCAATTCTGAGAGCGGGATGCGTACTCTCCCATTACATTTTCGCGAGTCCCATACCATGGAGACTTCTCACAAAATCTGAGTGATACGAAGCATCATGGTTGATTCGCAATCATCATGATCTCAAGTGGGCCTATGGAAACGTTCCATATAGCATGGCCGAAGATTTAATAACGGCCGCAGTTGAAGGTTCAACGGAAGACGACATGTGTTCTATCGTATATGTTAAGGGTCATGAAAAACGAGAATGGCTAGCTGATATACTAAATATGAAAAATGAGCTAGTTATTGAGTCGTTGAATATGGACTTGGACGATATGGATGCCTCAAGTAAATTAGATGGAAGTTCTACTCTACGATGTGAAAAGCATAAAAACAATTGTGCCTTACAAAATGTATTTAAAATCTACAATTGGTGGCTGAATCATAAAGATTCGTGCAAATAAAAAAAAACGTAACATTCTGTACTCTTCTATTCTCCTCACTCCGGACGTTATTATGTCAGAATAATCGGATGTGAGATGAAAGAAAAATGTGAAACCCATTTTTTTGTATGGGATATACAAAAATCGAACACTGCGAGGTGTTTGAAGATTTTCGAGAGTCCTTCGTAAGATGTTCAAGAGACTTCCGAAGAAATTCATAAGACATTTAAAGACATTCCCGAGACGTTCGAAAACATTCATAATACGTTTGAAGACATTCATGAGGGGTACAAAGAGGTTCGAGGGACTTTCTAGGACGTTCATGAGACGCTTGAAGATGTTCAGGAGGCGTTCAAGAGCTTTTAGAATACGTTTATTAGACGTTTGAAGGCATTCATGAGAGTTTCGAAGACGTTCAAGAGATTTCCGAAGACGTTTAAGAGATCTTCGACGGCATTCATAATACGTTTGAAGACATCGATGAGGGGTTCTAAGACGTTCAAGAGACTTCCAACGACAATCATAGTACGTTTGAAGACATACGTGCGCGGTTCAATGACGCTTGAGAGACTAGCGAAGACATTTCGAGGACTTCTACGACGTTCAAGAGGCTTTCGAAGGCATTCGTGATACTTTCGAAGACGTTTGAAGACATTCACGAGGGGCTCGAATACGATTAACAGACTTGCGAAAACATTCACGACGGCTGTGAAGACGTTCAAGAGACTTTCGGAGACGTTTGTGAGACTTTCGAAGACATGTATAAGACGTTTGAAGACATTCGAAGATGTCAGTTCTGTTTCAGTTTTGTTTGGGTTAGTTCGAGTTTGTTTGGGATTTTCACCCACTTCACCCAATTCACTTTTGTTTGGGTTAGTTCGAGTTTGTTTGGGATTTTCACCCAACCAAACTCGAACTAGCCCAAACAAAACTAAAACAGAACTGAAATCTTCGAATATCTCAGGAGGGTACTCAGATGTCTCCTGAACGTCTTCGAACCCCTCGTGAATGTCTTCAAACGGCTTATACATGTCTTCGAAAGTCTCACAAACGTCTCCGAAGGTCTCTTGAACGTCTTCACAGCCGTCGTGAATGTTTTTGCAAGTCTGTTAAACGTCTTCGAACCCCTCGTGAATGTCTTCGAACGTCTTCGAAAGTCTCGCGAATGCCTTCGAAAGCCTCTTGAACGTCGTAGAAGTCCTCGAAATGTATTCGATAGCCTCTCAAGCGTCATTGAACCGCGCACGTATGTCTTCAAACGTACTATGATTGTCGATGGAAGTCTCTTGAACGTCTTCGAACCCCTCATCGATGTCTTCAAACGTATTATAAATGCCGTCGAAGATCTCTTAAACGTCTTCGAAAATCTCTTGAACGTCTTCGAAACTCTCATGGATGCCTTCAAACGTCTAATAAACGTTTTCTAAAAGCTCTTGAACGCCTCCTGAACATCTTCAAGCGTCTCATGAACGTCCTAGAAAGTCCCTCGAACCTCTTTGTACCCCTCATGAATGTCTTCAAACGTATTATGAATGTTTTCGAACGTCTCGGGAATGTCTCTAAATGTCTTATGAATTTCTTCGGAAGTCTCTTGAACATCTTACGAAGGACTCTCGAAAATCTTCAAACACCTCGCAGTGTTCGATTTTTGTATATCCCATACAAAAAAAATGGGTTTCACATTCGAAAGAAATATTTTATTCGGTTGCAGAATTCGATATCCGATGATTCTGACATAATAAAGTCCGGGGTGAGGAGAATAGAAGGGTACATAATGTTACAATTTTTTTTATTTGCACGAATCTTTATGATTCAGCCACCAATTGTAGATTTTAAATACATTTTGTAAGGCACAATTGGTTTTATGCTTTTCACATCGTAGAGTAGAACTTCCATCTAATTTACTTGAGGCATCCATATCGTCCAAGTCCATATTCAACGACTCAATAACTAGCTCATTTTTCATATTTAGTATATCAGCTAGCCATTCTCGTTTTTCATGACCCTTAACATATACGATAGAACACATGTCGTCTTCCGTTGAACCTTCAACTGCGGCCGTTATTAAATCTTCGGCCATGCTATATGGAACGTTTCCATAGGCCCACTTGAGATCATGATGATTGCGAATCAACCATGATGCTTCGTATCACTCAGATTTTGTGAGAAGTCTCCATGGTATGGGACTCGCGAAAATGTAATGGGAGAGTACGCATCCCGCTCTCAGAATTGCTACTTCCTTCACGATAAAGTTCGTTCCAACAATGAATCCTTAAAGATCCACAAGGGTGGGCACAGTCATAATGAATATGTTTTAGCGTGATCTAGTCGATGACAAGATCCAATCATGACTGACGTTGATCTTTGAGAAATTCATTTTTAAACTATTCATTCATTTAGGCGAGGGAGTATTTGCGGATCTATAGAATTGTATGGATAGTGTCGGTCATTGGACAATATGCAACAACGCGATCGTGTACGATTGAAACAATATGCAGCTGTATTCGATGGTGAATCTTCCTTGCATTCTAACTCTATTCACGCATCTACGGTAGCATTTGTTCACAGGCTCGTTCTGATGCAATCAATCATTAACCGTGAGAGGGCCGAATTTTTTTTGTCGAAGTGCAAATTTGAGCCATCGTCTGGATAGAATTCCGAATTCAGGTAAAGTTTAACTCTGGTGAGTTTGCAGTCGACGAATAATGTAATGTCATTTGCCATAGAAATCTTTTCACCAGTCTATGACGCAAAAATGACATATTTTGGTTTTTCTAGCTGGGATGGCAGCTTGTACGATCTATAAATATTTCGTTGTGCTTTGTAGCAGTGGATACTCGTATAGACCCCAAAAGCGAAAACACAAACTCAAGTATTGCCTACTTTCCAATATTCGAAGTAATGATAATTTATTTATATCATTTAATATTATGTGGAGCATATGCCATTGTATCATGAGTAATTCAACGTCCACCTCTTCTGATGGATGATGACTGAATACACAATTATTGTCATTGCGCCAACGTATTAGAATTAACTCACGACGAGCATTGATTGTCGCAGAAAATGTATTATATGCACAGCGCTAGTTTTTCTAGTTCTTCAACAAATCATGATATGGAATCAGCGCTGTGCTGTGATTGATACTATGGTAGGGATTCGTCATATGGACAACACATGTAGTAGTCAATAATAAATACTCCATGATATTGATACATGTACTTTGACACGTTCTTCTCATCAGTCTTTCCACACCCTCATCTACTCTATCATTAGTTGTAAGAAACATAAACAATCCATATAGGCCTTTACAATGGAGCCACTGATGGGTTGTCCGATGGTAGTCGGATGGTCCATTTCTTTTCTGCTCAACAATCGATCTTATGTGATTGCAATTTGCCCTCTGATCTAAAGTAATGCAAACACCTGCGAAATAGTGGATTGTTGTTTAATTCGTCTAGCACATATAACGATATAGTAATTATGTTGACTTCACACGCCGATCGCATGCATATATCCTTATGGCTGTTACTGTTCAGATATGTGCTCAGGAGACGCGACAGGTTTTCGATCCATGCGAAATATCATACATTATTGTCCTTGGTACCTTGTATGCATAGCAAATTAATATGCTTTTCCTTCTCACATTGAGTGATGCGTATCGGAACAATGTATTTTTTTTTGTGGTAGACACAGTGATGAATCGATTGCTTGAAGCTCAATTTTTTATGTGCTGTCTCTGGGAATCCAATGTTCAGTAGATTCAATACCGTTAAACAATGTGCGTAAGATGCCTGCTCACTGTTTCGTTGAGCTGGGCATAAAGCTGTGACAGCCGCCCTTGCGCAACGTATATTATCTTTTGATTGCACATCAATTGCAGCCCTTATAATCATTTACTCCCACGGCAATAAGATATAACATTCAAAGCGGATTGGATTATACTTAGTTACATTTATTGGAAGATTACGTATTTGTCGTAAAGCTCAGCCACTGTCACGTTATTTAATTTCATCGAGCAGGGGTTGAAGTATGGACCATTACGCGTTCAACTCAATCTCTCGCCATATTAACCCATCATCACTGTCTCCTGTACCCATGTGTATAAAGTGTCTGTGCGTGGAATTCTTCAATCCTTCCACATGCGATATTTGGGCTATCAATGACTGCTGACGTTCAGTTGATAATCGTGGCCGCTTAATTCGGCTTTGCGTTTTCAGTACTTCGATGAACCCGTCAATCTGTTGCTCCCACGTAGCAAAGTCTTCGAGAAATGCACATGGCTATCAAGATTCACGGATCCCGCAACAAAGCTCGTCGACTTGGAGGCTCTGGACTGTCCATCGCTGCAGAAGTTGCCGAAAATCATGAACTCCAAATACCCGCATCATTCCTTCATCACGAAATACAATTGCGCCCATGCAAATGTAAAATCACTGAAAAGCTGGTTGAGTGTATACGAAGCCTTGTGTCAGTGAGGGTTTTTTTGAAAAATGAATAAAAACATTTCGATGACAATATATGTTATTTGTATACTTTATTCTACGACGAAAATAGTTTGAACTTCTCCTCCTCTTACATTTCGATAAAACAGTTTTTTTTACATACATTTTGACGCAGTCAACACATAAAACGTTGAAAACGAAGGCGAGACGACTGTGATGCCGAAGGTTGTTCCACTCAACGATGCTGCCCCCACGAATTTGCTCTTTTCCACCATGCTCAGAGATAATGGAATTTCACGCTGTTGTATTTTCCACAACTGCACGTAGAGTTGACCATTTGCGCACCAGTTACAGCATACTTTCGATGATGTGGACAGCTGTTCGGCGATGGTGTTCCAAAGAATTTCGTCTTTGTCCACCATGGTGTGCTCAGAGTCGGAAGATGTCCACGCTGTTATATTTTCCACCTATGTACGTCATGTAGAGATGATGATCACGTGCCGCTTGTCGCATACGCTCGAACGTTTCCAAATTTTCTTTGAAGGCCTTCACAAGTCGTGCTGGTAAGAAGACGGCGAACTCATCTGCAATCTCTGCGATGTCCACGATGTATCGTTTCCCAAACTTGGTTTGCACGGCCCTCATGTCGGAGATTGGATGATCCGAGTGAATGCGGAGTTCTGATAGCTTCTTCGTACATGCTCCCCTCGTTGTCATTGACTGCTCAAAACAAAACGATTCTCTCAAGTCCGGCCCTGTTGACGTGCGTCTTGAGTTCGAATTGAAAAATAATATTCCGCCACAAACTTCAGCTTACTGCATGATCCTCCATGATCGCATTGTCGAGTACAATCCAATCAGCGGTGGGGTTAAAAAATTGGTATAAAATCATGCCAATAATTCGCATCCACTTCAGTCAACATGGATCTTATCGTCGATGTACAGGGCTTCAAGAGACTCAGCAACAAATTTGTCCTAAAGGAGATGTCCATCGTCAAACTCCACGACAAGGATGCTGAACCGCTGACGCTCACCTTCGACGCACCATTTCCATGGGACTCTCTACCGGCCAAGTACAAAATGACAAACAAGTGGTTGGAACGCAATTTCCATGGATTACGATGGGAACACAGTGGCATACCATACGAGGCAGCTAGAACGACAATTCGAGGAATCTTGCAAGGCGCTCCTACCATCTATGCCAAGGGATTCGAGAAGTGCTCATGGCTATCGAGATTCACGGATTCAGCAACAAAAGTCATCGATCTGGAGACTGTCAACTGTCCATCGCTGCACAAGTTTCCGAAAATCACAAACTCCAAATGCCCCTATCATTCCTTCAATACAAAATACAATTGCGCCAAAGCGAAGGTAAAGTCGTTGAAAAGCTGGCTCTCTGTGTACGAAGCGTTGTGTGAGCGAGGGATTTTTTTTTAATGAATAAAAACATTTTGAACAAATATCGTTCTCTCCATTTATTTCCTATATCTACGGCGAATACAGTTTGACGACATTTTGTTTTCTTACATTATATTCGATGAAAAAGTTTTTTTTGTACATTTTTACATAGCACTAAGCGATGAAAACTCTACCATGATAACTGTGATGCAAACAGTCTTTGCACTCTACGATGGTGACGATGCCAGCTGCCGCTGAACTCGTCGTTTCCACCGGGTCTTCACGAGCGTTCTTTTCCACCATACTCAGACTCAAGCGGCGAAAACTCTACGATGATGATGACTGTGATGCAAACAGTCCTTGCACTCTACAATGGTGATGATCCTGGCTGCTGTTGAACTCGTTGTTTCCGCCGGGCCTTCACGAGCATTCTTTTCCACCATACTCAGACTCGACGGCACTCGACGCTGTTGTATTTTCCACCATTGAACTTCATGTAGAGTTGACCATTGCGCGCCAGTTGCAGCATACTCTCGAACATTTTCACATCATGATCGAAGGCCTTTACCAGCCGCGCTGGCAAGAAGACGGCAAACTCATTTGCAACGTCCACGATGTAGCGTTTTCCAAACTTGGTCTGTACAGCTCTCATGTCCATGATTTGATGATCCGCATGGACGTGGAGTTCTGACAGCTTCTTCGTTGGGAGGAATTCCGCCATCAGGCTGACTTTGTTGATATTTGTGAGATCCATTTTCACTCTTTTTCAAAGTTCTTTTCGGAGAAGTTGATGGTGCGGTGGAATAGTGCAGTCTGAGCTTGGTCCATGAAATCATAAGCTCCCTCGTAGCCCCTCCACTCAGATTTTAAAAACTTCTCCCCATTTATCCATTCATAGGCATGTTTAACAGGTTCAAACACGTTCGAAGAACCCCGCACGTAGAGAATTTCCCCCCTCGCAACACTTTTTACAGTCACGACGTTGGGGTGGGGGACCATCAACGTGATCCTTCATCTGTGGCGTATTATAATGCTCCATGCATGGACGATACGATATCACTTCACTATCGTTCCGATGATGCTCCGGCAAACGATCTCACAGTAAACCAATAAAGTTATCCCAATACTTTAGGAGCAAGGCCTTTGGAACTTGTTCGAGCTCGTTTTTGGTCATGTTCAGGGGGTGCTTTGCCGGATGCACTGCGTACATACTCGCACATCTGAACATCTTGACGTAATGTTGTGGAATGAAACCTCGACGGGTTGAACCTTGTTTTGGAATAACGCTGTAGCTGCATGCAATAAATAAAGCATTTTATGGGCTTTGAAGGCCCACCCTTCATATGGGAACTATCGTTATCTCACTTCCGAAAATTTTCCTAGCCATAGATGGGAGTCCCCCCCCCACACACACGCACGCACGCACGCACGCACGCACACATACACACGCGCGCACACACACAAAGCCACACACACACACACACACGCACGCACACACATGCACACATTTGGCTAAGTTTTTTTTTTCATATATATAAACTCCTGTGAATAGTCTAGATAAAAATGCTCCGCTTACATCTATAATGTTGATAATAAATTATCAGATTTCATGGGTTTTCAAGGACCCGCGACTCTATGATGCCCCCTCCCCCACAGAGTCGACAGCGGCTCCCCCCTCTCGCCCGCGGGTCCAGCTATCGCTTGGAAGACATCGTCACCAAAAACTAGCCTCCCCACTCTCTAACACCTCCCTCCCCCTGCGCCACAACCCCGCATTCGGCTGCCGCATGGAGGATCGCCCCCCCCCCCTCCGTCATGCATCCCCCGGCTTCCCCGCGCTCGACTCCCCCGCCCCGCTCCCTCCTGAGATCCGTGGGTTAGAACCGGCCTAGCTCCTCTACTGATGACACTTATAATTGGTGTCGGGATGCTTGATATAAAAAAAATGTGGTATAAACAGTAATATCACTCTTCAACAATTAATTATCCAACAGTTTTTATTGAATGACCGTCCAGAAGTATTGGGCCATATACTATTGCGTGTGAAAACAGAAAACAAAACATTATAAAAATAACAAAACATGGTTTAGTTTTCTCTCTAGAGTCGATACTTCGTTGCCATGCCCTTAGCAGTGATTACAGCAGCACATCGTCGGGGTATCGACGCAATTAATTGCGAGATGCAATCTTGTGGCATCTTTTCCCATTCATATTGCAAATGATCCCATAATTCCGTCTTGTCGGAGTGATTCTTCGTTCTAACGCGAACCTTGAGCTCTTGCCACAAATGTTCAATCGGATTTAAATCCGGTGACTGCGAGGGCCACTCGAGTAGGCGCACTTTTCGGCTTTCAAGGAAATTCTTCACAAAAAGCGAAGCATGTTTGGGATCATTGTCGTGTCGAAATATCCACCCATTCGGCATATTTTTCTTTGCAAATGGGAGCATATGGTCTTGCAATATTTTTCGATACATTATAGCGTTCATATTGCCTTGGGTTTCTATTAGCGGACCAATACCGTTATCAGAAAATGCTCCCCAAACTTTAACGTTTCCGCCACCGTGTTTTACAGTTGGAATTTGATATCGTACATCGTATCTGGTACCTGCTGGACGTCTTCTGTAGTTGCGATCATCACTTTCGAACAATTGATATTTGGATTCGTAGGAAAAAGACCTTTCCACCAATTCGATACTGTCCAATGTTGATATTTTTCGGCAAAACTCAATCTAGCCTTCTTATTCTTTGTGTTAATGAGGGGTTTCTTTACACCGACGCACCCAATCGAACCCATGGCCTTCAGACGTCAGGATACCGTACTCCGAATGATAGCAAGATTTTCACTGCGTAATTCTCGCAAAATTATTGCTGCAGTTTTTTGCGGATCTATGACGCACTTTCTTGTAATGATTTTGTCCAGGCGATTTGAAGTTTTTCGTGGTCTACCGCTTCGACTTTTATTACACAATGAATTTTTTTATTTATATTTCGCAATAATACGGTTTACTGTTTTTTCCCAATAGATAGAGTATTTGAAATATCACGAGAACTCTTTCCTATTTCAAATAGTTGTAACACAACTTCGCGGACCTCATTTTTTGTGTGTTTCGAGATTGCGGCAGAGATATAACTGATTTTCTCATGGTTCTTCATGTTTCGCACTAACCCGAAAGAAAGCGCGGAAGAAAACGTAAACAAACCGTGTGGCTGGAGAAGGAGAGACAGCGGCTCAATATTTTTGCACACTGACCGACCGCGTTCGACGCTGTACACAAACCATGCACTGTACAAACAAAATAATATACCACGCTGTTATTTGAAATAATGGAGAGGTTCAGGCATTCAATATTTTATCGAATAACGGAAAAAAAAGGTTGGCCCGAAACTTTTGCACGCCACTATACCTTTATAATTCACTATGAAATGTATTTGTACGCGTTTTCTCCTCTTTCGTTTTCCTTGTGCATAGACACTCACTTACTTGTTTCAACTCATCTTATTTGACAAGGTTAAAAAGAACAATAATAATGAGGATAGAGAAAAAGGTTATTGAGCATTGCGAGAGTGGTCGTTTTGATACTTGAATGTATTCTCGCGTGAACTCAAGAGAGAGGAACGTGGCTCAGGAGATTGATCGTACCTTAGTAGTATAGCTAGGCTGGTTCTAACGCCGGTCCTCTGAGGGGGTGCGGGGCGGGGGTTATACGCGGGATGGGGGATGACGTCACGTGTGGGACGGAGAATCGGAGAGGGCGTCGACGTCACGCAAGGAGGGGGGAATCGTTGGCGCTGGAGGGGGTATCGATTGATTATTGATTGTTTATTGATCAATTATTTATTTTAACTGTTTTTAATTTAATTTTTATTTTAGTATTATTTGATTTATTTTTATTTCATATATTTGTGTGAGCGCTGTATAGCAGGTACGAATATCCGCACAAAGAGGAGAGGCCGAGAATACGGCTTCTCCATTGGGAGTCACTACGCTGGAGAGTGGGATGGCGTCACGCGCGGGAGGGGTTGGAGATGAGGAGTGGTGATCGCCATAGTGGCAGTCACGGGTGCACGCGGAGAGGGGGAGTCTGCGGAGCGGCCGACGGCACGCGGGGAGGGGGAAGTCGTTGGAGCGGAGGGTTCAAGTTGGTGACCCGTCTCGTTGAGAGATACGAAGCGATCGGATTGCACGTATGTGTGAGAGAGAGCGAGAATGAGAGATGGAGCGGCCGCATTGCCACGAACGTCTTCGAACGTCTCACGTACGTCTCACGTACATCTTACGAACGTCTTACGTATGCCTCACGAACGTCTTCGAACGTCTCACGTACGTCTCACGTACGTCTTACGAACGTCTCACGTACGTCTTACGAACGTCTCATGTACGTCTTACGAATGTCTCATGAACGTCTCATGAACGTCTTCGGACGTCTCAGGAACGTCTTCGAAAGTGTCACATACGTCTCACGAACGTCTTCGAACGTCTACGAACGTCTCACGTACGTCTTACGAACGTCTCACGTACGTCCTACGAACGTCTCACGTACGACTCACGCACATCTTACGGACGTCTTACGAACGTCTCACGTACGTCTCACGTACGTTTTGCAAACGTCTCACGTACGTCTTAGGAACGTCTCATGACCGTGTTCGAACGTCTCACGTACGCCTCACGAACGTCTTCGAACGTCTCGCGTACGTCTTATGAACGGGTTCGGACGTCTCACGTACGTCTTACGAATGTCTTCGAACAACTCACGAACGTCTTCGAACGTCTCACGTACGTCTTACGAACGTCCCATGAACGGGTTCGAACGTGTTTGAACGTCTCACGAACGTCTTAAAACGTCTTCGAACGTCTCACGTACGTCTCATGAACGTCTTCGAACGTCTTCGAACGTCTTACGAATGTCTTTGAACGTCTCACAAACGTCTTCGAACGTTTCACGCACGTCTCACGACCGTCTCACGTATGTCTCATGAACGTCTTCGAACATCTCACGATCGGCTCGGAAACGTCTCTTCAAGGTCTCACGATCGTCTCCCGATCATCTCTCGAACGTCCGACGAACGTCTCTCGAACGCCTCACGAACATCTTCGAACGTCCCTTGAACATTGATTGAACATCTACCAATGAATGTCTTCGAACATCGTCCAGCGATGGTGTGAATTGAGTTCCCATAATTTTCAAAACGAATCTTTTATATTTGAGAGCAATATTTTATACAGCTCTGTAATCCGATAACAAATGATGTAACAAACGAAGGGGTGAGGAAAATAAAAAATCATATATTCTTACATTTCGTTTATTTGCACGAATCTGTATGAGTCAACCACCAATTAAATATTTTGAACATATTTTGTAAGGCACAATTTTTCTTATGCTTTTCGCAACGTAGAGTAGAGCTCGCATCTAATTTACTTAAGATATGTAGATCGCCACATTCCACATCCAACATTTCAACAACGAGATCATTTTTCATATTTAATATATCAACCAGCCATTCTCGTTTTTCATGACCGTTAACATATACCATAGGATACATGTCGTCTTCCGCTGGGCCCACAACTGCAGCCGTTATTAAACCTTGAGCCATGCTGTATGAAACGTTTCCATAGGCCCACTTTAGATAATGATGATTCCGAATCAGCCATGACGCTTCATATCTCTCAGATTTTGTGAGAAATCTCCATGGTATGCGACTCGCGAAAATGTCATGAGAGAGTACACATCCCCCTCTCAGAATCGCTACTTCCTTCACAACAAAATTTCTCCCAACAATGAATCCTTGTAGATCGACAAACATAGGTACAGTCATAACGAAGATGTATTGGTTCGATGAAGTCGATAGCAAGATCAACTCATGTTTAAATTATTTATTCATTGAGCGGGGGAGGGGTGGTACTTGCTGATATATACAATTTTACGAACCATGCTGGTCAATGGACAATATTTAACAACGCGATCGTGCTAGATCAAACAATATGCAGTAGTATTTGGTGGCAAATCTTCCTTACATTCAGACCCTATTCGCATATCCACGGTAGCATTTTTCACAGACTTGTTCTGGCGCGAGCAATCGATAACCGTGAGAGGACCATTATATTGAAACTTTGCGATAGTGAGCAAAGAATTATCACTATTACAACTGTAATAAGATTTACGAAATCGACAATACATATTGAACAACATGGCGAATCTGTTTTTGTTAAAGTCCGAATTCAAATCATCGGAAGGATAGGATTCCGAGTTGGGATACAGTTTAACATTGGCGAGTTTGCAGTCATCGAATAATGTAATGTCCTATGCCATAGAATTTGTTCACCAGTCTACAGCGTAAATATTACATATCTTGGTTTCTCTAGCTGGGAGCAGCTTTTACGGTCCATGAATGTTTCGTTGTGCTGTGAAGCAGTGGATACTCGTATAGATCCCAAGACCGAAAGCCCATATTCAAGTATCGCCCACTTTCCAATGTTCGAAGTGATGAAAATTTAGTTATTTCATTTAATATTACGTGTGGCATACACCATTGTATCTTGAGCAATTCAACTTCTACCTCTACTAATGGATGATGACTGAACGCGCAATTTTTACCATTGCGTGAATGTATCAGAATTAGCTCATGACGACCATTGATCACTACGCGCTTGTAATCTTCGCAGAATCCTAGCAATATGTTGAGAGGTACACAGAAATTGAAGTACTTCCCCCATCATTTTTCAAAGCATGACTCCTCTCAGGGCTTAATGAGATGTATTTTTCAATCGTGGTTGTTATTCCAACGTTTCGATTACGAACAATCTCCAAACCATCGAGCTCATAACGAACTTCATCAAACATGAATGCAACGCAATTATTTCCCAATACGACAATTGCTTGACCATCAGGTTTTTTAAGCATCGTAAACTTTCCCTCAACGTAAGGACAACTTTCAGATAGTAGGGTGTACAAGTCTTGATGTTGTATAGGAATTCGTATTTCATCGCTGTGCCCAAACGTTGAGTTGGCATACGGATTGTATGTATGAGTCTCAATTTTGGTGATACGATCTTCAGAGATTGGCCCCCCACTGATATTCAAGATGTCGGTCATGCTTTTGCCTCAAGTCCGTCGTACAATAAATCCCAGGGATCTTAAAAATTCACGATTCGCTGTACTGAGTTTCTTTTTTGCGGCTAATTGAACACTCAATGTCGCTTGTCTCTTTGCAAGAGTATTATCACATGCGAACGTATTATCTCGTATAGAAATATTGTCTCTGGGGTATTCCGTGTCGTACAGAATGAGCATCACAAGCGTCGTTTTCGTATGTGCAATCTCACCGTAATTTCTTCTCCTCGAATATCGAGTACTTTCCCCTTTTGATCCTCGATACGTATCGTTAAATCCGCAATGCTCCGCACAACGATCGGAAGATAAATGATTTGCGCAGGCGTTTCCGATAGCTTATATCCCGGTGGTACGCTTGGTGAAAATTCATGTATCGTGTGTACGCGCTCGCCATCGCAGTACGCACCAGTGGTGACACTACATTCTATGCGGATAAGGTTGACATTCATTATGTTTATTGGTACATCAAATTCCTGCCATTTCCAGGGATGCGATATTTGATTTGATGAAAATCCCAACAGGGATCCTACGTTGTCAGGTTTACTGAAATTTATTCGGTACGCACATTTGATTTCGCTCCTTGGTGTATTATGATTAGCGCGTAGCATGATTGGGAATTCGCCATTTTCATCGAGGTCATCGTTACCGACCTTTCGAGCAACAATTTCATTTTCAGCATCATCACCCTTCCTTGTCATTATTGTCAAAGTAAAATTTGTTGTTTGAAGAATTCACATTTGGGATTGTGTGATAAGTTTCAAAATCCGTCAAAACGAGCTCATAACAGCCATCATTGACGTCTATAGCGGGGAAGTAATTTGCAGTTAGAAGGCTACTCTTGCCGGTTAACGTAAGCGTCAGTGGCATGTTTCCCTCGAATACTGAGCTGATCGACGCAATGTCACGGCTTAAATACATATTGATCATCGATGTTTTGAAGAAATTGCAAACACAATTGCCCCCAAATACTCTGATTATAATTCGGATAAGATGTTCAATTGTATTGTATATTTGTGGTATTTGGTCCAAAATATCGAATCAACTCCTTGGGCGGTCGAGGATTTCCAAAACTATCAAAATACATGACTTCCCTTCTCGGCATAGGCTACCCAATGCGTACCGGGGCCATCGGCATCGTCCAAATGTACTATACCGCTCTCATCTATTTGCACTCCACTATAAACTGGCAAATTATTGCGCATGAAGACTCCGCTAAATAATGGTATGCGCATGCGTCGGGCTAAGCATTCCAATTGCACATTAGTTGTTACACCCATGGGCATTTTCACCGTGCTTTGGCGTTTTTTTTCTTAGTTGAACAACCTTGTCCACGCTTGTAGGGAGTAAGATACAGCCTTCTACAGCCCGATTATGATGTATTTCTTCAAGTTGACGTTGCGCCACTTTGCTATCATTCACAGCCTTTGCTATTCCAGCTGCCCCACCAGCCAGTCAACCAAGAACTCCCAGCAATGGTAACATTGGCAAAATGCCCCCACCCTTTGCTATCAGCAGCATTCTCTTTTTAACGGACTTTTTTTCTTTATCGATGAGTTCGTTGTCTTCCTTCCCATGCCGAATTTCATTTTTGCTTTCATAGCTGCCCAAACAGCGGTAGGTGCAGTTTTCTCGCCAGAAGTCGAATCTCTCGCAGTAATACGTTTTCGTGCTGTTGTTGCAAGTATATTATTCGCAACGTGTCTTTCGCCTAAATTATTACTTTGAGAATAGGCTATATCGTGGTCGCGACAAGCGGTATCCAATGGATTTATACCACGATCACCTCTTGCCAATCTCTGCTCCAACTCAGTGTCTGGTCCACAAAATTGGTAGCCAGGAATATGTAATTCGATCGGAAGTGCATTTATTGCATGATTTAACAAACCGTCGCCTTTTCTCTTAGATATTCGGCACAATTATTTATAAACGGTGCTGGAACATCAATGTGTGTTAGCTGTCCCGGTAAATTCCAATGGCGCGTGCATCGGCGATATTGCTGTACTTCCGAATCAGTCTTTATGTTTTCGGGAAGCCTCTCCCACATGCCAACGAAGTGATGAACATTTTGGAACAAAACAATTGTTGGAATAAACTGTAATTGATGTGCCGTTAATTGGAGAATTCTGCAGTCGTTTGACAGGTAAAAAAACATTCTCGATACTGAGCGGATTTGGCTTGGTGCACTCCTATAAATACTCCTCACACGACGCATTTTGGGCGAATGTGTGTTTAGGTTGGAGAGAGGAAACATGCGTTTCGTGCAACAAGCGACGGTGATTGAAGTGACCAATTTCGACGGGACAGTAATGGACGGCCAACAAGTACGCAAGCATGGAGACATGTTGCCACAAACGATACGCAGCATTGTTTGCGGTCCTTCACATTGTGGCAAAACCAATGTTTTGTTAAGTTCAATAGAAAGTCCAAATGGCGTACGTTTTGAAAACTTATATGGATACTCGAAATCGCTGCAACCGCCGAAATATCAATATTTGGGAAATCTGTTGACATCGATTAACGAAATTGGCTATTTTAAATTCTTAAATAATAGTGATGTTATCCCACCGGACAAAGCGCTTCCGAACTCCATTTTTATTTTCGATGACCTAGCATGTGACAAGCAAAATACAGTAAGAGAGTACTTTGCGATGGGCAGACACGCGAACGTTGATTGTTTCTATCTTTGCCAAACATATGCCAAGGTGCCCAAGCATCTTATACGCGACAATGTGAATCTGCTGATCTTATTTAAGCAAGATCGTACAAACTTGAAACATGTTTACAATGAACATGTAAATACGGATATGTCGTATGAAGATTTTCTGGTGTAACGTCCACAATGTTGGGAACAAAAATACGGCTTTATGGTAATTGACAACGATAGCTCATTGACCGGTGGTCGATATAGAAATGGATTTAACGAGCTTTCCATACTGTGATGTAGTCAGTCGACATTGAGACACCAGTGGTGCAACGACCGACGAATAATTTCACGATGACGACAATCGATACTGATGAAACGATTGCGAGGGAAATTGCGAAAACAAGCGACTCAATACGCAAAAAATATCAAGCTTCGAAGACTGGAAAAATGGAAGATCTTGAATTAGAGAGACACTTCAAGCCAATTACCGAACCTCCCAAGCAGATTGGTGAAAAATCAGCTACTCTTGAATCTCTTGGCCGAGAACTTGAATCGTTAAGCATGTCGGAAGCAAAGGACCTAGAGAAGGATGTAAAACATGGAACAAAGCGGACACGTTCATTATTCCAAGATCCGCTGGTAACTTCTACACCGAATCACTTGAAACGTAAGCGACGAAAGGAATTTCTGGATGATATGTCGATGGCTGCTGTACCCTTGCAGCCAGCCACCATTGTTGAAGAAGACGATTTGAGACTACGCCCGAATCATTCCCTGTCTTCAGTTCAACGTCAATTACAAACGGCTGAAGGTCAAAATACATTGCGGGAACATTTCGGTCCACTCGGTCAACAATATATTTTATCTATTCTTTCACAATACAAAAATTCTAGCATGGATTACGTATATGGCGTCAAATTTACCAATGAAGGAATGATGTTAGGTGATAAGCGTTTCAATGTGGATAATCATGATAATAATTTCATCGATGGCATAAAATACTTGGGAACCCCTGGATTCTATGAGTTAATCTTCAAAAAAATTCCTGACGATGCAATATACACCGAGGAAGACAGAGACAAATATAAAAGTGTTCTGTTATGAACAAATACACATCGACGTAGTGGCAATATATTCAATATTGTATTGGGTAACAAAGGCAAAGTATAAATATATAATTCGACCATTAACTCTTGACCGAAAAGCTGGAAGAGGTCTAGAAATACCACTCGCCATGACGTTAAATAGCAACAAAATCGATTATGTGCATTGGGATGATCTCAACAAGTTGGTCGATCGTTTTCGATTTTTCGAAGCTTCACGACACGCGGGTAACAACGCTCACGACAATGAGATGATGTCGATTATCGAGGAACTTCGCGAAGCTGATCTCATTATAAATTGACCTATGCATCGATGATAATGATCATTCCTCTGTCACTATTAACACCGAGATGTCGATTAATAAAATTGGATGATCGTTTGGAGCGCGGGATGATTCATACTATCAGTGGACTGGGCTAATAAGAAATTATACACGCGACATTGCTCTTTGTCTAACCGCTAGTGGCTTCGATGCAAGATCACGTAAAATACGAGGCGTAGCCCTACCTGGCGGGGATTGTGATGCTGCTAATAAACGTTCCGTGGAAATGAAAATGAAGCTGTTAACAGATCGCCTGGATGAATTTGAGACGAAACTCATCGCACTAGAGGACACGCTTCGAATAACGATGAACGATACGTTCAAAACGATTCAGTATGTACCCGACGCTGTGTCTAACACAACGCAGGAAGATTTATAAAAAACGTCTTGTCAAACATGCAATATGCTCGGAGAAGAAAAAACGTTTGAAGAAAAGCAGCTCGTGGAGGAATTACATGCTCCAGCAAGAAAAAACTTTCCACGGAGACGTGCCATTGTACGTGGGTATGATGATTTGTGGCAGGCTGACGTAGTCGAAATGCGGCCGTATTCGCGTTTCAACAAAGGCCACAATTACATTCTCTGGAATTTTAATGTAAGGAAGATTTACCACCAAATACTACTGCATATTGTTTGATCTTGCACGATCGCGTTGTTGGATATTGTCCATTGACCAACATGCTTCGTAACATTGTATAGATCAGCTAGTACCACCCCTCCCCCACTCAATGAATAAATAATTTAGACATGAGTTTCTTAAATGTTGATGTCAATCATCAATTGATCTTGCTATCGACTTGATCGAGCCAATACATCTTCGTTGTGGCTGTACCTACGTTTGTCGATCACAAGGATTCATTGTTGGGAGAAATTTTGTTGTGAAGGAAGTAGCGATTCTGAGAGCGGGATGTGTACTCTGTCATTATGTTTTCGCGAGTCTCATACCATGAAGACTTCGCACAAAATCTGAGAGATATGAAGCGTCATGGCTGATTCGAAATCATCATGGTCTAAAGTGGGCCTATGGAAACTGTAACGTGTCGATGTATATTGTACCCGTGAAGAGGGAGTTAATGTGGAGGGAGTGAGAGTGAGGGCGTGGGGATGAGTTCGAGAAAGAGTGTACGAAACAAAACGGCATTCTGGATCTGGAGAGAGTAAAGAGAAGAGGCGTCGGGAACGTCGTTTACCAATTTGCGCACGCAATTATCAGTCGGCGCCGGTTACCAAAATTACGGCCGCCATCAAGCCATAACGGAATTGGGCTTAAACCCAAAGAACATACTGGCGGTGTAAATCACGTGGAGGTGCGAATGCACCCACACCAGGCCCCGAAAGAAACGGCAATCGGCATACAAGGAGATCACACACGTCGCCTGTACCTGGGAATTTGTCCGATAGCTAACGGAAGGAACGTCAGCTCGGACTACGCAATACGTCGCCCAGGAAAAGTTCGCATCAGCACTTCGTCAACTCTCTCGATCTGTTCACGCACTCCCCAAGAGAAATAGTGTACGTTCATGGTCCTAATATCGAATTGTCAAATGGTCGGCCGTCAATAATGACGAAAATGTCAATGTTCCAAATAGTCAATAAAAACATAGTAATGTTGAAATTAAAATTAAATTAAAAATATTGCTATATCAAATTTGTAAATTGTAAAATAAAACATACTCGTTAAAAAACGTTCCATACAGCATGGCTGAAGGTTGAATAACGGGTGCAGTTATGGGCCCAACGGAAGACGAGATGTATTCTATCGTATATGTTAACGGGCATGAAAAACGTTCGAAGACGTTCATCAGACATACGTGAGACGTTCGTGAGACGTACGTGAGACGTTGGAAGACGTTTGTGAGACGTTCAAAGACGTTCGCGAGACGTTCGAAGACGTTCATGAGACGTTCGAAGACGTTCATGAGACGTACGTGAGACGTTCAAAGACGTGCGTCAGACGTTCGTGGCAATGCGGCCGCTTCATCTCTCATTCTCGCTCTCTCTCACACATACGTCTAATCCGATCGCTTCGTATCTCTCAGCGAGACGGGTCAACCAACTTGAACCCTCCTCTCCAACGACTTCCCCCTCCCCGCGTGCCGTCAGCCGGTCTGCGGACCCCCCCCCCCCCCCGCGTGCACCCGTTATGGCCACTATGACGACCACCACTCCTCATCCCAAGCCCTCCTGCGCGTGACGCCATCCCCCTCCCCCGCGTAGTGACTCGCAATGGGGAAGCCGTATTCTCGGCCTCTCCTCTTTGTGCGGATATTCGTACCTGCTATACAGCGCTCACACAAATATATGAAATAAAGATAAATCAAATAATACTAAAATTAACAATTAAATTGAAAGGAGTAAAAATAAATAATTGATCAATAGTCTATCAATAATCGATCGATACCCCCTTCAGCGCCAACGATGTCCCCCTCCCTGCGTGACGTCACCGCCCCCTCCGATCCCCCCCCGCGCGTGACGTCATCCCCCACCCCGCGTGAACCGCTGCCTCGCATCCCCCTCAGAGGACCTGCGTTAGAACCGGCCGAGCTATACTACTTACCTTGAATGATCGGAAACGTTAATGTAGAGATCGTTTGTTACAGCGCTGGTCTTCGCATGACCCTTTTGTTCGACTGGACGAACTGTCACGAGCTTATGAAGTTTTTGACCAGTGTCACTGTTGACGTTTTCTTCTTAGGTCGTTTTGCCCGGTGCATCAGGAGGTGCGGAACCGAGTCCCATACTGCACCGACGAGGTAAACCGACTGGCCGTACACAGTATATAGGCTGTATCTATGGATCTGCGATGAGAATGATCGTTTGCACAATAGGAAACATCCGGGTGACACCAGCGTTTGCTGTACCGACTTGAAAAAAAATTTCCGAGGTCCGACTCCACATGGAGTCCGCTTGGTATTGTAGGTTGTTGTTATCCAGGAGATTCAGCAACTTCTCCCCTTGGTGAACAGTGTTTAGGCCACTGAGGCCCCGTGCCATATTATTGAGGACAGCGGGTTTTCTACGGGAAACATTATGCGTTCTCGTACGTCGTCGATATCTTTTTTGGAATAGATCCCACATGATGCTGGGTTGGTGTATCGCCTCGTAGATTTCGTTGTTGCCTTCATGGTGGTATGGCTTTGATCGCAACAGGTATGAATTTATACCACGTGTCTTTAAAATGGTAATAAGGAGGGAGAAGAGTATTGCACGTAGTTTGGGTTCCCGTTTTCAATAGTATGGGTTCTGGGAGTTAGCAAGTATGTTTCGTTCCCACGAGTGACAATTCTTTTAACCTGGTCAGGTTACTTCTTTTATCATAAATTGAATAACGTATACTTGTTCGCCTACAAGTATCGCCATATAGTCTGGAGTCTTCCTTAAATTGTATAAAATTCGTCGGTGGCTTGGATCGCTAGAGATAAAACGATTTTGGATGATTTGGCGCTCTTTGTTACACTATTGCTTATGCATACTGTAATATAATAATTTTATAATACAATTTAAGGTTACGTATAGGAATTTCGAATTGGCGTAAGCGAACATATTTAGGTTCGTGACTGGAAATCTTATTCGAGCTGTGGAAGAATGAGTTCGGCGAGTTTCGAACTTATTTACACAATATCGGGTGTTCTGTATTGAGGATACTGTAACCACAAATTTGATTTGTTTTTCCGGTTGCGAGTGCAAAGGTGATATCGTTAGATGTTACTGAGTAGGTTAATAAAGGCCAACTGAAAACAGTATAATTATTATGGTTATTTATTTAATTCGGATTAAAATCGGGTTCGTTATCTCTGGTTCGTTTGTGTTTCTTTTTGTTTTTGTTTTCAGTGCTAATGTGCAAGTATCGCAATCGGTTTTCATGCACTATGCGTGTTTTATTATTAAATTGGGTTTTTACGTTATCCTTGTCCAGTTTTTCTAGAACCTTATGTGATCCGGTATAATGGTCACCGAGTTTACCTGGTTTGGGACCCCTTTGGAGGTAGACAAAATCTCCAACCTTAAAACTCTTGAGATTCGCGTTATTATCGTAATATTTCTTCGAACGATGTTTGGAAGAGACTTTATTTTCATAGGCGAGATTCCTGATTCCATTTATCCTCGTAATTAATTCGATTGAATACCTGGGATAAGTGGGTAGCTGATCGGATTCTCTAAGTGGTTCGCTTAATGGAACTCTCGCTAGTTTGCCAAAAACGACTTCATATGGAGTATACTTTGTACTCTCATGAACACTTGTATTATGTGAAAGGGTCGCTAATTCTAGCCATTGATCCCACTCGTTATCTTTACCTGTGTACTGCTTCAAAAATTCAGCCAGTACGTGATGAGATCTTGCAAGGGATCCATTAGACTGAGGATGAAATGCTGATGTTCGACATCTCTTGATTCGAAATTGTTTAGCGATTCGTTTCATGAGGCCACTTAAAAATTTACTGCCTTGATCTGTAAGGCTGTAAGTGATCTGTAAGTGATCTGTAAGGAGTGCTTTGGGTGCTCCGAAGACACATATAAATCTTTTAATGAATGCATCGGCGACCGTTGTTGCTTGTGCATTTTGCAATGGGATCGCGACACAACATTTTGAAAGGCTGTCTTGGTTTGTCAGAAAGTATTTGTTCTGATTGGACGTACGTCGCATTGGACCTACTATGTCCAGTGATATTTTTTTCAATAGTGCGTCCGTTATATTCATTGGCTGTTTTGTTTTGACTCTAACCAACTTCCTCAATTGACATTCTAGGCATTGCTGAATTCTTCTCTGGATATCCGATTTCAACTCTTCCCAAAAATATTCTCTTTTAATTCTTTTATATGTCTTGGAGACGCCTTTGTAAATCTCATAGGAAATGGAATCTCGTTTTTCAATTGGCACGTAGCGTAAGGTTCCTAAGCAGATTATCACCTTGGTTTGACTGGATTTGAACGTTTCTATAATTATGTTGAGGACGTCGGCCCACATTAGGTGCTCGACGTGATTACTGTGGCAAATACCCAGGGAATGGAGCTGGAGATCTTCGTAATGGTCTTCTAATTCTCTTACGATTTCTTTAACATTTTCTGATACGAAGGATAATGATCCAGAATATTCGCCTTTGATGACTAGGGCAATGTGATATTTTTTTCCAACCTTTTTACTGTAGGCATGACCTCCTGGTAAATTCTTCCAGAGGGGAAGTTTGTTTGCTTCGAGTAATTTTTGCGATCCAGAGTCGCAAGGTTTTCCAGTTGAATCGACAAAATATACTAGGTTATCGTTGCGAAAGTGGAACAATTCTTTGCTTGTTATGCAATTGGCGATTTTAAATTCCGAGGTTTTGGCTTCGTGGGTCGGAAGTTCATCATCCTCGGAAGTCGACTGCGTAGGTGGAGTCGGAATCTAGGTTAGTGGAACTTTTGGGATTAGGAATTTGAGGTGCTTCGCGCAGGTTAGGCCTCTGAGCTGATTCGGGGTCGGTGCCCTTTCTGGGTCGCCTAACAAGCGCCGGCCTTGTTATCTCGGCTTCTGTTTCCTCGCTGCTACTCTCCTAGTAGTTTATGACCCTACGGTTTCGGAGCGCATGGCGCCGGGCCTTGGACCGCACGCCTGTCCCCTTGGAGGCAGGTACGTCAACCATATACGATACATCGTCAGCGAGTTTTTCTTTAACCTGTAGTTTTGGATTCATGGCTACCTGAGATACGACGTTCTTTGCTTGCAAGCGAGTGACGACGTTTATTTCTTCTATTTTTAGGGTTTCATGAATTTCTACCCGAGTTGTACAACTTATAGGGTCTTCGTTTTTGCTAACGCTGTTCTCTGCTAATTCGAGGAGTACGTTTCGTGCTATCTCGTCGTGATTCTCATCGTTCTTCTGTTCGCAATGAGGTATGGCTTTGACACCCTCGAGTTTCTCAATAGGGTTACGCGATAAAGCATTGGCGTTTGAGTTTAATGTCCCTGGCTTGTATACGACGTCGTAATCGTACTCTGAAAGTTTGAGTCGTCATTTTAGGACGCGCGCGTTCGCGTCTTTGGCAGTTTTAAACCAGACTAGGGGTTTATAATTAGTTACGAGCGTGAATTTTCTACCGTAAATATAAGGTCTGAAAGCTTTAACACCGTGAATAATTGCCTCTTTTTCATATGTGTCGTACCGAAGGGCTGCCCCGCGTAGTACGAACGATGTATGAGCGATCGGTTTATCTTTCCCGATTTTACCTTGTGATAATACTCCGCCTAAGGCGTCGCCAGAAGCATCTGTTGTTAGTATGAGTGGTCTTTCAAAGTCTGGATATTTCAAGATCGGAGCTTCACAGAGCGTATTTTTTAGTACATTGAAGGCTTTTTGTGCTTCCTCCGTCCATTCGAAATTAACCTTATCTTCCAAGAGTCATGTTAATGGTTTTGCAATCTTCGAAAAGTCTTTAATGAACCTACGGTAGTAAGCTGTCAGGCCTAAAAATTGCCGAATATTTTTAACAGTTTTGAGAACTTACCACTGACAATTGATTGGGATCCGGTCTTAACCGGTCCTTTCCGATTATATGCCCTAGGTAAATAACTTCTGGCTTGAGAAATTCGCATTTGGCCGGTTGCAACTGTAGGTTGGATTTACACAACCTTTCCCTTAGTTCCTCGATTTTCCTGCCGTGCTCCTCTAAATCATTGGCGTAAATGACGATGTCGTCGAGATAAACGAAGAGGGACACTTGGAGTCCACTCAACACGACGTCCATCAAGCGCTGGAAAGTCGCCGAGGCATTTTTAAGCCCAAAAGGCATTCTCGAAAATTCATAGTGCCCACACAGAGTAGAGAAAGCAGTTTTCGGCTGATCTTCGGGATTCATTTCTACCTGATGGAACCCGGACGCTAGATCGAATACGGAGAAATAATTCGCGTTGCTTAATTGATCCAGAATGTCTGTGATGTTAGGAAACGGATAAGAATCGCCGATTGTCTTTTCGTTAAGGGCCCGAAAATCAATTACCATTCTCCAACGCTTATTGCCACTGAAGTCGGGTTTCTTTGGTACTATCCAAACGGAACTGTTGTTTGGGGATTGCGAATGGTTGATAATCCTGGAGTCCAGTAGCTCGTCTACCTGACGCTGGACTTCGCCGTTAAGAGCCTGAGGCAACCTATGTTAGTAGTGTAATGGGGCCGATTCTAATGCAAAATTTCTACTACTGACATGTTACCGACATTTAGCCGTAAATGGAAACAAAAAACGGTCGGTAAGGTAGGAATTTTGCAGTAGAATCGACCCCTGCATTATCGACTGTCGATGTCTACTTACCGACTGATGGTGGGGGGCTCTCTGCTTACCGACCGATGGTGTGGCTCTCTGCTTACCGGCCGATGGTGGGGGGGGGGGGCTCTCTGCTTACCGACCGATGGCGATCCCCTCCACCGACGGGGGGGGGGGGGTAAACACGGGGACCCACGACCGACTCCTAGCGAGGCCGCGCAACGACTGACAAAGAGTCAAAGTGCTTTTTAGTAAAAGGGACTTCCCCTCCAGCCAGAAGGAGGGAGTGGCGGTAGGACGAGTGGAGGGGGGCCTGATTTCTCAGAAATCCTTTCCGTGACCTGACAAAGAGCCCCCTCCCCCTCCAACAGTCAGCGGGCGAGAAGAATAGGGGGGAGGGGGAGGCTGATTTCTCAGAAATCGTTTTAAAAATTTGAGGATGGTGAGTCATCGGGCGTCTTCTGCGGATTGAAACCACCCCCCCTCCATGCGATAGTTTTGTCTATACATTAACGCGTTGAAACCTGTCAGCAACTTGAGGTGTTGAATGATTATTTTCTGAGAATTTGAAACCTAGGAGAGGGGGTGTTTAAACATTGATTATCCAGTCAAAATGGCGGTTGGATTACGTCAGATTTTTTCTAAGAATTACGTGGAGATTAACGTTTGTGTGGATGTGTGTGTGTGTTTCGGTAAGGTAGGGATTTTGCGGTAGAATCGACCCCTGCATTATCGACTGTTGATGTCTACTTGCCGACCCATGGTGGGGGCTCTCTGCTTACCGACCGATGGTGTGGCTCTCTGCTTACCGACCGATGGCGATCCCCGCCGCCGACGCGGCGGGGGGGGGGGGGGGTAAACACGGGGACTCACGACCGACTCCTAGCGAGGCCGCGCAACGACTGACATAGAGTCGAAGTGCTTTTTAGCAAAAGGGACTTCCCCTCCCGCCAGAAGGAGGGAGTGGAGGTAGGACGAGTGGAGGGGGGGCTGATTTCTCAGAAATCGTTTAAAAAATTTGTGGATGGTGAGTCATCGAGCATCTGCTGCGGCTTGACCCCCCCCCCCTCCATGCGATAGTTTCGTCTATACATTGACGCGTTGAAACCTGTCAGCGACTTGAGGTGTTGAATGACTATTTTCTGAGAATTTGAAACCTAGGGGAAGGGGTGTTTAAACATCGATTGAACAGTCAAAATGGCGGTTGGATTACGTCAGATTTTTTCTAAGAATTACGTGGAGATTAACATTTGTGTGTGTGTGTGTGTGTGTGTGTGTGTGTGTGTGTGTGTGTGTGTGTGTGTGTGTGTGTATGCGCGCGCGCGTGTGTGTGTGCGCGCGCGCGTGTGTGCGTGTGTGGCGGTGAGGCTTCCGGCGCGTGACGATTTTCTGCGCTCGGAACCCCCCTCTGCCCCCCCAATTAGTAGTTGATAGGAGGAAATAAACAGATAAAAAAGACCGCTGTTTATACTGGAGCCATGCGACGTTTCGCGCGCGTGCAAAAACACACACACACACACACACACACACACCCACACACACACACACACACACACACACACACACACACGCGCACACACACACACACACACACACACACACACACACACACACACACACACACACACACACACACACACACACACACCTTGCAGATGCTGCGCTTGACAAAGACCCCCCCCCCCCCCCCAATCAAATGCGATATCGGTAACCGTCGTCTCGGCCGCCATGAGAAATAAGTGGGGGTGTCTAGAAGAATATTTGTCAGTATAGCCTCCCCGCCGACATGAGTCATTTCAGAGATTCAAAAAATGCCGCTTCTCAAAATTTGAATAAGTTTGCCTCCGATCAATTTCGAAACGCTCCTCCTCCCCCCTCCCACTCAAAAGTTCCAAAGATTAAAGGGAGTGAAGCATTTAACGATAATGTTCATCCCGGGCGATACGGAGCTGTAGGGGATTCGCGAAAAAAATAACCTCTTGTCGAGAAGTTGCTGCGGAAGACTGCGCAATAAAAACGATCATGCGGTGCAGCGAAAAACAAAATTCGTCCAAGAGACGGGAATTAAGAGTGCGCATCGAACGATTGTTGAGAGACATTCAACAATTGAAGGGGGAAATAGACTCGTGGGCGCAGATGCATTCGCTGAGGATGATATTTGATAAAATTAATTTGGAGCCACGGCCCGCGAAAAATCTTCTCACCGACAAACGTCATTGGTCGAAGATTCAGAGTGGGGGCGGTGGAGGGGAAAAGTATATAATCTTGTGAAGACGGCTTCGAACGATCAGACGGCAAGTGAAAAATGGACGCGATCAATAAGATTGGGAAATACGCCGATTTTCTCCCGGCGAAGAAATTGAACGAGTTGAACCCCGAGTCCGAGTATCCCATCACCAACATACGGGAAGTGAACACGAAATATGGCAAAAAGTTCGTGATTGACATTCGCAATGAGTTCACCGTATTTCTACCTCGGAGGATCAGTAAGGTGCTTGAAACGAATCCAGCGACATTGCAGACCATATTGGCGTTAGCGTACAACGGAGATCTTTGCATGGTTTACATCGGCGGAAAATTCAACAGCATGGAATTCAAAACGAACCTGCCAACCGAGCCCCCGCGAATGCAGTGATCGGTGAGGAGGAGGAAGCGAGTGTCGATTGACTGTTTCAAGTGAATTGCGAGTGAAAAAAAGGCCGGTTTTTTTCCAGCTGAAGAAGCCCCCGGGTCACCGAGGTGTTGGCAACAAAATCATCACCGAGGCTCGTTGACATGTGGGCAGAGAAGATCTGCTCCGACCTGCAATTCTACGAACCTCGCAACGCGGCAGTGAATCGATGGCTAAAAATTTCCGATCTACACGGTGCTCCAGGTCGACATCACCTCTCAGCGGACATGTGTCGAGAAGAAATCTGCGAACCTCGCCATGACCGTTTTTGCGATTTGGAGATATTTTGTGTGTGTGTATGTGTGTGTGTGTGTGTGTGTGTGCGCGTGTGCGCGTGTGCGCGTGTGCGCGTGTGCGCGTGTGCGCGTGTGTGCGTGCGTGCGTGCGTGCGTGCGTGTGTGCGTGTGTGTGTGTGAATGAGGGCAAATTTTGTAAAAAAATATATTTGTAAATAAAAGAAAAATTTTGTAAAAAACAAAAATCATTTCTTCGCATCCTCTTTCAACCATCTTTCCAAAAATTTAACATTTTCATAGGCACATGTGAATTTTGGATCGAGAGTCGCATGGTAGGGACATCCGTTGTTTCGTGGCACTTTTGACGCAACCTTCTTCAACGATGGGCAATCCAGAGTCTCCAGTTCGATGATCTCCGTTGCTAGGTCGGTGAAGTTCTTCAACCACAGCGATTTTTCCAAGCCCTTGATGTAGACGATTCGAGCGTGTTGTAAGATTGATCGAATGAACATGGGGATCGCGTCGTGTGGAAAGTCGCCATCGTCCCATCGTAAACCATGGTAATTGCGTTCCAACCACACATTCGTACTCTTGTACTTTCCCGGTAGAGAATTCCAGGCGTACGGAGGTTCGAAGAGAAACGTTAACGGCTTGCCGTCAACGCTCCCCACCTCGACAATTGATATTTCTTTCGGGACGAATTTGTTGATCGGCCGCTTGAAGCCTTGCACATCAACGATAAACTCCATGATGATGACTGAGGAGGGGCGCGTGATCTCCACTTTCTTTATATCAACTTTCTAACCCCGCCACCTATCGGATTGTACTCGACAATACGATCATGGAGAATGAGACGGTATGCGGAAGTATTGGCGGGAATATTAGTCTTTGATTCGAATTCGATGCGTACGTCAACGGGGCCGGACTTGAGGGAATCGTTTTGCTTCGAGCAATCAATGACAATGAGCGGAGCGTACTTGATGAAATCCATTTTTTTCAAGCATGGTTCAGACTCTCTATTGTAGTACGAATATTGAAAGTTTGCATACATTTGATAGAGAAGCGCATATTGATTCTTAGCAATATCCAGATTCAAATTTCCATAGGGATAACTTTGCGAATTGAGGTAGAATTTGACATCGGTGATGTCGCAATGATCGAAATTACTCGCATTTGCGCTTTTCTTGTTTTTACGATCAGTCTGGAAGGCTAGAATGACGTATCGCGGCTTCTCAAGTTGCGTAGAGGTCTTCACGGCCCACATGTGTTTCGAGGTCGCGGGGAGCATTGAGTATTCGTACAATTCCCATGAGCGGAAAGTCATGGGTATCGGTGCGTCTTTACCGATAAACTTGAGAAGCTGAATTTTACGCTTATCGCAGAGCGTCACGTGTGGCACGAGTCATTCTACTTTTTGCAATGTGAATTTGATGTCAACGTCACCCGCGGTTTGCCATATCGCATTATCATTAGTCTTCGATCTCAATAGAATCAATTCATGCTTCGCGTTCACAACGATTTTTTGACAATCTTCGGCGAAACCGAGGATCATACTCAGCGGTATGCACACGTCAAAATTCCCATCAGAATCCGCGACAGCGTGCCCGCTGCGCACATCATACCAGCCTGCATTCTCAAGTTTATAGTTCTTCGATTCACTCACGGATGCGTATCCCTTCAGCGAATTCGTTATGCCCACATTTTTGCATCGATCTATTTCCATGGCATTCAGCTCGTATCTCACCTCGTCGAACAAATAGCAAATGCCATTGTTTGCGAAATGCGTGTTGGCGGTGAGTGTACCATCGACTTTGGTGACTCGCCCGCATATGCGCAGCGAACTTTGACTGGGAAGTATGCATATGTCTTGATGCTGAATGGAAATACGTATTTCGTCACTGTTATCGAAGGTTGTAGATGCATACGGCTGATGAGCGTGAATCTCATAATGCGCGATTGAATCATCGAAGATGACGGGTGTTTTGATATCAGTTATTTCCGCCTCCATCTCAAACAGCATACGCACGCAATGCAGATTGTCATTTTTAATGCGATTTTTCCACGTATTCGTAGACCCAAACTCCTCAAAAACAGCACGTTCTGCGTTGTTAGCGGTGTGCGTGTCCATTGACTACTGCTCTCTTTCACCGACGGAGTATTCTTTTTATAAGTACGCGAGAGTCCATGAAAGACTATACCCATTGCGATTTGATGTGTAATCGTATGGTAATTGTCTCACTGCGAAAGTTCACCAAATCACCGTCCTGATCCACTATTCGGAGTTGAATATTATCTATTGTCTTGCTCGCGATTGGTAGATAAATGACGTGCGATGGAACCTCGATGATTTTATAGCCTGGCGGTACGGATGGGACAAACTCGTGGATTGTGTGTACTCTTCGCTCGTTAATATAGGCGCCAGCTGTGAGGTTACATTCGACAGGCAAGGCGTTCACTTTAAGAATGGTCGCTAGATTATCAGATTGATGCTTTTCACCAGCTCGCAGTTTACGGGGTGCAAATCCTAGCATACGTCCAATAGAATCCTCGGGCGTGAAATATATTTCGTAATGGCACTCGATTTCACTGCGCAGCGTATTGTGGTTGAGCCTGATGCGAATGGTAATATTTTTTTTTGCCAGCTCTTTTTCCAAATATGTCGCAATGTCGGCTAATTCGTAACTGCCCGTAGGTATGGTAAAAACGTGCTTGCCAACGTAAAATTTGTTGTTTCCAGTGTCTATATTTGGAATGGAATTGTAGGTTAGGAGTTCGATGAGTCCGAGGGTATAATTCTTGTGGGGGGCGAGTTCAATGGGGGGGAAAGTATTGAGCCTCGAGCACAGACGATGATCCCGATAAGGTCAACGTAAGACTGTTATCCATAATGTCGTTTGACAAACTGCCCGATTTCCCCATCATCACCCACTTTTATACAGAGCAAATCTCTCTCGATGCGTTAATTGTCGACAGAGAAACTTGAGGCACAAATGACCACATTCGAATGTGTCGTATTTCTGGTAGCCCTTGTAATTATAATCCACGCTACTCACACCGAAGTATTTCAAAAGTTCAGCTGGTGGTTGAAGATCGCCAAAACTATCGAAATACTGGACTCTATTGTTGGTTTTTTTATACGCCACCCAATGTGTGCCAGACCCCATATCCTCATCGAGATTTACAATGGCACATTCGTGCCGCCATGGACCACCCTTGGGCAATTGATTTCGCATGTAAATTCCGCGAAAATAGGGGATTTTCATTATTTTGGCGTATTTCGATAAATCCGCATCGGTGAGTGGTCGGTGAGGTAGCTCTATTTTACGTTTTTTGGCGCGATAAAAAGACCCATTCCCTGTTTGTACGGCTTGAGATGCAAGCCTTTGCCCAATGCTATTGCTTCAATCGTTCGATTGTGTCGTTTGCTTTCTTCGAGCTCACGTTTCGCTGCTTGAGCGGCCTTGACCGCTTTGACTATGTTGGCCGCACCACCTGCTAGCGCCCCCGCAGCGCTAAGCCCGGCAAAGATAGGCACGAGAAACGGCAGGAAGCCCCCGATTTTACGAGGTACAGGCAACACTCGAGGCGTACGCACTTTGCGCGTGCCACTTGCGCTCTCTTGATGGCTGCCCGCGCACCCTTTAAGGCCGACGCAGCGACAGCACTTGAGTCTTCACTCTTCACCATGGCTTTTCTCGCTGCATCAATAATTTTCTTTAAGCCAGCGACTTTTCCCCTCCTCTTCTTAATCCCCATACCAAGCTTTCTCTTTGTTTTCATGATTCCTGCTACGGCAAGCGCATTCGTTTTTTCCCCGATACCAGCGTCGCTGGCGCGAACTCGTTGCCAAGCTCTATCCTGCAATATTTTATCCGCAGAATGTCTAGCTTCGAGGTTTTCACGATTTTTCGAATACGCGATATCGTGCTCCTTGCAAGCTGCATCCAGCGGATTTATTCCAGGATCGCCGCGTGCAAGACGTTTAGCTAGCTTTGTGCCGGGCCCGCAATACTGATATCCCGGCAAGTGCAATTCAACGGGAAGTTTGTTGATGATACGATTGAGGAGACCTTTACCGGACTTCCTTCCTCGACGTTCGATCATTATGAAGGTCGACGCTCGACTGAAGCGGTAATCGATATAAAAGCTCGGTTTATACGAAAATAATGTCAGTCGCGACGAAGATGAAGTCCAAGACGTGCGGAAAGCTGCCAGTGATAAACTTTGATGAATTTACGCAAATTCGGGGAGACGGTGGACGAAAGCGTCATGGTGATTTGCTGCCAAATACGATTCGCGCGGTATTCTGCGGCCCCTCGAACTGCGGAAAAACCAACGCGTTGCTCACCCTCGTAATACACCCGAATGGTCTGAGATTCGAAAACGTTTATCTCTATTCAAAGTCGCTGAAACAACCGAAATACCAGTTACTCGAACAATTTCTCAAGCCCGTGAAGGGCCTCGAATATCATCCATTTAACGAGCATGAACAAGTGGTGCCACCCAGCGAAGCGCGACCAAACTCCATATTTATCTTTGACGATATAGCGTGCAAGAAACAGGACAACGTCAGAGCCTTTTTCTCCATGGGAAGGCATGAGAACGTTGACTGTTTCTATCTGTCTCAAACATACGCTCGTATTCCAAAGCATCTCGTACGCGATAATACGAATTTCATAGTTCTCTTCAAGCAGGATGATTCGAACCTTAAATATGTGTACGATGACCATGTGAATACCGACATGTCATATACACACTTCAAAAATATATGCTCCGAATGTTGGAATTCCTGCAAGTATGGATTCCTTACAATTGGCAAGGATAGCAGTATCCATGAGGGTAGGTATAGACGATGCTTTGATTCTTTCCTTCGAGTCAATAAATAACGTGCTTTTCCCTCCAATGCATACAGTATTGCTTGTATTGTGAATCCGACAACAACAGCATGAAGCGCCGACAACTTTTGCATGAAAAAGATGTGCTACAGCAAATCGTCAAGGCTAGCGATGCAATTAGACGTAAACATCGAATGATAAAGATGGGTCGAGATAATGCCGATCTGGCGATGCAGGATGTCTTTAAGCCGATAGTCGCACCATTGGAAAAGCTCGTTTCTCACAAAATGTCGCCAATGAAGGGGGAGGAAGAGGAGGAGGAAGTCAAGGATGAAGCGAAAGAAGAAGAGAGTAAAGTTATGAATGAGTCACCGGGAGATTCAACTTTGACAGCGGCGTATAAAGATGCTGCCGTTGATGATGATGACGAGGATAATGATGACGTTTCACCCAGTCGAGTCGATGAATTGATAAAAAAGTATCTCGTAATGTTACGTGCAGGTAGAAAGAAAAGCCTGGATATCTCATACGGTGTGCGAATGCTCGCGAATACCAAATTAATGATTGGCGATGCTCCGATAATTTTCGATTCTTCGCATATTCGTGTGGGGGACAAAAGTTATACGGCAACGGTGGGATTAACGGACCTCCTATTTAAAAAAGTGCCAAATGTCAGGATTCTCGAACCGAACGATTTGAAAAACTATGAGAATATCATCATTGCCACGAATGCTCATAAAAAATATTACAGGCTCGACGGAGCTGTGCGACGTGAAAACAATCACAAATTCAAGATTTACATTTCGAAAATTATTCGTGCACGTACGGGTCGGGGAATGTACAAGAAAGTCCGAAAAATTATGCAATTTGATTATGTTTACTGGGACAATCCGAACGAGCTTGTAGATCGTCTCCGATTACTTCACGCATCTCAAGCGGCAGGCAACTCATCGCATTCCAATGAAATCATATCGATCATAGAAAAATTGCGCGAGGCTGGAATTATTTATTAGCAAAACGATAGTGTTCCCCCTGACATTCGCACGTTGAGCGTTGATGTGTGTGGATCTCCACGCGCGCGCGCCATGAATTGACAAAAAACTGACTCTCGTGCGAGAGCTGCATAAGCCCGCACGAAGAAATTATACTCGTCGCAACGTTGAAATCCGAGGCCTGGATGAAACGTGGCAAGCCGACCTCGTAGATATGTCATCGTACGCGAGGCAAAACTCGCAACATAAGTTCCTCCTGACCGTCATCGATATATTCTCCAAATTCGCCTGGGCCGTGCCGTTGAGAAGCAAGAGGGGTACAGATACGACGATGGCAATAAAATCTATATTCAATCAGAGCCGCATACCTAAGAACTTGCACGTCGATCGTGGAAAAGAATTTTATAATTCACAGTTTGAAGCTCTTGTGAAAAAATACAATATAAACATGTACTCAACGTATAGCAATTTGAAAGCATCAATCTGCGAGCGTTTCAATAGAACGTTAAAAAATAAAATGTGGATGCAATTCAGTCTTCGTGGAAGTTACAAATAGATAGATATTTTGGAGTCTCTAGTTAGCGAATATAACAATACCGTGCATCGAGCCATCAAGGAAAAACCGAAAAATATCAATCGCACAAATGAAAGACAGATTCTCCATCGTATTTTCCGCCAGCGCCGATTATCGGCAAAAAAATCGCAAAAATTCTCAATTGGCGATAATGTGCGAGTTAGCAAATTTAAGAATGTATTTGAGAAGGGTTATACGCCAAATTGGACAACGGAAGTATTCACGATATGCAGAGTGAAAAGAACGAATCCAACGACGTACAATCTTAGAGACCATCGGGATGAACCCATCGCCGGCTGCTTCTACGAAGAGGAGTTCCAGAAAGTCAAGTATCCCGACATTTATCTCGTTGAGAAGGTGGTGAAGAAGCGTGGAAATCGAATGCTCGTCAAGTGGCTAGGCTTCGACGATAGGCACAACAGTTGGATCGACAGAGGAGATTTGTGAAAAAACGATTTTATTAAATGTTTGAAAAAAATCCATGCGTCATTTTACCCCCCCCCCTCCCCCAAGGACCGAACAAATCGTACTCTCGGGAGAGGACACGTTAAAGAGTGAGCCGACGTTTGCTTACATCTAGAATGGGTCCGATATCAGCCGCTGTTCCCCAGGAGAGGGGATAGAAAAAATGAGTCTTCAAACACACGCACATATAGACAGTTTTCTTTTTATTCAGTTTACATATGAGCATAACCCCATGGAAGAGTGTCCCTGGAATCTGGAATTAGCATTCTCTTGTCATCTCTCCAGCTGAGAGCAACTTTATTTTGCATCGCCGTATGAACAATGTGTTTTTTACTCATGATCAATTGTTGCACCTTGACGAGATTTTCATGCGAAAACAAGCAATTTTTAAAAACGTCGAATGTGATGGATTTCAGGGTTGACCGCCTTACACCCTTAGCTCTTTTCTTCGCATCGTCACAGTCGAGAACTTTAAACGAGTACAATTTCGCTCTCAAGCCCACAAATTCCGTCATAATACGACCATTATTCTCATCTTTCATGAGACCTAATACTTTCTTATTGCGCAAAGGCATATTGTACGGATTGATTGGCGGATAATCAGACGTGTCAAACTTGTCAATGTCACACTTGATCGTTTCATAAATGTCGGGCACGCTGATGTGATAGATGAGACTATCAGTGGCTGTGTACAATAATTTTGCTCGATCGTTGAATCGTTCACGCATGTAGTTGTAGTGAAAATCGTAAATCCAGAGTTTGGAGATATCGAGAATGGAAAATCCTGTGTATAAAGGCTTATTGAATAGAACGTACGCTTGATCGAGCTCGATTATAACGATGTCTTTGTCAAATATGGTGCAGCTATGAAACGTAGGCTTGGCGATCTGCGCTTCCGCCCCCCACCGCCCCTTCCACTTTGTCACGAGTCGCACTTCCCGATGTTTCCTCACATTTTCCATTGTTTTACCGAAGACCGCATTGTTCATGAGTTTGTAAAAAATTTTCTCAAAATCATTGTCAGATCGCTTCCTCAATTCCGTATTTACATCGATGTACTTTTTTAACCAAGCGCGCTGTTTGAATTCGAGGACTCTGTGCATTTTTGTAACGCGCAATCCCAATCTCAAGCATTGTTTCAAATTTCTATAGTGAATTACGTATTTTTCTTTTGGCAGCAGCGTGGTCGTTAATTTTGTTTGAGTGCTCCCAGGAGGGACGTAGTGTTGCGGGCACAAGGGCAGATCTTTGTGAGTGTCGTGTAACTCCCGAGGATACTCCAAATCGACCTCCTAGATGTATCCCGTTTCAGCGTCATCTGGAATATCCTCGATACATTGCTCGAATTTTTCTACCCAAGCGAACGAGCCGTACGGCAATGACTCGCACATAGCCGCACCATACAGATTATTGACATCGTAATACATGAAGTATGACGCGGGCTCGTTTGGTTCAAAATCATCTCGCATATAGCGATTATTTGCTTTCGCGTACCTATTGCAGCACTGCGCTACGCCACCGCGAATACCTTTCTCGATGAACATTAACATGTCAACGTCGAGCAAGAGCTCGAGTTCTACATCGGTACATTTTAACATCGCATCAAAGGATAGACGGGGTGTGGTAAAATAATGCAATGGATCGAGGTCGTACGTGTCGATGCAATTTCGTCGAAAATTCTCAAAAATATATGTCAGTAGGAGTACATCAGTTTTCAAATACAAGTCGGAATATTCACCCAAAGTTTTAAGATTAAAGACAGTCCAAACTTTGCACGCGTGCGCGTAATCGTCTGCCGAAATATCTTCATTGCTCAATGTGGAGAAAAATTTCTCTTTCGCGGGCAATTCATTCTCATCGAGTCGCATTCAAGAGTTCACGTAGTCATAGGGGAAAACGCCTTTTCTCGTCAACAATTCAAATTCCGTTGCGTTAGCGCAATGCTTGCGGGTGACTATTTTTTGATCGCTTTTCAGGTATGATGCTAATTTTTCGATGCTACTCGGCATGAATCTCAAAGAGTCGATAAATCGATATTGCACACGTGTACCTTTGACGCGCTTCGAAAATGAAATATATTTCTCCTTGTTAATTGGCAAAAGACTCATGGATCCTTCGAAGGTTCGAGCCAATGCTACTATCAAAAAGTGTGCGTCGTATCCCGACAAGTTGTGAAAAACTATCGGCACTACGTGGGCAATTTTGTAATTCAAATTGCATTCTTGATGAGCGGCACCGCGGAATTTGCCCGTAAAGTGACAATGATCTCGCACTTTCACGTTCGTGGGCGCAAATGGTTTTTCGCAAATGTGACATTTTTCGGCCAACTTGAAACTTTGACTTTCATCGCTATTCAAAGGTCTCATTGGTACTATAGTTTGACAAATGTCGTGCAATGAGCCAGCGAGTCCTTCTAATTCACGCATGAGCCATTCGATACAGGTCTTTCCACGAAACGCCTTGTACTCCGAGAGAGCGTCATTGAAACTGCAATGCTTATAGTACGCAATACTGTGAGGGGTGTGCTTCTGATAATTTACAGTGTTAGCCTGTGGTGCTGTGACAGGTTCGAGCAAACATTCCAAATCCGCATAAATTACAAATGGAACTATTTCCTTGTGCTTGTAATTTTTTAATTTCAATATTGTATTCGTACCTTCGGGAAAAGTAACACGACAATTATTACTGCAGTCCTCTTTGTGGCGTTGCAATATTTCTTCTGTGATGAAGTGGCACAAGCACCGGTCGCAAATCCACAGGTGATGTCCTTTCCTCGACGCCTGCACACTCAAGAGTCGCGACATGTTTTTAATCCACGCGAAATGATGATACACCTTAGGAACGGCATCCTCCTCCTCATCCTCCTCCTCCGCCTCCTCCTCCTCATCGATTTCCGCCTTGATCATGAGTAGATGAATCGTCGGTTTATCTGACATTTGCTTACTCAGATATATCGGCACAATTTTACTAATGCCGTCTTTTGTCGTACCATCAATGCCATACACTTGGATCGATAAGCCATTTGATCGCTCAAATTTTGTGATCTTTGACAAACTCATCAGGAAATCCAGACCTTCGTAGATGAGCACCTCGCTGTAATGAGGATACGAACTCGTACGATGGGCATCACGCCTCGGTCGTGGTGAGAGAGCTGCGGTGACGGACCAGAGAAAACAATAGGGGTCATTGTTTTTGATATTGATGACGGCCCGTTTCATCTGTATATCTTGCGGGAGACGCGTGTAGGTGGACAAGCTTCCTCCCAGTGGTTCGTATTTGTTGATGTTCACAAGTAGATGTGAGATTTCGTGTAACGTCCATCCCGACTCTTTTTCCTGAAAGTCCTCGATTTTTGCGGAGAGTTTTGCTTGGACGTGCTCGATGAACCACTCGGCAATGTCGCTCGATCGCAGAATGATTGAGTTTTTCGTTTGAAATGTCTTTTCCTCCTCAATGATTTCATCCATCTTCATGAGGTGAAATTTGCACGCTAAAGTCACATTCACCTTCACGTTACCCTCCTCGCGCACGATATTGTCGAGTTTTGATACTACCACGCGCATCGCATCTTCGAGGAAACTGTGCACATCTTTGTGCTCGAAATTCACGATCGAGCCTGTCTTTATGCGATTTTTGAATGCCGCCTCGAGATCGACCCACTTGAGTTTATCACGAGCATCGCTCACACCAGCACCGCTTACACCAGCGCTGCTTGCTCCACGCAAGATTTTTTCCCTCAACGACAACAATTTCGCTATTGTCGATTGAATTTTAAGTTTTTGACCGACGTTGAGCTCTGGTTTTTTCAATGTTTGCCCCAAGAGTTTGACATGCACGTCACAGAACTTTTGCCACTTCTCCACGTGAGAGAAAGTGTTCCGCGCACCCCTCAAAGTATCGATAATTTTATCGCAATCATCCATGGTCACGACTACTCGATGAATTGAAATCAAATGCCTATGCAGAAGGGCTCGCGAATATATATATGAGAAGAAGATCTCTACACAACCTCATACACGCGCGCGCGCGCGTGTGTGTGTGAGTGTATGCGCGCCGGCTCGAACGTCGAGTTTGTATACACAAGATCGAGTTCCAAGCAGCGAGACGGTGCTCTCTTTTCAATCTCGTACTCAACATTTTTCTCGAAATGCCTTCGACCAATGACGTTTGTCGGTGAGGAGATTTTTCGCGGGCCGTGGCTCCAAATTAATTTTATCAAATATCATCCTCAGCGAATGCATCTGCGCCCACGAGTCTATTTCCCCCTTCAATTGTTGAATGTCTCTCAACAATCGTTCGATGCGCACTCTTAATTCCCGTCTCTTGGACGAATTTTGTTGTTCGCTGCACCACATGATCGTTTTTATTGCGCAGTCTTCCGCAGCAACTTCTCGACAAGAGGTTATTTTTTTCGCGAATCCCCTACAGCTCCGTATCGCCCGGGATGAACATTATCGTTAAATGCTTCACTCCCTTTGATCTTTGGTACTTTTGAGTGGGAGGGGGGAGGAGGAGCGTTTCGAAATTGATCGGTGGCAAACTTATTCAAATTTTGAGAAGCGGCATTTTTTGAATCTCTGAAATGACTCATGTCGGCGGGGAGGCTATACTGACAAATATTCTTTTAGACACCCCCACTTATTTCTCATGGCGGCCGAGACGACGGTTACCGATATCGTATTTGATTGGCGGGGGGGGGGGTCTTTGTCAAGCGCAGCATCTGCAAGGTGTGTGTGTGTGTGTGTGTGTGTGTGTGTGTGTGTGTGTGTGTGTGTGTGTGTGTGTGTGTGTGTGTGTGTGTGTGTGTGTGTGTGTGTGTGTGTGTGTGTGGGTGTGGGTGTGTGTGTGTGTGTTTTTGCACGCGCGCGAAACGTCGCATGGCTCCAGTATAAGCAGCGGTCTTTTTGATCTGTTTATTTCCTCCTATCACCTACTAATTGGGGGGCGGAGGGGGGTTCCGAGCGCAGAAAAATGTCACGCGCCGGAAGCCTCACCGCCACACACGCACACACACGCACACACGCGCGCGCGCGCACACACACACACACACACACACACACAAATGTTAATCTCCACGTAATTCATAGAAAAAATCTGACGTAATCCAACCGCCATTTTGACTGGTCAATCGATGTTTAAACACCCCCTCCCCTAGGTTTTAAATTCTCAGAAAATAGTCATTCAACACCTCAAGTCGCTGACAGGTTTCAACGCGTCAATGTATAGACGAAACTATCGCATGGAGGGGGGGGGGGGTCAAGCCGCAGCAGACGCCCGATGACTCACCATCCACAAATTTTTTGAACGATTTCTGAGAAATCAGCCCCCCCTCCACTCCTCCTACCGCCACTCCCTCCTTCTGGCGGGAGGGGAAGTCCCTCTTACTAAAAAGCACTTCGACTCTTTGTCAGTCGTTGCGCGGCCTCGCTAGGAGTCGGTCGTGAGTCCCGTGTTTACCTCCCCCCCCCGTCGCGTCGGCGGAGGGGATCGCCATCGGTCGATAAGCAGAGAGCCACACCATCGGTCGGTAAGCAGAGAGCCCCCCACCATCGGTCGGCAAGTAGACATCGACAGTCGATAATGCAGGGGTCGATTCTACCGCAAAATCCCTACCTTACCGAAACACGCACACACATACACACAAACGTTAATCTCCACGTAATTCTTAGAAAAAATCTGACGTAATCCAACTGCCATTTTGACTGGATAATCAATGTTTAAACACCCCCTCCCCTAGGTTTCAAATTCTCAGAAAATAATCATTCAACACCTCAAGTCGCTGTCAGGTTTCAACGCGTCAATGTATAGACAAAACTATCGCATGGAGGGGGGGGGGCGGTGTCAAGCCGCAGAAGACGCCCGATGACTCACCATCCTCAAATTTTTAAAACGATTTCTGAGAAATCAGCCCCCCCCCTATTCTTCTCCCCCGCTGACTGTTGGAGGGGGAGGGGGCTCTTTGTCAGGTCACGGAAAGGATTTCTGAGAAATCAGGCCCCCCTCCACTCGTTCTACCGTCACTCCCTCCTTCTGGCGGGAGGGGAAGTCCCTTTTACTAAAAAGCACTTCGACTCTTTGTCAGTCGTTGCGCGGCCTCGCTAGGAGTCGGTCGTGGGTCCCCGTGTTTACCCCCCCCCCGGCGGTGGAGGGGATCGCCATCGGTCGGTAAGCAGAGAGCCCCCCCACCATCGGCCAGTAAGCAGAGAGCTGCACCATCGGTCGGTAAGCAGAGAGCCCCCCACCATCAGTCGGTAAGTAGACATCGACCGTCGATAATGCAGGGGTCGATTCTACTGCAAAATTCCTACCTTACCGACCGCTTTTTTTGTTCGATTTACGGCTAAATGTCGGTAACATGTCGGTAGTAGGAATTTTGCATTAGAATCGGCCCCATTACACTACTTATATTGCTTTGTATTGATCGGGAGGTCATCGATCGTGGGGATCTTGTGCCGCAGCACAGATGTAGACTCACAAGGGGACAGTACGGCAGTCGGATTTTTGTAATTTTTCGTACTCATGGTACGTGAAGTTCAGAGCTCGAATATTAATATCCCAAAGCAGTTCGACGCCATATTCAGAAATTTTCGAGAAAATTGACTTTGAAGTTTTCGAGCGCACTCTTATCCCACAAAGATGCAACGATATTCGTACCGGGCTCGTGGCGTACCCGGTAGCGCTCGAGTCTAGTAATCGCGGGGTCGCTGGTTCGAGTCTCACTTCGAATTTTTATTTTTTTTTCATTTTTTTTTAATTCGCATACCTCCGTCATTTAAATATCCCGATAAATTTTTGTTGTATATAATCACATATTATTATATATAATTAATATAATATATCTATATATGTTTATATATGGACAAAATCCATATATAGTTATTTATGTACAAGATTCATTATAGTTATACATAATTATATATTTTCTCATATATGATCATATATTATTTATATATAACAATAGGTGATTATTTATAAAAAAATAAATAAATAATCCCGGGATAAAAATCATAAAATCTATGCTAATTCACATATATGTAATTATAATTGTCAATGATAAATGCAAGTCTTATTTTTGATTATCTCTTGCTTGAAATTGCGAATAGGCAACGTAAAAATATCCAGTAATAATATTTACATAAGCTCCCTTGTAGATTAATAGGAATATAAATAGAAGAATAAATGTTGAAATATGTGAATATAACGCTTGCTTTGGCAACCGTCGATATTGTGAATAACAGTTCTGCGTACATCGTTTGCCTTTGTCCTGATCAACTACCTGCGAAGCGGGCACAGCTGCTTGTGCACAAAAGATTTCTGGGAATTCCAGAACGGGTGGAAGGGATACGGCGTCTTCCGCAAGGAATGCCTGTTTGAAGTAGCATTCGACCGTTGGTTTTCGGAGCAGCAGGTACTGTTTTTCGGCGTGGTGCACGATTTTGTAGAATATTCGATAAAAAAAGATCAAAATGTCGGGCGTGGGAGACGACGAGGTGCCTGGGCCTTCGACGGCACAAGATGATATTGAATATTCTTTGTGCAGTGAAGTTTCAAAATTACGATTGAAGGATGCCCTCGTATATTCCGAGCAAATTCTCACAAAATAATCTTGTGGCACCAACACCATCGGAGGTAATTACTGAGGAGGGAATGTTACTAGCAGAAGACTTGTTCCATTATACAGTACAAACTTTACACGAAAAAAAGTTTGTAACGGATGAAGAACTAATTATGCTTGATGAATTGGACGAAGAATACCCTTTTGACGAACCTGCATCTGACAACGAAGATTCTTCTGAAAATTATGAGCCGGAGGAGAAAAGGGCGAAATCGTACACGGACAATATTCCGCTGGATTATAAAAGGAAAGTTATCAATATAGTTCGAGCACATCCGACATGGAGCCTAAAAGTTCTGCAAAAACGGGTGCAGCCGCTTAAAGCGCATGGAGGAATTGCCAAAATGGGAAAAAAATGTAAAAAGCGGAGGAACCATGACAGACAAATACGCGACCATCGATTCGTGGACTTACGATCGCTTTGAGGAAGCGCGACAGAACAACCAACAAGTTACAACCCGGAACTTGCAGCAGTGGGCTTTATCGGCTGCGAGTCAATTTGAAAATTTTGATTTCAAAGCTTCCGATAGGTGGGTTGTGAAATTTAAACGGAGACATCGAATTCGCCAAAGAAAAATCACGAAGTTTGTAACGGAAAGAGAAACCGCAACGCGGGATGAAATCCTGGCTGCTGCAGAAGATTTTCGTATGCAGGCTCGTGATGTCATACCAAACTTTGGTCCCGATTTCGTCATTAATACAGACCAAACAGGTATTCAAAATTTGTTCTCATTTTCCATAATAAATTAATGTAGACTTTCGTATATAGTATTTTCAATTTATTCCTTTTCTATTTTTTTCAGGATGCCAATACCAGTCGACGTTCGACAGAACTCTGGCGACGAAAGGATCAAAAGTAGTGCTGGTAAATCGGCAGAATATGAATAAAGTCACCCATTCCTATACTGCGCAGTATTCTGTCACCCTATCAGGAAAATTGTTGCCCCTGGTGTTCGTATGCCTACAAGAAACAACAGGTTCATTTGGTCCCAGAGTTCAAAAATCGGTCGACGAGTACCTAAAAAAATACGGAAACGTCGTAGTCACGTCATCGAAATCGGGAAAATTGACTACAAAGTTATACAAAGATTTTTTAATCAACGTTTTGAAACCCTACGTAAAAAAAGAAAAGTTTTTCTTAATTATCGATTCCTGGGGAGGCCAAACCGATACCGTGATATACAATGAGGTGTTTCGAAATGACAGGCGTCTGCCTACTTGCATGGTGCAGGTAATTCCACCAAAATGCACTCCATTAGTGCAACCTTGTGACGTGTATTTTTGCCGCCAAGTAAAAAATTTCATAAATTGAAATTAATGATTAATGATAGAGAAGATTGCATTGCATAATGAAATTAACGATAGAGAAGATTGCATAAAAATTCATTCTATTGTTCATCATCAGTTGTCTTCTCCGGTCTTCAATAACATGATCGGATATGCGTGGTTTGCTTCGAAACTTTGCCATCAAAGAGAAATCTTCATGAACGTGAATGAAGTTTGTTTTCCGATCGATGTATTGAAAAAAAATTGCGAATGTAACAATGCAGCGTTTCTACGGTGTGGGAGATGCTATGAAAATTACTGTTTTCCTTGTTTTTACGATCGTTATCACTCTGGCTCGTGTAACATTACACCCGATGTATAAAACAAACGAATACAGACCGAATAATAAAGTATTCAATTCCTTACCCGACGTTTTTCATTTTCATCCGAAAAATGTTGTTGGTAATAAATATTGATACTTGAAAATGGATGTTTATAATCAAGAGATAATTAAAAATATGACTTGCGTTTTTTCATTTAAAAAAAATGAAAAAAAAAAAATTTCGAAGTGAGACTCGAACTAGTGATCCGCGAGCGACAGCGACTCGAGCGCTACCGGGTACGCCACGAGCCCGGTTCGAATATCGTTGCATCTTTGTGGGATAAGAGTGCGGTCGAAAACTTCAAAGTCAATTTTCTCGAAAATTTCTGAATATGGCGTCGAACTGCTTTGGGATATTAATATTCGAGCTCTGAACTTCGCGTACCATGAGTACAAAAAATGACAAAAATCCGACTGACGTACTGTCCCCTTGTCAATAGGTTCGCCTTTTATGTGAAACCTATCTGGGTATTTTTCCATAATTTTTTTTACATGATCTAGCTCATCTTTGGCTAGATGATCGAGTCGCAGGAGCCCTCGTATTGTCTCCATGCGTTTCGAGCAATTTTCGAATTTACGCGATCTTGGGTTAGACATGGAAACACAATTTACGATTTGAATTTCTCTCACATTTGCATTTTGATTTATTTTCGATTATGAATTTTTTCCGCTCATTGTCTTTTCTTTTATTTTTACTCTTGATTTTATTCGAACTTGATTCTTAGCCTGAGATTTTATTATTATTTTCATTCGATTTATTGATCTTAGTTCCAGTTCTTTCTTCGCTACTGTAGATTTTTTAAATTTTCCTTGGTCATCGCTCTCTTTAGGGCAATGCCAGGTTTTTGACTCGACATCTTTGTCGATTTTTTTTAACTGGCCTCTTTTGGGTCCTGAAAATACGCGATTGTCTTGCAATCGTCGCTTGGAATCAAAGAGTCACGAGGGATCGAACTGAAATTCAAAATTATCATACAATCTTGAATTGTTTTATTTCTTGCTAAGTCTTCGATCGCGTCGAATTCTTGCACTTTTATGACTGGCACGATCAGTCATATGGCATTATTCGTGGTATTGTAAAGCTTCAATTGAGCCTTCCCGCGGATGTTTGATACCAGACAGTTGCCGGCATATACACCTTCGCGGATTTTCAAAGGCGTGAGATAACCTTCCTTTATCGTGCTATCCTCCTCTCTTACGTGGAAGGAAGTTTCCGAACTTGCGGGGAATTGTATAACCTCGTCGGGTTCGCCTGATTTTTCAAATGGCCAAGATCTTGTTCCATATTCAAAACGTTCTGTTTCGTAATTAATTTTTGCTCTAGATTCAAAAAAGAAACTGGACCTTAATAAGCCAGGGTAGGGGAGCGGTATCGAATCTGAAATTATGTGAAATAGGGCATTGAACCCGAATACTTGAACTATTACGCTCCGTAACGCGTACACTGCTAGCTCTGATACACCTTTTAATTTTATAATGTCTGATTCATCGATACCGACCATATTTCTTGTGTATTCTTTCTTCATAGGATGGGGAATGGCTCCAGTGTCTAATAGCATTACTGAATGATTTTGGGACTTATTATGTTCAAGTACGCGGCAATCTTCGGCCGGACCGGTCATCGTTCGGATAATCGGAAATATATCTCGGATTTCGGGGAAAATTAATTCATATAATATAAATAGTATCAAAAATTCTCTTTATTAAAGGGTTCCCCCTTTAATAAAAAGAATTTCCTCCTGATAACATGTTTTTCAATATTTTTTACAAAAAATTGAGAGCATTTAATGCAATGAATCAAATTACATAATAACATTGACGTTCGAAAGAATACGAAAAAAAATTCATGAGTGAAAAAAAATAGCGGTGCTAGGGTGCTCGAACTTGGCTCCTAGAGGTTACGCCCCGGAACGCCGAGGTCTTTGTAGTTAACTAAAATCAACGAAATAATTTTTTTCATCGAAATAAGTCATTCCACTATGCATGGACCTAAATTTCGCAAAAAAAATGAAAAATTGAGAACAAAAATTAAAAAAAATCACTTTTTTAAATAAACAAATCGTAAAAAAATAGATTTATTTAAACAAGTTAAGAGAAATTTTAGGTTTGTGTAAAGTTCAATAAGTTAAAGAATATCTCTACAAAATTTCAAGTTGATTGGTTCATTACTTTTTGAGTTATATTCCACGGCACAGAAAAAAAACACGTTTTGAGAAAAACTCGATGAAGTTTTCGTTCTTGAAGAGTAGAGTTTAGAGCAATTTATAATTACCCAATTCATTTTCAACCCCATTTTCTCTTTTTGTGCAGTCCTGGCTTACCTACTAGGTTGGTTTACTAATAGGTTTACCTACTCTTGGTACTTTTGGAGGACATCACTTCGGTGACTACCTAGGAACCTTTAGGACTTTCTGTTGGGCTTCAAACTTTGGAAATAAATTGTTAAAGCAATAAAAAATGCAAAAAAAATATCTGGAGGAGGTTCCGCCCTTAATTCAAAGATGCTGAATTATTTATTTGATAGCAATAAAAAATGAATAAAGATGCAATTTTCGTACCACCACTACTTATGCACTGAAATCATGATTGCGGCTTAAAATAATGATAAATTTTTAGCTGCCGCATAATACTTGCGCGTTTCTTGGCGGCAAATCTCGAATTCGTTTTAAGAACAGCAGCTGTATGGGATTACTTTCTGGTTGGGTTTCAACCCATTCCAGGGTTGTTTCTCGAATATACATACAATGCATATGATGTGATATATGAAGTTACATATGGGCAATAATTTATCTGGCAAATATCGCGAAGTATTAGGGAACAGCTTAATTAGAGGAAAAAGGGCGATACCTTAACTGAGAAAAAATACCATACAATGATGGTATTTTTCCAATTCAATAATTCGGATAATCGAATGTCCGGATAAGGCGCCGAAGCGTTTGGATAACCCAAAATTCAGATAATCGTGGTTCAGATGATCGAGGTTCTACTGTAGTTTGTGTTTTATTCCATCACATAGCAAGCGCGGGTCTGCTTTATTCTATACACTTCCTGCATACTTTTTTTTTCAAGTCAGATGAAGAAAACTCGGTAGAATTGTTATATATTATATTGCTGCCTTGCGGTAATACCTTTTCCTCCCGCATACCTGTGTGACCCGTGCTGAACAGCAAAAAGAAAGCTGCTCCAATGGTGAAGTGAACGGAAGCCCCGTAAAGTGTTGAACAATAGCATTCTGTATATACACGGGTATAGCATACATTGCATATCGAGTACATCGTTCGACACCACGAGTGGAACAAATTGAAGGCTGTAATGCAACGCTGTCAATAAGGCGTGAAAAATTGGCGGACGGAGAGGTATAAAATATGGATGTGAAACACGAAATTGATATACATTTTTATACCTTACGGGCACAAAATGGTCACTGATGATTTTCAATGACGTCAAAGTATGCGGGGTCTTCGAAGTTCGTCGAACGGTTGAGGCACATTCGCGAAACACGTGAATACATGAATCGAAAAATACACTGACACAAAAAAATTAAGGAGCAAGTAAAGTTGACAATTTTTTTTGTGTTTTTCGAAAGACTTCGAGAGCCTTTCAAAAGGCTTTCGAAAGGCTTTCAAAGGCTTCGTCAAAAATGGTTGTACAAAAAAAAGGATTTTGAAGCTTGAAGTTTCTAGTTTCCAGTACTGACAATGATTTTTTTTTTTTAGAATCACTGATTGAGCAGTTGGAAGAAATATCACGTCAAAAAAATTTTGCCAATTTTTACGTCTTTCAATGTTCTGCACGGTCTTTGGAGATTTTTTTCGGGCTTAACCAATATCAAGGTCATTGAGCCCATTCAATTCACTTCAATTTGCTTTTTTTTTTATCACCGTACGACCTTTAGTCGCAGAGATATCGGCTTTTGGATGAAAAAACGTCCTTTTGTTTTCAGTCATCGATATCTCAGGCACTAATGGTCGTACGGAAATTCAACCGGCAGTTTTGGAAACGTGAATACATACTCTACAAGCTCTGGTTATTATTGTAGTGAAAAAAAAATTATTTTTGCCATCAGTTTTAAAAAAGTACAAAAAAAATATGTTTTCTTGGTTTTTATAAAATCCACCGCTACTTTGCAAATATTGCGATAAACTCTAATGTTTATGGACGTTCATTCAGCTCAATATGTCCCCAAATGCCATGCAAAATTCCAAATTGATCCGTTCATCGGTCTTTCTTGTCCGATTGACCAGAATTTGAAAAAAATCAAAGGAGCTAGTTTTCTCTTTCTCAGACATCATTTCATGATTATTAAGAGGAAAATAAAACTTTTCATTACTTTTCGTACAATTGGGTATTGATACGCATTAGATGTTGCAAGAAAAACCTTAAAATCATATTGACTAAAAAATTTCAAAAAATTTTTTTTCAATAAAAAAAATGTTGACATTTTTTTTAAATCCAAAAATCATTTTAGATTTATTTTTAATATTGAAGTTTTTTAAAATCAATATTGTACCGCCAGCATTAGAATTACCCAAAGTGTACCACGTGGAGGTACGCTTTGGGTAATTCCAATGCTGGCGGTACAATGTTGATTTGAAAAAAAATATCAACATTTAAAAGAAAATCGAAATTGATATTTTTATTAAAAAAAAAAATGTCAACATTTTTTTTTGGATAAACTCCCGAAAAGTTCCACCCTCCGATCAAGCGGAAATTTTGCACAGGCCTTTTTTTGATGTTTTGAGACGATCGCTAAAACGATTTTTGGCGTTTAAAAAAAACAATTTCGTTTTATTCTTAATTTTTTTTGTTTTTATTTTGTATTTTTAATTTTTTTTTGTAGTTTTATTTTAAACTTTTTTTGTAGGTTTTTAAAAAAATTTTGTTGTATTTTTTGCCGGTTTAACATTTTTTTTTGTGTTTTTAATTTGTAATTCGTGTTATTTTTTTTGTTATTTTCAACGTTTTCAAGTTTTTTGTGAATTTCTTTACCGTTGCACTTCCCAACAATTTTAATTATTTCCCTGGGTAGACTCTTTTTATGTCTTGGATTAATTGTACGAACGGATCTATGTTGGCCGTAAGAAGCCGTCACCGCCACACGAATTCACACATGTGATCCGCTATCAATCCTGAAGAAACGCCACATCGGGATAATTTCCAGCGCATCCACGGCCACGAGGATTCAATATAATTTGAGTGTGCACCCCGGTAGTCGAATCAACGAATTCCACTGAATGGTTGACTGTGGCATGATCATAGCCGTGCAAATTGAGATTCAGGTAACCGTTCCAGCAGTCTGTATAAATGGTTGTTCCGGGCGCAACATGTGTTTTTATCAACTGCAGAAGGGTTTCCTGATCTCGTTTATTGTCAGGGCATACCTCCAATCGATATTTTTCGAAATGACCGCGTTCAATCATGCCCAGAATCCAATGGTCCTGTACAATACGGTTCCGTTCATATTTACGGCGGCCAATTTTCATTCGTCTATCTCAACGATTGTCCCAATGCCTCCAAAAAGTCCGTCTTCCTCGAAAGCGTCATCGAGGGCGCCCATACAAACTTCGCGACAGAAAAAAAATCTGTCAGCGACAGTTTCCGGGGAGATACAATGATCGTTACTGATCGAGCTTTCCCTTATGGTTTGCTCGAAAGTCATGCGCGTGGCAAAACAATACGTGATTAAGGTGCACGCTTCTGCCGAAATGTGGCATCTTTCAAACCACCTATTTTCTGCCACGCTCGCAGAATGGTCATACATGTTTTTTTTGAGCACCGGAACAGACCAACCACCAATCTATCTTCTTGCAGGGTAATGTTTTTGGTATGTTTTGTGCAAAACCCAGTTGAGGGTATTAAACCTATATCTCTACACCACTGAAAAGTGCGATCATGATTGTCGAATATACCTGCTAATTTGTACAAATTGTACTCCTGGTCCATAGTGCAGGGGACATATGACGATATGTCCCCTGCACTATGTAAAAGGACATATGAGGGATATGACGAGAAGGAATGAGAGAAACAAACAAGAGATATGCGAAACGAAGAACGAGAGAATAATCGCAGTGATGAAAGATGTACATGAAAAACTACACTACGACTTCTCAATAAGCACGCCCGCAATAAGTACGCTTCCCCTATTTCTCGTTCGAGCGCTTCCCCCACTCCGATTCGAACTCCGAGCTCGAGTGACGCTCGAGTTAATTTGCGCGGGACCTCTCAATAAGCACGCCTACCCGAATCTCGTTTTCCTGCAGTGCACATGCACATGCACATGCACATGCACATGTACATTCACTTGGGAAGTGAGAGTGTGTACATGTATTCATATCCATGGGTATGTGCATGTGCATGTGCATGGATGTGTGTGCGTGCGTGCATGTGTGTGGGCGAGTGTGGTTATTCGTATGCGTATTTTTTTTCATGCAAAATCTTGTTTTTATGCATTGGGGGGGGGGGGGGGCACCCCCAGCACCCCGTGGGGGACGGCTTCGCCCCCTCCGCCCCCACAAGAAGCTCTGCCCATTGACCCCCCCTCCCCTGTAGTCCAGTAGCAACCCGCTCCAGTAGCGATTTTCATTTTTACCCTCCACCGTAATTTTGTAATTTTTAGGCGTGTTACTTTTAACTGTGTCATTTTCATGTGTTTTTGTTTACTGTAATATTACAGGCCGGTGTTATATTGGCACGTATTATTTTTACGTTGTGTTATTTTGGCTCGTGTTATTTTTACGATGTGATATTTCAACGTGTGATATTTTGGTGTCACGATAGACGCGCATGTCAAAATGTAAATTTTCAAAATTTAATATCTCGGAAACAATTGTTACTTGCAAAAAATCCTTTTAGGCGGTGTCTCAGAATGTTAAAAAGAAGGTCTGACCAAAATTTCAGCTCGATCGGAGGGTGGGACTTCTCGGACGTCTATCCTTTTTTCGAAAATTTTTAGTCAATATGCTTTTCAGAGTTTTTTTTCCCACATTTAATACGCACTCAATACCCCTTTGTACGAAAAGTAATGAAAAGTTTTTTTTCCCCTAAATAATCATGAAATGATGTCTGAGAAGGAGGAAACTTGCTCCTTTAATTTTTTTTTCAGATTCTGGTCAATCGGACAAGAAAGATTTTACATGGCTCTTGGGGACATATTGAGCTGAATGACCGTCCATAAACATTAGTGTTTATCGCAATGTTTGTAAAGTAGCGGTTGATTTGATAAAAACTAAGAAAACATCGTTTTTTTGTACTTTTTTAAAACTGATGGCAAACATAATTTTTTTTTCACTACATCAATAATCAGAGCTTGTAGAGTATGTATACACGTTTCCAAAACTGCCGGTCGAATTCCTGTACGACCATTAGTTCCTGAGGTATCAATGACTGAAGACAACACGACGTTTTTTCATTCGAAGGCCGATATCACAGCGAAAAATGGTCGTACGGTGATAAAAAAAAGCAAATTGAAGTGAATTGAATGGGCTCAATGACCTTGATATTGGTTAAGTCCGAAAAAAATCTCCGAAACCCGTGCAGAACTTTGAAAAACATAAAAATTTGCAAAATGTTTTTTGTCGTGATATTTCTTCCGACCGCGCAATCAGTAATTCTCAACAACAACAAAAAATCATTGTCAGAACTGAAAATTAGAAACTTCAAGCTTCAAAATCCTTTTTTTTTATACGACCTTTTTTGACGAAGTTACAGCCTTTCGAAAAACACGAAAAAAATGGTCAACTTTTTTTGCTCATTTAATTTTTTGTGTCAGTGTACATAACGAGTATTTTTTCGAACAATGTTAACTGTTACTGATTACTTTTTGCACTCACAGTTTAACTTCGAAGATGCCTCCACTTTGTCATTCCACCTGATCATTCCCGAGGAAGGAAAGTAGAAGTAAAAGGAAGGAAAGTCAAAATCTAAAAGCAATTTGACACAGTTTTGTAAAAGAATTGTGAATGTACCTATAGCACAGTTGACGGGCTATATCTACTACTTAGGTGAATAAGAAATCGCATTTTCCAAAAATATTTTTATTCGATAGTATCACCTTTTAGCTATATCCCTTGAATTTGTTTTTGACATATTGATAATATTGAATGAGCTACGGCTTCTAACAGTCGGCCGGGCGGGCGGTCGCAGCATCATACTGCAAACTTTAAACGCGTTCTTTCGAAACACGGTTTTTAAAGTTGGCGTACATATCTCGCGAACCACTTGCTGGATCGATTCCAAATTTACAGAAGATACGACGAGAAACATTTGAGGTCGTTGACGATCTTACTTTTTTTAAATCGACCGATTTTAATATTTACATACAAATGACGACTTATTCATAGATTTTGTATGCTCGAGTTTCAATTCATCGCCACAATGTAAAAAATATCATCAGATCTTCAAAATCACCGATCGTCAACGACTCGTATTTGCTGTAAACTTAAATAACCCGTTTGCTTTCGACATTTCAAATGGACTGCTTAAGCTGGAGAGTATCTGCCGCCAAATGTCGCGACAAAAATGTCATCACCGGCCGGCGGCCCTGTTTTTTGCTATTTTTCTATATTCTTGATTATTATTTAAGGCTTCCAGTATATGTATTTGTGTGTTTAAGAAAATGCGTATTTTTCCACTGATCGGTTCCCTGAAAAAAATCGGAATTTGGCCACTTTTTTGGGACTCTAGGTCAATGTACCTAGGTCGATAGTACCTTAAGACAGTATAGACACATTGACCGCGGCCATTCATGGTGTAACTCCAAAGCAAAGAATTTCCACGAGACACCTTACTAAATTGCTTCGAATAATCCCCCCCCCCCCCCCCCCCTAAAACGAAATAGTAGTATTGAACAACACTTTGTTGTTCAAGTTTGTTGCTAACGTTGATTGTAATGTTGCTGAAGTTGATTTTAATCTCAATGATAATAATAAGACTGATTAAGTGCCTATAATAGTACCCTAGGTACTTGATATTTTTATGTAAAATGTTTCCTTAAGAGCGGACATCACTCCAACTGCCTACTTTCGACCGATTTCTTTGGATAAAAAACAGGAACAAAATACATGGTCGAAAGAACATTTAGGTTTTATAAGGTATATATTGAAGTATGTAAAAAAAATGTATTTTTCATAAGAATACAAAATGGCGGTGCACGAGTCGCTATAGCACGACTGGTTTTCAGCTAACCGTCTCCGCGGCACGCGAACAACTGTCATAAATTTAATCCTGGAATTGAGAGTGAAATATTTTCCTTACTTATATTAGTTTTAGCAGTCAAGTACGGGGGGAATTAAAAAAATATAGCGACGAGTTCGAAAAAATCAGTTTTTTTGACCATAATTTTCATATCAAAAGTGATACATTTTTACAATTTTCAATTAATTGAAAAACGCGCTCGTACTTGACTGTTGAATCAATCTAAGAAGCTACAGTTGAAATTTCAAGTCGATTGGACGAAAATTGTTCCAGTTTTGCTGGGAGCCAATATAAGAAACATGGTTCTGAGAAGACCATTTTTTTTTATTTCGTGTAAATTAAACAAATCAAACTTTACACGAGATAAGTTCATTGTCTTCTTTATGACATACTTTTTATCCAAATCCCAAATAAATAATCCAGTAGACAAGCAAAAATCGGTAAAAGCGACCTTTTTCGGCCTGTCACAGTGGTGTTCTCCCTTAATGAAGATGGCAATTTGATTGAAAAAAATCGTTCTTTTTCATTTAATTCCATGTATAAGGCATAAAATATTATATTTTTAATCAAAATGATGTGAAAGTAATCCTTAATCTTCAACATAAGTTGCATTTCAATGCCCCGTCGAAAAAGCCCCGAGCTCGGGGTTATTTTGGCTTTTTTGAAAATATATATATAAAACTGTGGGTAGGTGGTGGGCTTGACATTCTTAAACATTTGATAGCCAAAGGACACATTGTTCTATTGGAGTAAAAGAAAGTTGAAATTTAGGATGTTAAAAAAAAGTTACCTACAAAAAATGTCCAAAATGTATTCAAAGTAGCCCCGTTTTACGGTACTTCGAAAACGAACACCGACTAGACATGTTTAAAACGAAGTAAGTATCCGTTAACAGCTAAAGTATGTATTCAAAACCGGAAGATACCTAGAAATGGGCCCCGAATTGTTTCAAAGCTTATTTCCGGCTATATGCCGATGCAACAAATACCATTATGGTTAAGGAAGACATTTTCATGCAAAAATTTCTTTTTGCAAAAAGATATCGTTTCGACCCTCGCGACAAAATATAATTAAAAAAATGGGCTTGAAAATTTACTTTACGTAAAATGGATGCGAATTTTCTCAAACCGTTTAGTATCCGGTTTTGTTTCAAATATTTAGTCAATCCAACGCCACAAATATCGGCGACTGGTGATGAACTAGGTTTTCGACTGAAAAACTGACATGAGAAGTACAGAGGAAAGATTTTGATACTTCGCGGATGGCCCTAATGCCGTTGCCTGTTCTATATACTTCTCGTGTAAATCGTTCTTTACGTGGGCGATATAGGGACTACCGATGTTCCAGATGGCCACCAAAGGCCTTGATGCTTCGGCGAGATATATCTACTTTTTGAGAGTGTACAGGAACATTCGAAGCGACGGGTTTAGACGGTAGCGATGAGATAATAAAATCGAGGAGAAAAAGAAAGAACCCCGTCGGTCGTTAATTTCCTCTCTTCGTCGTAATTTCTTCAAGACCAATGCCAACGATCAAAATGGCGGCTAGTCCTGCTGGGCTGATATTTCTAGCCCAGCAGAATGAAGCTAATAGCTAGTTCGATGCTTCTAGCTTGCCCAGTACCAGCCAACTTATTCACCTTGTCTCCCATACCGGAGCGCAGACACCGCTCCTTCCCTTCGTGTCTCGTTACCTCGTACTCGTTTCCGCATGGTCGTCGTCGTCGTTGTCGTCGACGTGGCCAAGGTTCGAGTCATGTCCGTATACTTCTCTACAGTTCAAAGATATTAAACCAACCTCCTCTGCTCCCTTTTTGTTCCGTCGAGCATCAGCGCCCGCCACCGTCAGGCTACGTCTCGCTTCGATCTCGACCCAAGTACAGACTCTCCGCACTCATCCGCCCTATAAAAGGCTACGATCGATCTCATTCGTTTTATGACTGAGCGTCTACTTCCATCATGAAATCGTAACCCGTTTCCCCGGGCTGAGCGACGAAACCTCCGCCGCTGCCTGAAAATCTGTGGGAAGCGCTATTCCTCGATTCATCGACGGTGACGATCCAACCTTCAATTACGCATACGTCAATGGATTATTCATTCTCGTGGAGTAATAATTGTTCATTGGGAATAGGGTCTATTTGAAAGATCGTGAATAAATATCACCCGAGATACATCGGATGGTTTTTGTTGAAAGTAATGATCATCATGTGAAATGGGCATCACGTGATATCTAAAGATCTACTGTAGGCCCATTTAGCTCCACGTTTATGTTACTTACTAACAAAAGCGCAAGTTCGCTCTGAATATATTTCGATGTGGCGTATCTGAAATTTGGGGATTATTGTAATTGTCCAAAAATCGGTCACGTTTGTTTCTGAACCATCCTTGAAGATAGGATTCCGTATCTTGGTAGATATGCACATAATATTGAATGAGAAAAATATTGAACATTTAATCAGAACACGGTTGTCTTTTCATTTATTTTATTGAACTGCATATTGAGAGTAACCATAATTAGCAACATTAGACGAGTAAAATTTGTCGAATCTAGTCTCGAAAATAGGTGGAAAATACGTGGAAACTAATATCAAACTATTTAGTATTCTATACGCCAAGCCACGTTCTTACAATTTATTGAACGATTGTAATGGAACAATGTATTTTAGGTTAAAGCGTTTGCAATAGAAAAGGTTTCTTTATCAATTTCCATGAAAAAAGTTTTCCTCATTTTTTTGCTAACTCTATTAGCAACGGACATATAAACAACGAAAGTTTATCTGGTCATCTGTCACGTGTCGTTTCATCTCCCTCCCTCTTCAGAACTGTCGTTGTTTAAGGGATGATCACAGTGTAAAGATGAAAAAAAATCGATTTTTCGCTCTATCCGATAGTATACACGGTTATACGCGTTCTGTCCAATTTATAGATCAAAATTCGAATTATTTCGACCGCTACAGCGTTTCTTATGAAAATGTATTGAAGCATGAGTCCTGGCGCAGACGGCCCACCAGAACCTCGGCCCTGGCTCTCCGTTTAACCGTTATTCACTGACCAATTCAATTAGGTCAAAAAATAAACTTTTGTAGAAAAATACAACTAAAAAACCTGGTAAAGGACGGCCTGAAAAAAGTGCAATTAACACTAAAGTTGTTAACAAATCTTTCCGAGTATTATGACTTAGCAGTTCGGCAAAACTCTAATTCTGTTGGTAATACGAGGAAAGCGATATGGGGGACGTTTTATCACAAAAGCTCAACCGATGCAAACGCTCAGAATCAGTTTTGTCCTTCGGGAGAAGATTCGTGGTGCGAATGGCGCAAAGCTGGCAAGGGGACCTTACAGGCTGTCGCTCACGGATTTTCATAAGTCTCAGATATGTTGTAGAGGGTCCTACCCTGAGTACCTGAGTAAAGGGATTTTATACAACGCTCTTTAGTTTTCGAAAAAAAACGTTCGAAAGTTTAGTTCGTAGCTACGATACCGGTACGGATGCACGTTTGTCGTATCAGCGGGCGTGGCCCAGTAGGCAAGGTTCCCGGTTCTGACGCTCGAGGTCCAGGGATCGAGTCTCGTGATGGCGTTTTTTTTCACAAAATATAAATAAATTCGATGGATGATGCAAAACCGTGTAATTATTTATCATTATTTTATTTATTTTTAAAAATTTTTATTAAAATTATTTATTATTATTTTATTTTTCACGCAGAAAAACGAGAGGAAGAATTTATAACATATTTCACAAGAAACTGCAGTTTATTATTTTTCATTACGATATGAATTTTTAAATGGTCGGGCCGTTATTTCAAATACTCCAGCCGGGTTCGCTACCTGCGTTCCTCATCCCCACTTGTACCCTATCCCTAACACTTTACGATCACATCTTTGTAGACGAGAAGACGGCATGTACATGCAATATTAAAATTATACCGCCCAAGTGTACGCCGATTTGCCAACCGTGCGATGTAAATTTTTACCGGCAAGTGAACAGTTTCACAAAAAAAATACAAAATGCTCCCGATTCGTTAAAAAATAACAGAGAAATTGCGTCAAGGGAAGATTCCATACAAATTCATTCTTTGATTCTTCATCAATTAAGCGCACCTGCTTTCGCGCCAATGATTAAATATGCGTGGTTTGCATCGAAGTTAATTTAGGAAAGACCGCTGTTTTTAAATGTCAAACAAATATGCTTTCCTATACCTCTGCTCAAAACTCAATGTGCTCACAACTCACTTTTATACAATGTGCGCGTTGCTCTTTGGTCTTGTGGTTTGCGTGCTTTTACGACAAATACCACCTGCAATATTGTTCTGATGTAACAAGCGACCATAGTGATAACGAGTAAGAAAAACCTGTATATTGTAATGAAAAATAATAAACTGCAGTTTCTTGTGAAAGATGTTATAATTTCTTCCTCACTTTTTTTCTGCGTGAAAAATAAAATAATAATAAATAAATAAAAAATGGGAAGTGAAAAACTTGAAAAATGAATTAGAAAATTAAATAAATGAAATAATAATAAATAATTAGACGGTTTTGCATCATCCGTCGAATTTATTTATAGTTTGTGAAAAAAAACGCCATCACGGGTCTCGAACCCTGTACCTCGAGCGTCAGAGCCGGGAACCTTGCCCACTGGGCCACGACATAGGTGCAACCGTACCGGTATCGTAGCCACGAGCTAAACTTTCGAACGTTTTTTCTCGAAAACTAAAGAGCGTTGTATAAAATCCCTTTACTCAGGTACTCAGGGTAGGTCCCTCTACAACACATCTGAGACTTATCAAAATCCCTGAGTGACAGTCTGTAAGATCCCCTTGTAAGGCCAATGGATTTCCGGAAAAAATATTCTCATCCACCAGCGCTCGACGATGATGTACAAGTGGTTTTGAAGCCGATTTACGAAGATTTGACAACAGACGATTTGTTAGAGAGATGTACGGGCACAAAGACTCAAAACGATTATGGGAGTTTTAATCATTGCGTGTGGCAACTCGCTCCCAAACATATATTCTGTGGGAAAAAAAGTGTGGAAATTGCGACGTATCGTGCAGCTTGTGCCTTTAACGAGGGGTATGATTCAGAGTAGATGTACTGGACCGTTTCTAACTCAGTGATCTCAGCGGGTGGGGGCCCAGCGCGGGGAGGCCAAGTGCGTATGCACGGCGGGTGGGGTGTAGCCGAGTGCGGATATGTGACGGCATGGAAAGGGATGCCAGGGATCTTAATGGAGGGGGTAGCCATGTGGTCCGAAGCGAGACTGGCTGGAGGGGAAAGCCGCCGCCGACGAGATTTTGTGGGGGGCGGGGGTCAGTTAGCGGTGGATGAACGTTGAAAATCCATAAATCTTATAATTTATCATAGACATACGAAAAAAGATTATTATCGATGCCGTGTTTTTATTTCTAGATTACTTAGTCTGTGTGAAAAAAACTTACACATGATGTGTGTGCGTGTAACGACCATAGATGAGGGATTCTCCGTCGATTCAGCCACTTTTTTCGACCATACCCGTGAAAAACGACGCAACCGACCCAACCTCGAGCCAGCGTCACGCCAATCATATTCTACCATTGGCCCCAATGTTGGGCCAATACCCGGCCAACTGTTAGGCCTTTCGGTAAGCCTACAATCGGACAACCGTACATCCCAGCGTTGGGCCGAAGAGATCACTCCTACCGTGGGGCAACACTAAACCGGTAGTGCTGCCGTTCATCGGCCATCGGTAGAATATGATTGGCGTGACGCTGGCTCGAGGTTGGGTCGGTTGCGTCGTTTTTCACGGGAAGCTCCATGTTGACTGATGCGGGCGCGAATCATCGGCACGATTTTATACCAATTTTTTAACCCCACCACTGATTGGATGTACTCGACAATACGATCATGGAGGATCATACAGTATGCCGAAGTTTGTGGCGGAATATTGTTTTTCAATTCAAACTCAAAGCGCACGTCAACAGGGCTGAACTTAAGAGAATCCTTTTGCTTTGAACAGTCAATGACAACGAGGGCGGCTTTTTCTAAAAATTCCATCCTGCTCACCCATGGTTCAGCCTCTTTGTTGTAATAGGTCGGTTGAAAGTTTGCGTACATCTCGTAAAGTAGAGCATATTGATTTTGATCAATGTTCAAATTCAAATTTCCATATGGATAACATTGTGAGTTGAGGTATAGTTCGACATCGCTCATGTTACAATTATCAAAGTGGCTCGCATTATGTTGTTTCTTATTTTTCTGTCCCGTCTGCAGCGCGAGTATGACATATCGTGGTTTCTCCAGCTGATTCGAGGTTTTCACAGACCACACGTGCTTGGAGGTGGCAGGCAGCAACGGATATTCATACAGATCCCATGTTCCGAAACTCATGGAAATTGGTGCATCTTTAGAGAGAAACTTTAACAGCTGAATTATTCACTGATTCGAGACTGTTACATACGGTACGAGCCATTCTATTGTTTGCAATACGAGTTTGTAGTCTTCGGCGGCCGTTTGTACAATGGCATTATCATCGATCTTTGATCTCGTGAGAATCAACTCATGCTTGGCATTCACAACAATTTTACGATAATCTTCGGCAAACCGAGGAGCATACTGAGCAGTAGACAGACATAAAAGTTTCCCGATACATCTACAATATGCTCGGTCTCTTTGACATCGAGCCATCCCGCGTTCTCGAGCATAGAACTGTTAGTCGGTGAGAGAGATGAATATCCCTTCAATACACTCGTAATGCCTACATTCTTATTACAATCGATTTCTGTGGCATTCAATTCATATCGCACTTCCTCAAACAAATGACATATGGCATTGTTGACGAGACTTGTAGCAGTGGATGGCGCCTCATCACGCTTGGATAATTTCCCACATATGTGTAGGGAACTCTTGCTTGGCAGGATGGAGAGGTCTTGATGTTGCATGGCAATACGAATTTCATCGCTGTTATTGAAGGCTGAAGATGCATATGGCTGATGAGCGTGAATCTCACAATGGATGATGGATTCATCAAAGACCACGGGCGTTTGAATCTTTACGATTTCTTCTTCCATTTCACGCAGCAGATGCACAGTGCACAGACTAAATCATTTTTTACTCGCTTTCGCTACGCACTTTGAGAGCCAAACTCTTCAAGAGTAGCACGTTTCGAGGTGTTAGCACTTGGGCACTGGCCGACGACTGGTGGTTTTTATCCATGGCCGTTTATTGTTACTGGAAGATCTATTGACAACTATACCCATCACGACTTTATATGCAGGCGTATGGTGATTACTTCACCGCAGAAATTTACCGAATCACCGTCCTGATCCACTATGCGAAGCTGTATCGTTTCAACCGTTCGGCTCGTGATTGGCAGATAAATAACGTGTAAGGGAACTTCAATGATCTTATAGCCCGGTGGCACAGATGGAAAAAAATCATGAATTGTATGCACTTTTTGTCCGTTAATATAGGCTTCAGCGGTAATGTTGCACTCGACGCGTACGGCCTTCACTTTGAAAATGGCTACAGGACGGTCAGATTCGTGTCTTTTATTGGCTTCCAATTTACGTGCCGTGAAACCTAGTAGATGTCCAATAGAACCTGTGGGCTCAAAACATCATAATCATACTCGATCTCACTGCGTAGCGTATTATATTCGGTTTAATGTTGATTTTGATGTCTTGACGCGTGAGCTCTGCTTGTACAAACGCCTCAATATCCTCTATTTCATAACTACCCATATGTATCGTCAACACCTCATTTCCCACATAAAGTTTGTCGTGACCATCGTCGATATTGGGAATACAATTGAAAGTCAACAATTCCACGAGACCGAGAGTATGATTTTTGTGTGGCGAGAGTTCGATGGGGGGAAATTATTGCACCTCGAGTATGGATGAAGAGCCAGATATGGTCAATGTTAAATTTTATCCATGATGCTGGTAAATTGTCAACTGAATTCTCCACGTCATTTCCCCCTATATATATTGTATATTTGTCTTTGTGCTGTAATTGTTGACAAAGAAATTTGAGACACAAATGTCCACATTCAATCGTATCATATTCCTGATATCCAATATAATTATAATTTACGCTACCAACACGAAAATATCTCATGAGTTCGGATAGTGGTGGAAGGTTGCCGAAACTATCAAAATACATGACTTTCCATCCAGTCTTTTTGTAAGCGACCCAGTGTTTTCCAGGACCAACATTTTCATCCAAAATTCATCCATACCGCATGTAAAATCGACGAAAATGTGGAATTTTTAGGATTTTGGCATATTTGAGAAGGTCGATGTCGGTGACAGGTCGGTGAGGTAGCGTAACTTCTAGTTTTTTGGCTTAATATGAAGCCCCAATCCCTGCTTATATGGTTTCAGATATAAGCCCTTACCCAATGCAATCGCTTCGATTGTTCGATTATGGCGCTTTATTTCATCCAACTCACGTTTAGCTGCTTGAGCAGCATGTGCCACCTTAGCGATACTAGCCGCACCACCTGACAAAGCACCCCCAGCGCTAAGACCCGCAAAAATAGGCAGGACGAACGGTAATAAACCACCAATCTTAAGGGGTACAGGTAGAACTCAGGTGATGCACACTTTGCCACCTTGCATCTTTTACAGCTGCACGAGCACCCTTTAGAGCTGATTTAATAATCTTATCCGGATCATTGCTTTGAATCATTGTCTTTTTTGCAGCGCCAACAATTTTTTTCAAACAAACGCCACCCTTCCTGGCCTTTATCCCCATACCAAATGTTCTCTTTGTCTTTATAATATTGGCTACACCCCAAGCACTGGCTTTTTCACCGATGCTAGCATCGTTAGCGGTAACACGTTTCCAAGCCTGTTCAGCCAACACTTTATCCGCCAAATGTCTCTCCTGAAGATTATCTGCATTTTTCGAATACGCAATATCTTGCTGTTGTCAAGCCTTATCCAATGGGTTAATGCCCGTATCACCACGAGCAAGGCGGTTGACCAGCTTTCTGCCTGGTCCACACTACTGATACCCCGGCAGATGTAGTTCAACGGGGAGTTTGTTGATTAGGCGGTTGATCAAACCCTTGCCACTCTTCCGATGCACGATCATGTCTAAAGACACTACGCGACTGACTGATAATCCCTATGAGAATCCTTTTTATATGATTTCATCGTTAGTCGTGTGTGAGATTACGTCCAATAAGCATACTATCGGAGACGAACTTCCCGTCATAAATTTCTACGAGTTTGTTCAAGACAGAGCGGGGAAGAAGAAACAAAAACGTCATGGGAATTTAATGCCGGATAGCATACGTGCACTGTTTCGCGGTCCATCCAATTGTGGGAAAACCAACGCTTTGCTCTCTCACATTATTCATCCGAATGGTTTGAAATTTGAGAAAATTTACTTGAATTCCAAATCGCTGCGACAGCTAAAGTATAAGTTGCTCGAACAATTACTCGAACCTATGAGTGGAGTTGAATATCATCCATTCGAGGCACTTGAACAAGTGATAGCACCGAGTGATGCGCGGTCCAACTCTATATTCATCTTTGATGATAAAGCATGCGGAAAGCAGGTTAATGTTAGAGCTTTCTTTTCCATGGGAAGACATGAGATTGTTGACAGTTGTTATCTTTGTCAGACGTACACCCGTATCCGCAAACATCTCGTGAGAGATAATGCAAATTTCGTGGTGCTTTTCAATCAGGATGATATGAATCTCAAACACGTGTACAATAACCATGTTAATACGGATATTACTTATACGTGCTTTAAGAATATGTGGATGAAATGTTAGAATTCTGACAAATATGCCTTTATCACGATTGACAAGGATATCGGTATCAATGAGGGTCGATATAGACAAGCTTTTGATGATTTTCTCACCATTGATAAATGACTCATCGTTGGTGGTTGAAGAGACAGTATTGTGCATGCCTTGACAGCGACAACATGAAGAGCGAACAACTGTTGCGAGAAAAATATGTATTGCATGAAATTGCCAAGGCGAGCGATGCGATCAGACGAAAGCATCGGATGATGGAAATTGGAAAAGAAAGCGATGAGCAGAGAATGCAAGATGTCTTTAAGCCTATAGTGAGACCATTGGAGAAATTGGTGTCATATAAAAACGGTGAAGTGGCGAAGGAGGAACTTAAGGATGAAAAAATGAGCGATGATGTTGAAGAAGGAGATGCGTTAAATAGTGTGAAATGTCATTGAAGAATGAGACACAAGATTCCTTCAAGAGTGAAACCCAAGATTCGTTTAAATTGATATATGAGGATGGTGATGACTCACAAAATGTGGATGAATTGGATGTAATATATGGTGTACGGAATCTCGCAAACAACAAATTAATGATCGGCAATTCTCCGATAATTTTCGACTCACAGCCTATTCGTGTGGGAGATGCGAAGTACTCGCACTGGACGAACTGAAAAACTATGAAAAGATTGTAATCTCAACGAATGCACACAACAAATTTTATAAGCCTAGTGAGGTTATACGACGTACCACCAGCCACAAATTTAACACATATATCGGAAATATAGTCGATCATCATGTAGGACAGGGTATGCCAAAGTATAAGCTAGCTATAAAAAACACACAGTTGGCCTATGTTTATTGGGACAATCCAAACGAGCTAGTAAAGCGTCTTCGCTTACTTCTGGCATCACAAGCAGCTGGGAATTCAGCCCATGCGAATGAAATTATATCGATTATCGAGGAATTGCGTGAAGCTGAAATCATTTATTAACTCGGCGTCGGAAAATTTACGCATTCTCATCATGAGTATCGATGTGTTTGGACGCCAATTGCGTAAGAGTGTAGTCTTCAGTAAGCAAGGTTCTCCAGGCCGACCTGGGATTGGGTTTAAAACCACCGCAGATGGTCATTATCACGTGGGGCAGAAACGATTGTGTAACATTGCTAATCCGGAACGAGAAGACGGCGCCATCACTCTAAATGCTTTACACAAAAGATCCCGAACTATCATTAAGAACATTCGCAACGAAATGAATATGAGTAGTCAGTTGCTGGTTAATGGACTTGAAGCTACGATAAGAGACATTGCAAAGACCCTCGAGGCCGATGTCAAAACTCTACAAAATTTAGTGACGCGTAATTCACATGTCATTGCTGAATTGGATGCGCGACTAATTGGACTGGAAAAGGAATGAGAAAAGAAGCGCTCTCGTGCTCGAGCTACATAAGCCTGCACGACGAAACTATCCGCATCGCCATGTGGACATCCGTAGCTTGGACGAGACCTGGTAAGCTTATCCCGTCGATATGTCATCATACATGTGTCAAAACTCGAAATACAAATTTCTGCTTACCGTCATCGATACCTTCTCAACATTCGCCTGGGCCGTGCCAATGCTGAGTAAGAGTGGTAAAGATGCAGCGGCCGCAATGAAGTCGATCCTCGTTAAGGGACGCATACCGCAGAACTTACACGTTGATCAGGGAAAAGAATTTTACAATTGTGACTTCCAAGCCCTCATGAAACAGTACAATATTCACATGTATTCAACATATAGCATCTTGAAGGCATCAATTTGCGAGCGTTTCAGTCGTACATTGAAGAATAAGATCTGGATGCAATTTAGTCTTCGTGGTAATTATAAGTGGATCGATATTCTTGATAATCTAGTAGCCGAATATAATGATTCTGTACACCGCACTATTAAGATGAAACCGAGAAATGTCAACGCGGAAAATGAGAAGCAATTGCAGCAAGTATTTAAAAAGACTCCAATGAAAAAATCATCGAAATTCGGCGTTTGTGATAAAGTGAGAATCAGCAAATTTAAGACTCTCTTCGAAAAGGGTTACACATCAAACTGGACAACAGAAATATTCCCTATACGCCATGTAAAAAAAAAACGCATCTGGTGACGTACCACTTAAAGAGCCATAAAGATGAACCGATCGCCGGTGGCTTCTGCGAACAAGAGCTTCTCCGGTTCAAGCCTCCCGACATCTATCTCATTGAAGCAGTATTAAAGAAGCGTGGTAAACGAATGTTTGTAAAATGGTTAGGTTTCGATAATAGCCACAATAGTTGGATAAGTAAATCCGATTTGTAGTCGACAATAAAGAAAATGTGACCAAATTTTTTTTCGACTTTTATGACTTACTACCGTTCCGCGTGCTCGCGTGGCGCTTCACGTTCTCTAATCCCTTTTTCCCCCACTTCCGAAAAGTGTATGATGAAAAATAATGGGTATACATGGATTACAAAAGCCGCTTACTTATTGACAGAAATCCGTTTTTGCATAAAAATATTGATAACAACAAATATAATTTTAACGAGCTTTTCATCGAGTGAACAAAAAATATACACAATTTGAACAAGTTTTACATCGAGTTGATATTTATAAAAAAAAATATACACAATTTTAACAAGTTAATATTTACGAAAATGTACATAATTTTTCACGATGCTATGCTATAATGCCCCAATGGTAGGGTATCAGACGTCCCAGGTATGATATAACGCTTATCGTCATGAGGCCTCAGAGCAATTTTCGTCTCGCGAATGGTATACACATTGTGCAACGTCGATCGAATACACGTTTGACTACGCTCCATTTCAACTTCTTCCTTCAAGCATCGAGCATAATCGTCAAATGTGATTGTTCTAGCCACAACGCTACTCTTGACACATTTAACTTTTTCTGTCCTTCTTACCTTCGACACGCGTCGCATACATTTTCGATCGAAGTCCAATAAATTCGGTCATAATTGCTCCATTAAAATTTGTCCTTCATGAGACCGGGTACCTTCTTGTTGACGAGCGGTAAACCATACCTATTTTCCGCTAAATAGTCGCTTGTACCGAATTTTGAAATGTCGTGCTTCATGTCGGCATATATATCATCGCTCTCAATGTCATATATGAGACTAGCCGTATCGGTATACATGATTTTACATTTATCTCGATACAGAGGTACCATATACTCGTGATTACATCCGTACAAGCACGTTTTGGAAATGTCGAGTATGCACATACCCACATATATCGGCTTGTTGAATTTCACCTCGAGATTGCGCAATTCCACGGTAACGAGGTTTTCCGAAAAAAACACTTCGGCTGTGGAAGTTTGGCTTCGCAAACATTGCCTCTGCGCCATACCTGCCCTCCCATTTTGTTAAAAGCTTTACATCTACATGACGTAGCCTATAGGTGAGTCTAGCGCGATGCATGATGGATCAAAATTAGACATGTCGTTCACCCAATGAAAATCTGCATATGGCAAGGGTTGGCACATTGCCCATCCATACAAATTGTTGACATCAAAATACACCAAACACGATGATGCTTTCGATGGATCAAACAACTCCATGTACTTGTTAATAGCATGTGCATATCGGTTTGAGCATTGACTAAGCCCACCGCGTACACGCCGCTCAACGAATAAAACCATGTCGATGTCAGTTAGTAATTCAAACTTGACATTCGAGTGCTTTAGCATTGCATTCCAGGTATATCCAGGCAATGTGTATTAATACGCGGGATCTAGGCCATAGCTCTCAACGCATGGATTTCGAAAGGTTTCGAAAATGTCCGCTAATAACAAGATATTTGTCTTCAAGTACAAATCACTATAGACACCCAGCGTTCGAATGGAGAACCGCTCCCAAACTTTCTCAGCGTGTGCGTACTCGCTCTCGGATACTGCAGCATCTGTCAGGAAACTGTCAAAGGCATCACGTGGTGGAAGGCAAGTGTCGTCTAGCTTGGTCACGTCATCAATATATTTATAAGGGAAAACCCCTTTTCGCTTCAGCAAATTGAAATCGTCTGTCGGGAGAGTTGGGAATTGTGTGCGTAAAATTTTGAGTTTGTCCTCGGTCAAGAATGATGCTAATTTGTCGAGACTCGTGTTGAGGAATTTGTATGAGTCGATAAAGCGCAATTGGATCGTGTGTTTTGAATCTGTAATTTCAACATGCTTTGTGAAAGAGATGTATTTCTCCCTTGTGATTGGGAGAACATCGGTTCTTCCTCCGAACGCTGTGGCTACTTCCTTGATTATAAAATGTCCATCATAACCGGATAGATTGTGGAAAACTATGGGAATGAAAAATGGCTGCTTATAATTTAAGTTGCAGTTGGAATGGGCAGGGCCTCTATAGCGTCCAGTCAGATGGCAATGATCTTGAACGCGTACATCTTCTTGCGCAAATGGTTTCTTACATATGTGACATTGAGTCGCTGCTCAAAAACTAGCCCATTCACTGGGTGCTAAATATACCATTGGTACGTTGTCACAGAAAATTTCTTTTATCGGCAGTGCTAGATTTCTTAGTTCTTTGACAAACCACGATACACAATCGGCACTGCGACGCGTATGATACGAAGATAGTGTTTGATCATATGCACAACACACACGCAGTATCCGATACTTAACACTTCATGGTGTTGATACATATCTTTTGCTTGGTTCTGTGCATCAGTCTTTGCTAACACACACGCCAAATCACCATACACAATGAAGGGATGTCGCTCTTTGCGGCTAAAGTTGGTGAATTGGAGCCACTTGTTGGTGTCGTTTGGTAGTCGAATTGCACAGTCGTTTATCGCCCCACAATAGACCTCGTGTCATTGCAATTTTTCCCTGGAGCCGAAGTGGTGCAAACACCTGCAAAACAGAAAAGATTTTTTTTTTCAATTTTCTCCTTTAGTAGATATATCATTTTGTATCAATAATGTTAAATTTACATACCGATCACATATATATTTTTTATGCTCCATTTTGCCAATTGCGCCCTTACGAGTCTCGACAGGTTTTTGATCCATACGAAATGCCCCACATTGTTGTCCTCAGTATCTTGCACGTACAGCAAATTAATGTGCTTTTTCTTCTGCTGTTGAGTGACCCGTATCGGAACAATCTCCTTTTTTGTGGTGGTGGTACACACGTTGATTGATACATTGTTTTGAAATTCAATTTTTTAAATCTGATGTATCGTCATCGGGTATTCGATATCCTGGAGATTTAATACTGTCGAATAATGTGGGCAAGACAACGGGCGGTCACTGTTTCGTTCAGCTGGCTGTAGAGCAGCGGCAACTGCCCATGCGAAACATGCATTATCGTTCGATTTTACGTTAATCACAACTCTCTTCACCATTATTTCTTGCGGCAATGATATGGAGCACCCGACACGCATCGGATTATACTTATTCACATTTCTCGTGAGGTTAAGTATTTTCCTTAGAGCCCAGCCACTATCTCGTTCTTGAAATTCGTCGAGTAAGGTTAAAGTGGGCTCAATAACACGCTGTTCATATCACTCGTTCAAATCGCTTGTGCTCAATAGTTCGTAGTTTCGCGTGTTGACACTTTTATTTGCATGGTTGTCTCCACTCGCGAATTAACCATTGAACACTGTATTAACTTTAATAGTATTGTGTTTGCATATAATATTTTATACATGTCGAAGCACTAGGTCGCGTGCATCGTTGAGAAATTGTTTCGGCTCAATGTGACTGCGATTGATTACAGAACCGGTCAATATCCGACCCTTGAATGATGTGTCAATTTTACGCCAGATTAGCCCATGATCACCATGTCCTGCGCCCGTTTGTATAAAACGGCTGCACACAGAATTCTTCAATCCTTCCAGACGCGCTATTTGGGCTATCATTGACTGCTGATGTCCAAATAATAATCGCGGTCGCTTAGTTCGGCTTTGCGTTTCTAGCACTTCGATGAAATCGACACACCATTGCTCCCACGCAGTAAAATCATCGAACGAACTTAAAAGTGCAGCTTGGTCGTGCAAGCTTTGTTCAATGTTGTTATCCATAATAACAAGTTCGTGACGACTTCCACGATGTTACCTAACTGACTGCTGCATTCAAAGTGCGGCCAGTTTGGACCGCAGCGGATCATCAAAAATGGCTCTCCGTTCGGAAAAAAGAAAAATTTCGTCTATCCCCTATAGTCTATCCCCTATCCCGATTTTTCTCGAGGAAAAAACCCGACTTTTTTCCGATAACGCTCTAGTATAGGTTGTCCGAGGAAAAAACGAGACAGAAAACAAGTTGGTATGCAGCGGGTTAAAAGATGTATTATATGGGTCCTGCAGCTGTGCTCAAGTGGTCCATCGAGCATTTTATGATACGTTGAAAGGCCGGCCTTCAATGGCACCTCCAGTTTTGTATATTATCGAAAAATTTTCTAGCCACTCATAGTTGTTTCTCTCTTTCTCTCTCTCGCACACACACACACATACACACGCGCGCGCGCACACACACACACGCGCACCCGCACACACACACACGCACGCACGCACACACACAGACACTCACACACAGGCATGCACGCACGTACGCGTGCACACACACACACGCGCGCGCGCGCGTATCTAAATTGTTCTTTGTACGGACTTCCAGTAACGTAATAAAAACGCTCCGACTGCATCGATAAAATGTAAACAATTTTAATGATTATAATAAATCACATGATTTTATGAGTTTTCAACATTTACCCGCCGTCCTATGGTGTCAACGCCCCCCCCCCCTCTTTATCGCTCCGCGTCGCGTATCGTCAAGCCCCCACTCGCGGCTATCTCGCGCTACCCCCCTTCGCTGCGACCCCCCTCCCCGCCGCGTGACGTCTGCCCTCGGTCCCCCGCACTAGAGTCCCACCCGTCCCGCTCACTCCTGAGTTCCCTGAGTTAGAACCGCTGTAGCTACTCTACTCCGGTCACATTTCTGCACGGGTGGTTCGTAATGTAGCGGGTCTAAGGCTATGTCCCGATCCGCCGTTCCCGTTAGGGGAAACTGATCAGGAAAGGGCCGCAGAACGAGCCAGTAATGACCAGAAAAGTTGTAGGGAATAGATCGGGAAATAACCAGGAACAAACGAGGAACTTAAAAATCACTTTTCGGCGTTTTTGGAATCGTTGAGGGGGTAAAATGGGGAGTATATTCAATTTAGTATTTCGATTGCGTGGTGCAGGTTTCTTCAACTTAGAGAAGTAAATCAATGATTCCCGGAAATGAGGCTTATTCGGCGAAAAACTCAACCGTTTCGGCACGAACAAAAATGATGTGATGTTGATACACAATCGCTAATATTTCATGTTTTTAGTCTTGCCAGATGTCCAGCCTTATGAAATGACGTCTTCCATCTCACAATTTCAACCACAACCGCCTCGTGGGGCCATGTTTTGTCACATGGCCGAGACTTATTTGTACTCCCAATATTATAAATATTAATAATTTACCGTAATAATGTGATTCAATTTATTGTAATTACATCGTCCATTATAGAGCATATGATTTCGTCAACCATCGTAATATATTCTTTATGATAGCATTGTCAGGCGTCGAGTATCGTTGCAGAAAATAATATGATAATAAACCGGAACATACAATTACAATGAATTTGATCTTATTATTATATTTCATTATCAATATCTTTGATGATGCAAAAACTATTATTTAAGAATAGGTCGGGATTTAATATTCAAAAAAATGTCAATGTTCTGCTCAGGAAAAGGTTTAGTTATATTTCTGGTCTGTTCCATGGAAGGACCCGGTTAGGTAAATCGGACAAGACAAGCCAGCCCTGGACCATACGTAAATTCGGGAATCTTCGGTTACATTTCTGCACGGGTTGGCAATGCAGCAACGGCGGCACTTTGTTTAATTAATAATACCTCCATTGCTTATCAATATTGTCTAATTTTACAGAATTCAAAGCTGATAAGACTATGTAATAATGGTCTGTAAAATCCCGACCTTGTCATCCTGGTACTGTCATTAGAAAAATAAATGTTGAAAATCGACTTCTTCTTTGAGCCTCATGGTTACGCAGACCCGTCATTCGTACACACTTTGCTTTGCAGATCCGACTGAATACTTTTTTCATAAATTTCTTTATATTTTCAATCGAAGGGCTTCGAAAATGGAGGATTGAGAGGCACTCTGCTGTGAGATGAGAACGAACGGGTGGATATCCCGAAAATGTAAGTTTTTCTGTGGCTACGAAAACCTAACGCCATCCTGAACATTGTAGATGAGTAGCTTCATAAAAATTGAGAACTCTAGTTTTTCTTGAGTTCTGCAAACCTGCCAATCAGTTCATAAAAAAATGCACTATTATTTTTAGAAAACTATTGCACAAATTTAAACATATTTGTCGTTCCAATCGTTGTCCTGACATATAAAAAACGAAATGGCGCTTTTGCATGGTCGACGTACTTAAAATTGTATTGTATTATAGCCGTCCTCTAGGGTGTTTACCGATGCGTTATGGTTTAGTGTCCGAATTATTCACGTGAAACGGTACGGGGTTATCCATTTAGAACGTTTGTCCAATCGTTATTCAACAAAAAAGGTGCAAAGCACATTCGGTAATAGAACGAGGTAGGTGCATATGATCGTAGCTAGTCGACCATAAACAGTTTATATGCAAAGCTTTTCCGTTCGGTAAGGGGATTTCATTAATTTAGTATTTTTCGCGGTTCGCGAGTCGGATAACAGGATGTTTCATTTTTCGATCGAATGGAAAATGCAAGTGGCGTACAATCGGGAGAAAACGGGAATTGCTAAGTTGTATAATTGTAATTAACATTCACAAAGTGAAAAAATGGTATGAGCCTTTACAACATCGCTACTTTATATGAACGACTCGTAAAAAGATTTAAAATGTTTTATTTCCCTAATGTTCCCTATATAAGGTTCACGATCTTGAAGTGGTCATTCAATAGAATTATTTATTTATAAACTACTCTTCACCTACGAAATCTCGTTAGTGAACGAACGCTTATGATTTCAAATGAAAACATATATGTTCCGTTTTTTCCAAAGGCAATTTTTTTTCTAAATTTCATAAATAATCACAAGGGGAAAAAAGCAAACTCTTGAAAGACATGAAAAATACTACCACATTGAAATGAAACTCATTGGAAAAATGCGTAATTGTAAAAAAGACATCACCATAGAACATCCAAGGTTCCTATGAAAACTATACTGAGGAAACATTTACTTGAACCAATTAATTTCCGCAACTTATATGTGCTGTCTGTCTAAAATGAGAAGCCTTGTATACTAGTTAACGGACAACACCACTGTGACGGCTTCAAAAAATCGATTTTTTGACAACCATCTAGAAAAATCTAAAATACATTTAAGGTTAAGATGCCGTTGGACCCAGGTCGAAAAAATAATTATTTTCGGAGATATTGAATATTTTGTGGAGCGGTGCAGTGGTCCGTGGCGCTCGGGGTCCCGCGCAGCTGCGCGCCTCAGGGTCGGCAGGTATATCGAGGAGCGATCCATACGACGGTTTCGAAATAAAAAAAAAGAGTGCATCGATCATGACCAAAAACGTATGGGGACGCGCCTCCGCGAAATCGTGTAAAAACAAAAAGGATTGTCTGGCAGAGGAAAGCTCACCGGAAAATTGATTGACGAGTTGAGCACATATTACGGCTTGGCTATTCGGAGGAACAGCGATGAGGTTGAAAAAATGAGGAAGGCAATTTGGGCAACTATCAAACATAAAATATCCACAGATAGTGAGCCACAACATGACGATTGCCCAGAGGGAGCCGAGTCGTGGTGTTCGTGGCAGCGAGCGGTCGCAAGCGGTAATATTTCTGAATATCGCCATAAGCCGCCTCTTCCTCACAAAGTATTGGAGGCAATTACGCCAGTCTTCGAAAATTTGAGCAGAGACGATTTGCTGCAGCGTTGTTTGGGTGGCTTTACGCAAAACAACAACGAAAGCTACAACAAATCAGTTTGGGCAATAGCCCCCAACTGTCAGTCCGGGAGCAAAAAAATCGTCGATATTGCAGCTGATATCGCGGTATTATTATTCAATGATGGCCTGAGAAGCCTCATGAAAGTTTTGGAGACGTTGGGGATAACTATCGGCCCAAATTGTTTCAATTTTTGCGTTGAAACCGACGCAGCGCGAATCGAGCTGACGGAGCGCTCGCTCACAGACGCTGCAAAAGAGGCAAGAAGAGCGTCTACAAGTTCGAGAAAAGATGCTAGGGACAATGATTTGCTTCTTGAAGGCCAGCTCTATGGTGCCGGCATCGCTGATTTGAGGTCAACATTTTTTTTCCAATTTATCGCATAAATTAACAAACCTAAAACTTTGAACGCGTTTTTCTCAAAACCACTTTTTTGAGTGCGGCACGCTGCAGAACTCGAGCAATTTTTATCCGATCGACTTCAAATTTGGACTGCATCAATAAAACTAGATTATCTAAAGAAGTACATAGGATTTTTTCGATATCTCAATAATAAAAAAAGTTATACCCGTGTAGAAATTCACTCGGCATAAACTACAGGGTGCGCCAGAGAAACTTACTTATTTGAAAAAATTCCCGCGCGGTGAGTTGGGAGGGTAGAGGGGCGAGAGGGGGCGCATCTGGAGGGGGAAGTTCCCAAGTTTGTTTCTCCCTCCAGTCAGTTGCCATCATGCTCTGGTCTGGAGAGCAGCGGGCCTTCGCAGTCGAGAGCTTCTTTTCTAACGGTCGCTCACTTGTTGCTACGCAACGTGCCTTCCGCGCTCGCTTTGAAATTCCTCCTCACAGAGTCGTTCCTGGCCGTAATTCGATTCTGTCGTGGGTTAACTCATTTCGGGAGTGTGGAAGTGTCGCTAAACCCAGAAATGGACTGCAACGGACCATCAGAACTCCGGAAAATGTCGAAAGAGTGAGGCAGTCAGTTGTGCGTTCTCCCCGGCGTTCGGCTCGCAAACACGCAGCTGCTATGGGAATTTCTGACACCACTGTTCGACGAATTCTCCATTAAGACCTTCAATTTCATCCCTATAAATTGGCTGTTGTGCAAGAATTAACTGAACGCCTCATCTCTCTCAAAGGCGATCTCCAATGGCCGGCACGCTCTCCAGATTTGGCTCCATGCGATTTCTTTTTATGGGGTTATTTGAAATCTCTGGTTTATGTCGATCGACCACGGACCATAGCACACCTCAAGAACAACATTCGCGACGCCATTGCCAACATACCGATTGATATGCTGCAAAGAGTGGATACGAATTTCAAAAATCGACTTCATCAGTGTATGCGCAATGGGGGTCGCCATTTATCCGATGTCATTTTCAAGTCTACATGAAAAAAAAATTGGGATATTGTATTCTCAAATAAAAAATAATTTTAAACAATAATTGAAGTACTTTTGTTTTTATTGACCTTTCAAATAAGTAAGTTTCTCTGGCGCACCCTGTACTTTGACCCTAGCCGCTGTCTAGATTGACCTAGATAGCATAACTCGCGAGGCGCTAGGTTGTGGCTGGCAAGTTTTTGCTAGCTAGTTTTGGGTAGCTCGCCGCTAGATGACGGTAAAGTAGTTTTTCTCGTATGTTTTCTCGCAGTGTTACTTACTTAGCCGCTAGATGGAGAAACCAGATTTTCTCTCGATACATCGAGCCGCCAGTCTGGGTGCATGGCACGGTGGATTATAACCTTTTTTCTTCGTGTGACAGTTTTATCAGACGGAGAAAAATGATTCCTCAAGTAATAATTATTAAAAATTATGGACGAAAAGCGGGAGAAAAAATCCAGTCGAGACAAAGTCCGTAAATACCGAGCGATAAAAGCCGATATAAACGATGCGATCGCAAAACGTTTGAAAATCAAGAACGCAATGGTAAGTGCAATTTTTGATAAAAATTAACATCCATTTGCAAAAAAAAATTAATAATCCAACTAGTCTTACAAAGATACAAACATTGATATGCAATGATAAAATTATATCGACATATTATGCATATATTGGTTTTAAAAAATTTGCTAACAAAAATTACGATGATATTTTTTATGCGTTACTTTTTCTCGATGTGCCGAGTAACTTAACTTGAATAATATCATAAATTATAATTATATTTAGCCAATAATTATTGACTAAAATTAATTTTTCATTTTCGAAACCTAAAAAAACGTTTCATTGAAAACAAAAATTAAGCAAAAGTCTTCGAGATACAAGATGGCGCGATCACGCAGCGTAAAAAAAGCGCTCAACGATTAAAAAGGTATAATCCATAAAAAAAAGTAATCAACAATGCAATAAACAATTAAGTAATAATCAGTACAACAATAACAAAAAAAATACAAACGCGATCGCGCACCATTAAAAAAGCGATAAATATTTAACAACAAAAAATTACTTCAAATGTGATATTATTAATTATAATCATTTCTAACCTACTTATTTTACTTCTTACGTGTATTAATACTCGATATTTATAATATTTAATAAAATTTGTTATTTTTCCAAAGTGATCGGATTTCTTTTAATTTTATATTCAACCCTAATCAGCGTCGAATTATAAAATAGCTTTCTTTCCAGCTAGCGTCTATCTAAGAGCTATCTAGCACCAGGTAGAACATCTGGCTAGGCGTTAGATTTCCAAGTGTTACATACAAAGCTAGCGGCGGGCTAGTTTCACTGCCAGCCACTAGCAAGTAATGGGAAAAAATAGACCGCGGCTAGCTCTACGCGGGACCCATTTCTACACGGGTAGCCTATTTTCGACGAGAAATTTTGCTCGAAAATCGTCCGTTAATTTCAAAAGCGTGCCTATTTTTTAAAAATCAATATTTTTTCAAGTCCCTATGTACTTCTCTTCAAAATATCATATTATTAACGAAAACACTCGGTATTTTTTTTCAGATCGACTTTGAAGAGAGTTCTGCTGCGTGCCGCGAACCACTGCAGAGGCAACAGTACCTGACGCGGGAGCTTCCGCACCGTCACGATGGGGCGTGAAAGATTTGAAATTTTTTTTTTTGTCTATCTTCGATAAACAACGAACAAAACAAAATTTTTTTTTCGAATATCTATTTTTTTCCCACAAAAAAAAATTCTTGAAAAATGGCAAAAAAACAGGGGGTCACAGTGGTGTTGTCCGTTAACAGACAATACCACTGTCCGTTTTTTTGACCCGCTGTTTTTTTGCCATTTTCCAAGAATTTTTTTTGTGGGGAAAAAAAGAGATATTCGAAATTTTTTTTTTGTTTTGTCCGTTGTTTATCGAAGATAAATTTAAAAAAATTTTCGAATTTTTCACGCCCCATGGTGACGCTTGGGAAGCTCCCGCGTCAGGTACTGTTGCCTCTGCAGTGGTTCGCGGCACGCAGCAGAACTCTCTTCAAAGTCGATCTGAAAAAAAAATACCGAGTGTTTTCGTTAATAATATGATATTTTGAAGAGAAGTACATAGGGATTTGAAAAAATATTGATTTTTAAAAAATAGGCACGCTTTTGAAATTAAAGGACGATTTTCGAGCAAAATTTCTCGTCGAAAATAGGCTATAACTTTTTTTATTATTGAGATATCGAAAAAATCGTATGTACTTCTTTAGATAATCTAGTTTTATTGATGCAGTCCAAATTTGAAGTCGATCAGATAAAAATTGCTCGAGTTCTGCTGCGTGCCGCACTCAAAAAAATGGATTTGAGAAAAACGCGTTCAAAGTTTTAGGTTTGTTAATTTATGCGATAAATTGGAAAAAATATTTTTTACCTTTAATCAGCGATGCCGGCACCATATAGCTGGCCTTCAAGAAGAAAATCATTGACCCTAGTATCTTTTCTCGAACTTGTAGAGGCTCTTCTTGCCTCTTTTGCAGCGTCTGTGAGCAGTGCAGCCAGATCGCGCGCGAAAGTTACCCTCTCTCTAGTCCCTCGTGCGCCCATCACACAATCATAGTAGCGCGTGTCCGTGAGCGAGCGACGCTCGGACATCTTCGGAAAGAGCCGGGTGCCGTCGAACTGTCCCGACCGCGCCTTCGGCAGCTACACCAACACATAGACACGCTGAGCACGTTCATGTGCGGCCAAGCCGAACGCAGGCTTCGAGGGAAAAAGCAATCTGAGCACGGCCCACGCGCGAAGTCACGCGACGGCACGCGCGAGACTTTTAGATGATTTCAATGCTTATTTAGCTCTTGATTCTCTGCGTTATTAATGTATACAAAAAAATGTATCGCGCACTCTGAACGCTTATTTTTTTAGTCATCGTTCCAGATCACTGCACCAGCCAATCAGATGTTTTAATTGATCGGCCGGTCAATTAAAAAACCGGGAGGACGGCGTGCCAAATGGGATTGACGTGATATCCACCATCTCTGTTTAGATTGTCCGGATGTTTTCGGATTTCCAAGCCTTCTCGGTGTTTCCTAGAAAAATAGCTGTTTGATGGGGCCAGACTTTGGGCTTTATCGAACTGAATGGCATGACCAGTTTCCATCCAATGCTCGGCCAGGGCTGATTGTCCAATGTGGCCATATTTGATACACCGTTGATGTTCTTTGATCCGTGTACTGATCTTCCTCCCGGTTTCTCCTATGTACACTTTACCGCATGAGCAGGGTATCTTGTACACTCCTGGTGCACTTAATGGTGGTCTTTGGTCTTTTGCACTCGGAACCACTTGTGCTAGCTTCTTCTGAGGTTTGAAGATGACTCGCACGTTGTGTTTCCCAAGGACCCTGCCTATGCGATCGGTTATGCCCTGAAGGTATGGAAGGGAAGTTGTTGCTATTATTTGTCCTTCATTCTCCCCTTCAGGTTCTGTTACCGTTTTCGGATCGGCTATTTTTCTTCTTAGTTGTTTGATCGTTCTTTCGATGTTGCCTGGCTTGTAGCCATTATCTCCTAAACCTTTGCGTAGGTGTTCTTGTTCATCCTCGAGAGAGTTCGGTTCGGAGATCGCTAGAGCTCTGTAGACCAGAGAGCTTATGACCGATTGTTTTTGGGAGGGGTGGTGATGGGACGTAGCGTGGAGATATCTATCCGTGTGCGTTGGTTTCCGGTAAACTTTGTGGCCCAAAGTGCCATCGTTTTTCCGTTGAACCAGTACATCCAGAAAAGGAATTTGATTGTCCTGTTCTATCTCCATGGTGAATTGTATATTGGGGTGCTGGGAGTTGAGGAAGGTTAAGAAATGATTGAGGTTTTCTTTGCCGTGACTCCAAATGACGAAGGTGTCATCGACATATCGGAACCAGGTTGAGGGTTTGAGAGGTGCTTCTTGCAGAATTCTGTTCTCGAAATTCTCCATAAAGATGTTGGCGATGATAGGGGAAATCGGGGAACCCATGGCTGCGCCTGAAGTTTGTTCATAAAACTGGGATTGGAATTGGAAATATGTAGAGTTTAGGCAATGTTCTATGAGGGCTAGTAGGTTAGGAGCAACTTTTTGGGATTTTCTGACTATTTCTAGGGTTTCATGGGTTGGGACGTTTGTGAACAACGATACAACATCGAAACTTACTAGAATGTCTTCTGGTTGTACCTTGATGGACTGGATCTTATTCACAAATTCCCGAGAGTTTTGGATATAGGAGTTGTTGAGGCCTACGAGTTCCTGCAAGGGTTTGCAGAGAAAACGTGCCAAATGATATGTAGGGCTGCCTATGTTGCTAACGATGGGCCTTAGTGGGATGTTGTTTTTGTGTATTTTTGGCAGACCGTAAAGCCTGGGTGGTAGGGATTCCTTGGGTGTAAGGATTTTGATAAGGTTCTCCGACAGGCCAGCCTTCTTTAGAAGTGTCGTTGTTTTCTTTTCTACGCTTGATGTTGGGTCACGTGGTAGTTTCTTGTACGTGTTGGTGTCCTCGAGCAGGTTCATCATTTTCCTGCAGTAGTCCGTTTTGTCCATGATAACAGTAGCATTCCCTTTATCAGCTGGTAGTACTAAGATGTCCTTGTTTTTCTTCAAATTTTGAAGAGCAAGGTGTTCTTCTTTGTGATGTTCTGCTGAGGGGGTTTTGCTTTGTGTAGAATATTGGTTATCCGTTGCCTGATATCGTTGCTAGTATCAGGTGGGAGACGGTAGATGGCAGTTTCCACCTGGCTGATGATTTCTCTGGTTGGAATGTCTGTCGGTGTGATGGCGAAATTGTGCCCTTTTGCGAGGACTGATGTTTCAGCTGCGGAGAGTGGGTGGTTGCTTAGGTTTTTTACTGTGTGGGTTAGGATGGGTAGTTTCGTCTGTGGGCATAGTTTCCTGAATTTCTCTATTTGATTCCTGGACCTCAGCTCTGCACAGTGGAGGGCTTGTTCGTGTGTGACCCGGTCAAGATCTTCCCACAGCTGTGGTTCCAAACAGTCAGATAGGCGTAGGTGAAGTTTAAGGAGTTTTTGGGAATTTTGGTCTAAAAGCTTTTTGGTGACAGATATTCTCTCCTTTACCAGTCTCAGCGAGGCCTGGTGGAGGATAGTCTTGGCTTGTTTTTATGGAAAGGGGTTTTTTAATTGAAAACATTTCGGTACCACTTGATGGTCGCGGCACCTTTTTAGGAATGTTAACGAGCACAGCTGGATGTGCAGAGTTTTCCTGAGTATGGAAAAGGTGTTAACAGAACCCAAAATAGCCTCTCCTCGTAGGCGTTTTATTTTAGTTTGAAGGCTTTCACGGCTCTTTATGTAATTTGAAGAGTATGTGGCTTCCGGATGGAGGCCGTGTTGAGAATCAGCGCTGTGCCGACATTTCGCAAACGTTACAGTCTGCATCATCAGGGCTGAGAGCTCCGATACTGAAGCTCCCGTGTCTCAGGCATTCCTTATATACTTGCAGTCATCGTTCCAGATCACTGCACCAGCCAATCAGATGTTTTAATTGATCGGCCGGTCAATTAATTTTTTAATTGACCGGCATTCCTTATATACTTGCAGTCATCGTTCCAGATCACTGCACCAGCTAATCAGATGTTTTAATTGATCGGCCGGTCAATTAATTTTTTAATTGACCGGCCGATCAATTAAAACATCTGATTGGCTGGTGCAGTGATCTGGAACGATGACTGCAAGTATATAAGGAATGCCTGAGACACGGGAGCTTCAGTATCGGATCTCTCAGCCCTGATGATGCAGACTGTAACGTTTGCGAAACGTCGGCACAGCGCTGATTCTCAACACGGCCTCCATCCGGAAGCCACATACTCTTCAAATTGGAGCTACTAAAATAGCTTATTTTTTTAGTTTATACGTTAATTTAAATATAATAATAAATCTAAATTACAACTTATTTATCTTCTAAAAAATTGTTTACGCTTTACTCACACCCGTCCTTATGCCAAATAAATTATAATTCAGAAAAGTAAGTGAAAACATATTTATATTCGTATTATTATATTAATTCTCATACTTTCATCAAGCGACAAAGTATTATCTCCAAAAACAAGTCAATCATCAATCGGGCCGCCAATCGCAACTGCCAGAAAGTGCATCTTTAACACAAGTGATAAGATGGTCCCGTTGGTAGCGTTCCTGGCTTGGTTCCGTAGGGGCGCAGGATCGTTCCTCACGCTCAGCGCTTTTTTTTTAATCATGGTTACTATTAATTTTTATTTGATTAGTTATTTTTATTAGATATCATATTTATTTTAATTAGTTATCTTTTAGTACCGAAAAATTTATCGCGCACTCTGACCGCTTAATTTATTAGTTTTTACGTTAATTTAAATATAATAAATCTAAAATACAACTTATTTATCTTCTAGCAAAATGTTTGCGTTTTACTCACACCCGACCCTAGGCCAAATAAATTGTAATTCATAAAAGTAAGCGGAAATATATTTATCTTCGTATTATTATATTCATTCTCATATACTTTCATCAAGCAAAAAAGTATTATCCCCAAAAACAACCATCCATCCGACCGCGAATCGTAAGTACCAGAAAGTGAACATACATTGACACAAAAAATTAAAGGAGCAAGAAAAGTTGAACTTCGTCAAAAGTGTTCGTACAAAAAAAAAGGATGTTAAAGCTTCAAGTTTCTAGTTTTAGTTCCGACAATGATTTTTTTTTGAGAATCACTGATTGCGCGGTAGGAAGAAATATCACGGCAAAAAAAATGTTGCAAATTTTTACGTTTTTCAAAGTTCTGCACGTGTTTTGGAGATTTTTTTCGGACTTGACCAATATCAAGGTCATTGAGCCCATTCAATTCAGTTCAATTTGCTTCTTTTTTTATCTCCTTACGACCGTTTTTCGCTGATATCGGCCTCCTCGTCGGCCTCTGAATGAAAAAACGTCCTTTTGTGTTCAGTCATCGATATCTCGGGAACTAATGGTCGTACGGGAATTCGACCGGCAATTTTGGAAACGTGAATGCATACTCTACAGGCTCTGATTATTATTGTAGGTTTAAAAAAAATTATTTTTGCCATCAGTTTTAAAAAAGTACAAAAAATCGATGTTTTCTTGTTTTTTATAAAATCCACCGCTACTTTGCAAATATTGCGATAAACACTATTGTTTATGGACGGTCATTCGGCTCAATATGTCCCCAAGAGATATGCAAAATTCCAAATTGATCCGTTCATCGGTCTTTCTTGCCCGATTGACCAAAATATGAAAAAAAATTAAAGGAACAAGTTTCCTCCTTCTCAGAAATCATTTCATGATTATTAAGAGGAAAAACAACTTTTCACTACTTTTCGTACAATTGGGTATTGAGTACGCATTAAATGATTTTTTTTATTTTTTTAATGTTGACATTTTTTTTCGATTCAACATTGTACCGCCAGCATTAGAATTACCCAAAGTGTACGTAGAATTACCCAAAGCGTACCTCCCCGTGGCATGCTTTGGGTAATTCTGATGCTGGCGGTACAATGTTGATTTAAAAAAAAATTTCAACATTAAAAAAAAAAAATTCGAAACTGATTTTTTTATAAAAAAAAAATTTTCAATATTTTTTTTATGAAAATTTTTTTTTTTCGAAAGTTTTTAGTCAATATGATTTTTACGGTTTTTTTCCAACATTCAATGCGTACTCAATACCCAATTGTACGAAAAGTAATGAAAAGTTTTTTTTCCTCTTAGTAATCATGAAATGATGTCTGAAAAGGAGGAAACTTGCTCCTTTAATTTGTTTTCAAATTTTGGTTAATCGGGCAAGAAAGACCGATAATCGGATCAACTTGGAATTTTGCATGGCTCTTGGGGACATATTAAGCTGAATGACCGTCCATAAACATTAGTCTTTATCGCAATATCTGCAAAGTAGCGGTGGATTTCATAAAAACCAAGAAGACATCGTTTTTTTGTACTTTTCTAAAACTAATGGCAAAAATAAAAAATAAAAGTTTCACCACAATAATAATCGGAGCTTGTAGAGTATTCACGTTTCCAAAACTACCGATCGAATTCCCGTATGACCATTAGTTCCTGAGATATCTCAGCGAAAAATGGTCGTACGGAGAAAAAAAAGCAAATTGAAGTGAATTGAATGGGCTCAATGACCTTGATATTGGTCAAGTCCGAAAAAAATCTCCAAAATACGTGCAGAACTTTGAAAAACGTAAAAATATGCAAAATTTTTTTTGCCGTGATATTTCTTCCGACCGCGCAATCAGTGATTCTCAAAAAAAAAATCATTGTCGGATCTAAAACTAGAAACTTGAAGCTTTAAAATCCTTTTTTTTTGTACGACCACTTTTGACAAAGTTCAACTTTTCTTGCTCCTTTAATTTTTTCTGTCAATGTATGTTCACTTTCTGGTACTGACGATTCGCGGTCGGATGGATGATTGTTTTTGGGGATAATACTTTATCGCTTGATGAAAGTATATGAGAATGAATATAATAATACGAAGATAAATATATTTCCGCTTACTTTTATGAATTACAATTTATTTGGCATAGGGTCGAGTGTGAGTAAAGCGCAAACATTTTGCTAGACGATAAATAAGTTGTATTTTAGATTTATTATATTTAAATTAACGTAAAAACTAATAAAATAAGCGGTCAGAGTGCACGATAAATTTTTCGGTACTAAAAGATAACTAATTAAAATAAATATGATAACTAATAAAAGTAACTAATCAAATAAGAATTAAGGATGTTGGGTCCCAAATCGCAAATGATGATAAAATTCTGAAAATTTGGTATGTTTTTGTATGAAGTATTTCAGAGGTCGTGTAAAAATTTCACGACAATTAGGAAGCTCGTTATTGAACAATCAACATTCACAAATTAAATGCTGTCTTATGGAAACTGATGTTACTTTGCAATAAGTTTTTCTTTTGACCTCTCAATTTTGTAATATCTCCAATATACTGAAAGCAACGGAAACAAAACGAAGTTTATTGATACATTTTTTTTATTTCTTTTAAAAATTGTTCATAACAAAATGTTAATTTTTCAATAACGAGCTTCCTAATCGTCGTGAAATTTTAACACGACCTCTTAAATACTTCATACAAGAACATACCAAATTTTCAGAATTTTCTTATCATTTTTTATTTCAACCCTTAAGGAGGTTGAAGTAATGATGATAGAATTCTGAAAATTTGGTATGTTTTTACATGAAGTATTCAGGAGGTCGTGTAAAAATTTCATGACGATTAAGAAGCTATTTATTGAACAATTAACATTAACATGTTTTATAGGGACTCAACATCCTTAATAGTAACCATGATTTAAAAAAAAAAAGCGCTGAGCGTGAGGAACGATCCTGTGCCCCTACGGACCGAAGCCAGGAACGCTACCAACGGGACCATCCTATCGCTTGTGTTAAAGATGCATTTTCTGGCACTTACGATTGGCGGCCGGATGGATGATTGATTTGTTTTTGGAGATAATACTTTATCGCTTGATGAAAGTATGAGAATTAATATAATAATACGAATATAAATATATTTTCACTTACTTTTCTGAATTATAATTTATTTGGCATAAGGACGGGTGTGAGTAAAGCGTAAACAATTTTTTAGAAGATAAATGAGTTGTAATTTAGATTTATTATTATATTTAAATTAACGTATGAACTAAAAAAATAAGCGTTCAGAGTGCGCGATACAATTCTTTTGTATACATTAATAACGCAGAGAATCAAGAGCTAAATAAGCATTGAAATCATCTAAAAGCCTCACGCGTGTCGTCGCGTGACGTCACGCGCGGGCCGTGCTCAGATTGCTTTTCCCTCGAAGCCTTCGTTCGGCTTGGCCGCACATGAACGTGCTCAGCGTGTCTATGTGTTGGTGTAGCGGCCGAAGGCGAGGTCGGGACAGTTCGACGGCACTCGGCTCTTTCCGAAGATGTCCGAGCGTCGCTCGCTCACGGACACGCGCTACTATGATTGTGTGATGGGCGCGCGAGGGACTAGAGAGAGGGTAACTTTCGCGCGCGATCTGGCTGCACTGTCTGTGAGCGAGCGCTCCGCCAGCTCGATCCGCGCTGCGTCGGTTTCAACGCAAAAATTGAAACAATTTGGGCCGATAGTTATCCCCAACGTCTCCAAAACTTTCATGGGGCTTCTCAGGCCATCATTGAATAATAATACCGCGATATCAGCTGCAATATCGACGATTTTTTTGCTCCCGGACTGACAGTTCGAGGCTATTGCCCAAACTGATTTGTTGTAGCTTTCGTTGTTGTTTTGCGTGAAGCCGCCCAAATAACGCTGCAGCAAATCGTCTCTGCTCAAATTTTCCAAGCTGGCGTAATTGCCTCCAATACTTCCTCAGGAAGAGGCGGCTTATGGCGATATTCAGAAATATTACCGCTTGCGACCGCTCGCTGCCACGAACACCACGACTGGGCTCCCTCTGGGCAATCGTCATGTTGTGGCTCACTATCTGTGGATATTTTATGTTTGATAGTTGCCCAAATTGCCTTCCTCATTTTTTCAACATCATCGCAGTTCCTCCGAATAGCCAAGCCGTAATATGTGCTCAACTCGTCAATCAATTTTCCGGTGAGCTTTCCTCTGCAAGACAATCCTTTTTGTTTTTTCACGATTTCGCGCAGGCGTGTCCCGATACGTTTTTGGACATGATCGATGCACTCTTTTTTTTTATCTCGAAACCGTCGTATGGATCGCTATTCGATATACCTGCCGACCCTGAGGCGCGCAGCTGCGCGGGACCCCGAGCGTCACGGAGCGCTGCACCGCTCCACAAAATATTCAATATCAAATATTCAATACTTCCATCGATAACCTTGGAAGCCCCTCACTGGCCGGACCGAAGCCGAAATTTTAACGATCTCTTGTCACCTACACGGCCGCACACTTCTCTGATTCATTTCAATATTCAATATCTCCGAAAATAATTATTTCTTCAACCTTGGTCCAACGGCATCTTAATCTTAAATGTATTTTAGATTTTTCTAGATGGTTTTCAAAAAATCGATTTTTTGAAGCCGTCACAGTGGTGTTGTCCGTTGATGGGAGTTAATTATCATGTTGAAACAGAAATTCGGCTAAAAACCGAGAAAATGTATGAAGGCAGAAAGGAGGCAGTGCAGAATCGGAAATAAAATGCCAATAAGGGATACGATCAACACGCACACGCATGCACGTACACACAGCCACACACAAGAGACCACAAATTACGTGGTGATGAAAATTGCAGTGGAACAAACTAAATTTTACAGTTTATTTGCGAGGTTTTGGATATAAAATGTTAAAAAAGTAGGTTCTAGAAAAAACCGATAAGTTAACATCCGCGTTATTTTTTTTTGTACGATTTATTCCCGACGTCTTCGCGTGATATCATGTTTGAATTTCTCAAAATACTCCCATATGGCTGAGAGCTGATAATCGTTCTGTCGCACCACGAGCTGTTCAGCTACTTCTATATGCACGGGATTCAGAAAAATGTTTACCCCAGCTCACGTGATAGACGAGTCTCGATGAAAAAACCCTGCTATCGTCGCCAAAAGATTTGTCGAGAAGGTTAAATTTGAAGTTCAAAAACAGGCAAATTTCGTGATTCACGAATGAGGCACGTGAGCAATCTGGTTCGAGTCGTTTCATGTACGATGAATAATCGAGTTTGTTAACTGTGGCAATAAACGTTACGATAGCCGTTGATGTATTCATTGTTTATAGCGACACTGCGCGGCTGACCTTGTGCCTGGCAACGATGCAGTCCCACCATACGACGCGAATATCGATGTGGGCCGTACGGTAGAGGGTCGTACTTGTGAATAATAGTTCGGTCGGAATGGACATGACACATATCCTGGAAGGCCCGCACGTTGCCAATCTTTTTGTAGGTTCTTCGTGTTACCAGGAATGTACTCTAAAGTTTCTCAAAAAATGGTGTTTTGCGACCACCAGCGATCGTTTAAAAAAACTCAGTTTTTTAATGACATCTTTTTTGGAATTAGTTTTATCGAAAACTGCCTCCTACAATAAATGTAGGAGTGTGAGAGAGAGAGAGAGAGAGAGAGAGAGAGAGAGATTTGATTTTGATTTGATTTGATTTTATTATGCCCTAGTTACCAACTATGGGGCAAATTAACAATTTTAGCATTTCTTTCCTGCTCTCTCCTTACATCAGCTGAAGAGAACGGATTACTACAAGATTCATTATGTTTATTACAATATGTTCTTACAACTAGTACTAATCTAACTACAACTAAATTTCGCGTACGTCGTGACAATTTTGATTTTTTCATACGTTCTGTGCTCGACTAGCCCTTATAACTACTCTAACTTAAACTTAAACTAAGCTAAACGACATCTCATGTTTCGCATAATGCATTTTGTTGCGCATCTACTTCAAAGATATAAGAGAAAAGTTGTTCCTTGAACGCGCTTGCTTCCTGCAAAACCTTCATTTTAGACGGCAGTGAGTTCCAAAAATATGTGGCTTTGACATGGAAAGAGTTCTGATACGTCGCAGTGCGGCAATGTGGAATATAAAATTCACTTGGCTGCAATGATGCCCGAGTGAGATGAATGGAAGGGGCAGGATGATCGAACAGTTCACTAAGGTATTTAGGTGCTGACTTCTTCCGAATTTTAAATAATAAGGCGCCAAGGAAATACATTCTGCGTGACCTCACAGTCAGCCAGCCAAGTCTTCTCCTGTACGGAGTTATGTGCACGTCACGGCGAAGATTGAAGATAAATCTTATGCAAGTATTTACGAGTCGTTCTAGCACGCCATTCATTTCTGCCGTAATGTCTATGAGGACAAGGCAGCAATAGTCGAGAATTGGAAAAATTAGCGCAACTACCAGTGTCGCTCGTAGTTCGCAGGTGAGAGCGGATCTGTGAAACTTCAATTTATGGAGTGCAAAATTGACTTTTCTGGAAACAGCTACGACGTGAGCTCTCCATGAGAGGTCAGACTTAAAAATGACACCTAAGTTACGAGCCTCTTTTACATATGGTAGTATAACGTTGTGTAATGATATTGGGGTTAAGGTAGCAATGTCAATTTGGCCGGTGAATCTGTTGTTTCCCAAAACCATCACTTTTGACTTCGAAAGATTTAATTTGAGTCCGTTTGTTGACGCGAATTTAGCAATCACATTGACATCATAAGTGATTTTCTGAATGCCACTTTCTAGTTCTGTAGGGGGGCAGCTTAACCAAATTTGCGTATCGTCTGCAAATACTAGATGTTGCGTATATTTTAGGTTCATGCCGATGTCATTTATGTATAGTGCGAACAGAAGTGGCCCTAGCACCGAGCCTTGAGGTATACCGGAAGTTGTGTGCAGCCAATCTGAATGACAAGCGTTGTTATCCAGAACTGCTTGTGATCTACCAGTTAAGTACGAATTCAGCCAGTCAAGGACACTGCTTGACATTCCAATACGTCGAAGTTTGGATAGCAGGACCTTATGCACTACCGTGTCAAATGCTTTGCTGAAGTCGAATAAGACTAAGATGGTGATACACTTTTCATCGACGGGTTTCCTAATATCATGGCATACTCTTAATAATAATGTCTGGGTGCTAAAGTCCTTTCGGTAGGCTGATTGTCTTCCGTCTTGAATATTATTTCTCTGCAGGTAGGCTGTCAGCTGGTCATGGACTAACCTTTCGAATAGTTTAGAGAGTTCACATAAATTGGCGATCGGTCTGGTGTCAGAAGGGGACAGTGGCGGATTGATTTTTAGTAACGGCCTGACATACGCCCTCTTCCAGGCAGAAGGAAAATGAGCATTTGCTAGAGATGCATTGAACATATATGTAAGGTGTGGTAACAGACTTTCTGATGCAGACTTTATTGCGAATGGAGACAGGAGGTCTGGTCCTGAAGAATGAGTCAAAGTTAAGCTGTTTCGGAACACCAGCGCTACATCTTCAATTTTGATTGAAGAAAACTCGAAAATTGGAAAATTTGGAGATGCTTCATCAGAGAAGTGTATAGGATGTACGCTGCTTTCTGGATACGCGTTTGATATGGCTACAAACGAGGAGTTAAGTTCATCTATTGTATAAAAGTCCAGTGGAGACGCCGTGGTGGGTCTAACTAATCCTATTTGAGCCAATTGTTTCCATAGCTGAGCCGGATTTTTAATATTGGTCAATTTCCGTGAATAATAGTCATTTTCTGCTGCTCGCATATCTGCCGCTAGCTGATTTCTGAAGTTTCTATACAGGGCCCAGCCTAGGATGCTACCAGATCTTTTCGCTCGCTTAAATAGGGCATTCCGGACACGTAACCGTTGTTTAAATTCGACTTTGAACCAAGGGGCAGCCGGTTTGTTCACTGTGAAAGTTTGGAGCGGTGCCGTTCCATCGAATAGTTTTGAAACACAATTTCCTAATGTGTCGCAATAGAGATCCAAGGAATCTGGCGAGGAGTCCAGATCAGGCGGAACGGGGCAGGTAGCCTGTAGTACACCATCAAGTTGAGAGGAGAAGTGATCTGCTTCAAACCGTTTAAAATTTCTGCGAGTAATGGTGCGTTTGGAAGTGTTCTTTACGGTGAATATGTAGGAGAGTTCTAACAAGTCATGCCCTGCGACAAATGGGTCATCTGTCTTGGAAAACAAATGCACCTTGTCTATGGAGTCGACAATAAAGACGTCTAAGAGCGAGTCGGAAGTTGCCGTATGGTGTGTTGCTTTGGTGTTGACAATCGATAGAGCATTCGCAGCTGCAAATTCGCGTAAAGCGGAAGCTTCGAAGCTTGATTTTAATAGGTCACAATTCATATCTCCTGCAAGAATTATGTTTTTGTAGGCGAACGAGAATTTTTGATAATCTTTACTTAAGTTTCTAAATAGACGCCCTTTCGGCCGACGATATATGACAGTCAACAGAAGGGAGTCACCAGCAGGATAACGAATATCTAGTAGGATGTATTCCGGTTCATTCGAAAAGTCCGAGGGAGAGGCAGCAAGAACTCGTGTCCTGAGTGAATTGTGGACATAACACGCGATACCTCCACCTTGCTTGCCCTCTCGATCATTCCGAAAGAGATGAAAGTTTTCTAAAGCGATCAGATCATCCGGAATGAGAGCATGTAGCCAAGTCTCCGAAATACAGATAATGTGAAAAAATTTATCTGTTAAAAGAGTCTTTAGTAAGTATAAGTGGGCACATAAAGAATTTGCGTTAAATTGAGCCACGTGAAGCAGATTGGCTGCTGAGGTAGAGATAGTGGCTCTTGCTGGTTCCTCACTATTTTGTATCGGTGTAAGTCATTCCATTTTAGTTAGGTCCTCGTCCGAACTGATTTCAAATGTCGGACTACCCTCTGCCTTTCGTACTCTGATACGACCAGATCTAGTCCACACAAATTTATAATTTGTCGCGGCCGCTCTAATTTTGGTTTTTTTCAGCAGCTGATATTTAACCGCTGGCAAAAATTCATTTAAATAAATTCGCCCTGGTAGATTTGCCTCGAACACGTCGCGTATGTACAGGTCTTTTTTCTCTCGTTTTTTTTCGATAATGTAGTCGCGGACTAGCGTAGATTTGAGTGTTATCAGGAGAGACTTCGTCGTCTGTCCGTTGCTGATTTGACTTGATTCACCTACCACAGAGCTTCCCTTTCGTGCAAATACTCGAATGCTTAAGACATCGCTGCATAATTCTGGAACGCCTAACGCAGTGAAGATTTTTAAGACTAGCGAATCATAGCTCTCCGAATCTGTGAATGGGATACCTGACGTTAAAATCGCTGTTGAATCTTGAGCTCGGTGACTCACTATCGATGACCGAAGCGACTCGATTTCCTGTGTCAAACGAGCGTTGCTGGCTTCGAGACGCGCATTGCTGGCATCGAGACGAGCTATTATTTCGTCGTGTTTATCTACTTTTGCTATCAAGTCTGGTAGACATTTTAATTTGCTCGCAATATCATCGTTAACTATCGTTTGTTGTTGTAGTTTACTCGCAATATCATCGTTTACTAGCGTCTGCTGTTGTATCATAACGGATAATTTTTTATTTGTTGCGTTACTTTCGCTCATCGAATCAATCATCTTATTTATCAGTGATTCATCCATCTTTCTGTTGATATTATCGACACGAGGAGCGGGTTCTAAGTAGTCTTCGGCTAATTGCGATCCCGACGTGTCGCAACCAATTAAAGAATGTGATTCAACCGCAATGTGTTGCTCTTCTGAAGAGAAAGGAGATAGTCTACCGCTATTGTTCCTTGCTATGTTTTCGACTTCATAGTCAGTCGTGAAAGTTTTTAAATTAGTTACGCAACACGCAGAAGCGCTCCGGTATCTTAGATACGTCGCACAACAACCAGGATGAAATTTGTTGCCACAATCCGAACAAGTTAGAAAATCACCCGCTATGCGTCGTGAACATTTAAAGCAAAAGCGTGGTGAGCAAGACATGCGTCGAGAGTCGCAGCCGTGTGATGGAGATGTGACATGTAAGCGACGTATTTTATCGCAC
>OX632361.1:14511354-14529859 GCA_951751655.1 Ophion costatus | reverse complement strand
TTTTAATGGGTTGTCGGCCAATCGCGAATGGCGACGTGGAAGTACGTCCTTTGGGTCTTATGGTCCCGATATGCATGAGTTTAATTTCCCATGGGCCAATCAGAGAGAGTCGGAGGAGTCGGTTTCTTGTGGATTTTCGTAAGAAAAGCGCTCTTCTATGCGCTTCGTAGCTTGTTCACGCATTTTCGGTTTCCGTTGCACTCCGGTTTTTACGACCGGCTCGAGCGGAGTTTTCCTGAGGCCCTTGCCCTATGCTGAGTAGCTACGCGGATAGAACGCATAAGGTAAACGGCCCAGTTACTGACACTTTAAGAACAACGGTGTCGGATTTTTACTATTCAATGACGCGTGATATAGCTAAAATGAAAAGTAAAGGTTTTAACACGTGCGTTAAGGCCCCCTAAATAAGATTCACCTATTAAACAAGTGAAATAATTAATATTTATTAATATAATAATTGTTTTAATATCGCTTCTCTGCTGCCGGGGTTCCTGACACTAGAGAAACATCCATGTCGTAGTTTGTGACCCCTACGTATACCCGATTCATGACCCCCTTGGCGCCGTTTGTGACCTCTACGTGTACCCGATTTATGACCCCCTTGGTGCAATTCATGACACCTATGCGCACTCCCTTCCTGACCCTTCCGAATATCCCCATGAAAATGGCTTAAGGGCTCCGTGTACTTTGGATGCATGTGTTGGAGCTTTTCTTCTGGCAGAGCCAAATAACCGACGCACAAATATTGTTGTAGCAAAGACTTTATTCCACGCTACGCATCTCTCGACTGTTGTTCTCTCGATGATGGACTCGAGCCGACTAGACTTGCTAGCATACAGAAACACGTGATCGACGACCAGTCACATGCACGCATACATATGAGCGTAAAGCGGTTAGGCACTATATTCTCACACTCCCTCCCGACTAAATGCTTTACCAGCATAAACATTATATCTCTTCTTTTTATGAATTACAGTAGAATGTCAATATCTTAACCTAGTACAATAGCGAATGACAATTTTTTTTTTTTCCTTCCGTCTTCTCGCGGATACATTTTCTCATCTTATTGGTTAATATCGCATCTCCGAGGGTTAGCTTCCTGAGAACATAGAGAATTGTGTTTAATACATCTTTGATGAACTATACAGAATTGTTCATTACTTTGTCTGTCAGATATTTATGCATATCGAAGGATAGAGGCTTGGTAAATATGTCTGCCATCTGGTCCTTTCAGGGAATCCACTCAATAGTTACTAACTTTCTTCCTACACATTCCTTTACGTAATGCTCTCGCACTTCTCTCATATGCCTAAGTCTATTGCCTCCGTTTGTCTTAGCGCTGACTTCAGCTGCTTTATTATCGCACCATAATCTTACAGGACCAAATGACTTATTTAGAATTAACTTTAATGAGTTGTCCATTGCCATTAGCTCATAACACGTTTCACTCATTGCTACATATTCTGCCTGACATGTTGATAGAGCCACGTATGGCTATTTGTGTGTTCTCCAAGTTATCGCATCTCCAAAAAGTTTTACCACATATCCACATGTTGTCAATGAGTCTTTGCAGTCTGCAAAGCTTGCATCAGAATATCCTTGCAAGTCATTTGACTCCCCCTTATATTGCAAACCTAGGGTTTTTGTTCCCTTTAAGTATCTGAATACTCTTTGTACCATTGCCCAATCATTTTCTGTGGGATTGATTTGATGTCTGCTCAACACATTGACAGCATACGAGATGTCAGGTCGAGTCGCCCCGGCCAAATATAACAAACTGCCAATAGCTTCCCTGTATGGAACACTTCTTCTCGTCTCTGTTTCTTCTAATATGTTATCGCTGGGGTTCTCTTCTCTCTCTCTTCTTTCTCGGTTTTGCGCTTGTATAGTAACCATGGGAGTTCTCTGTGGATGTGTGTCGTTGAAGTTGAATCTGATCAAGATCTTATCTATATACTTCTCTTGATTGAGTGTTATCAATTGTTTCTCCCTATTTCTACTTATGGAGATTCCCAAAAATTTTTTTGGATCGCCTATTTCACTCATTTCAAATTCATTTTTAAGTTTGGTTTTCACATCACGTAGTTTATTTCCGTCGTTACTTGCAATTATAATGTCGTCTACGTATAACAGTAAAATAAGGAATTTACTATTCTCTCTCCACATAAATAGACAGGGCTCATTGTCATCATTTTTCAATCCTACACTTAATGCTACCTCAGTGAATCTGTTATTCCATTTCTTAGGGCTGATTCGTAGGCCATATAACGCTCGGTTTAGTTTACAAACTTTATTTTGTTTTTCTTTTAATGTAAGATTCGTACCGTCTGGGATTTCCATATAAATTTCCTCATCTATTAATCCATCCAGGAAGGCAGTTTTTACATCTAATTGGCACACCTCCAAATCATACTTATTTATTATTGGAAACACTGATCTTACTAGTGGCAGTCGTGATACTGGAGCATAAGTTTCCTTCAAATCATAATTGTTTGTATCCTTGAAGCCTCTGATAACCAGCCGTGCTTTATATTTTGTTTTATCGTCACTTGTAGTCTTTCGCTTAAAAACCCACTTAGAGTCTATGACGTTTTCCCTTCGGCCATCTCTCATTGTAACAGGTCGATCTACCAATGTCCACACCTCGTTTTTGTACATGGAATTTAATTCTTCACCTACAGCTTTCACCCAATTTTTATGCTCTTTAGATTCCATCGCATGTCTGTATGACACTGGGTCTTGATTGATCCGTGCCATCATTGCATGGCAGATTTCATCTTTGACATGACTTATTTCTCTTTTATGTTCATCCAGTAGTACCATCGCATGTAGCAAAGTGACTCTCTCTTCCTCATCGTTTATTATACCAGTGAAACTAGAATCACTGACTTTCTTTGCCTCACTTGCAACCGCAATTGAAACAGGAACTTGTTTCTTAGGTCGCCCTCTTTTTCTTTTCCCTTCTTCCTCCTGTTTCGAGATTCCCTCTTCCTCATCCTCCTCTTTATCACAGTCGATCAACCACTTCTCTTTATTTATTTCAATGTACTGGGCTGGCCAATCTTTTATACTATCCTTTTCATATTTATCTCCATATACTAGTTTTTCGTTGAAGCGCGCATCTCTGCTTTCATAAAATTTCCCTTCCTCCGGTTTCAAAACCTGATATCCGGTAGGTGTATAGCCCACCAGAATCACGCGTCTTCCTTCAAACCTAACCTTAGGACCAGTTTTCCTTTGAACTTTAATGTAAGCAACACAGCCAAATCGCTTCAGCTGATTCACATCAAAGGTTTTATTTGGCGCAAATCTTTTCATTGGGGTGATCATGTCGTTTGATTTGTGTGGCGTTCGGTTGTACGCATAGACCGCAGCACCTAATGCAAGGTCCCACATGTTTTCGGGTAGTTTCGCATCGTACATGTATGCCCTTACCTTTTTCTGTATGGTTTGATTGAACCTCTCAGCTACACCATTATGTTCAGGTGTATCTGGACTCGCAAGTTGTTGCTCTGCTCCTAGTCTCTTTACGACGTCAATGGTATACCCACCGGTATATTCAGTACCTTGATCTGTACGCAGATAGCATACTTTCGCATCTCTACCTAACAAGTTTCGAGCGCTTCTCACAAATGCTTCGAACCAGTGACCTGTTTCGCTTTTTCCTTTCATCGAATACGCCATTGCTAATCTCGAATAGTCATCTATAAATACGGCAATGTACTTATACCCTTTGGGGTAAGATGCTGGACTAATGGGTCCCATGGTGTCCGAATGAATAATTTGTAAAGGTTCAGTCGCTCGTCTCCGTACTGAACCGAATGGTATTTTATTAATCTTGGCAATTTTACACACCTCGCAATCAAGTATTGACTCGTCAAAAATTACGTTCTTCCATTCTTTATTCTCCGAAAGTTTCCTTTGGAGAGCCTTGAGATAAGGCAGAGAGGCGTAGCCAAATCTTACATGCCAAGGCATGGCTTTATTTTTTTTTTCGAACAGCTTATAATTTTTGTCGAATGGTGACTCCTCTGACAATTCAGTTATGGGCAGTTCGTCGGTATCATGGAACTTCCTATCCCAAATTGATGTATCGAAGTTTGAGTTTTCATAAGTAACTTTCTTTTCGCTCTCACCATTATTGTCTAACTTCGTATTTCCCTTTGTTATGCTATTCTCGTCTCTTTCTTCAGTAACATTATTCTTATCTAACTTCGGTTTCTTTACGACGATCTCACGCTCATTAATGTCGTTGACTAACGTCTCATCTCTGATTTGTTCGTTTGTACCTGTCTTATTCTGTTCAGATGTATCTCTTGCGGTTACGCTTCTTGTTTTATACCTTATTCTATCATTGGCATCAGTTTCACTCTCAGTCAAGTGGGCTATAATTGTTCTACTTTTGTTTCTACAGTTTGTTTTATTTCCTTTATTGTCGTGATTTATTTCGAATTCGATAATCCAATACGGCTTGTTGTAGACTCCGGTAATGAAAGATCCATTGGAAACAGGATCGAAAATGTCCATTTTCTGATTGTCCAAGTAAATACCGAGTCCCATTTCGGCAAATTTTCTCAACGACAATAGATTCTCTGAGAGTGCCTTAGCATATATAACTTCCTCAATTTCAATTGTTCTTCCATCTTCTAACTTGACTTCGATTGTACCTACTCCCTCCGTTTTTAAGTCTGCTGATGACTCTTTGTTGGCGCATCTAATTCTACCGTAATCCGTCTCATCAAATGATTTGAATATTATTTTAGATTTAGTTAAGTGATCTGTGGCACCTGAATCTGCCAAGAATTTAGTAAATATTTTACTTGGATCAGGGACGCTTTCGACATTATAGTGACTATTGTTTTGTGCGGACGCAGCAAGTACTTTAGGTGAAATTGCATTACCTTTGGCGTTTTTCCTCTCAGCTGAATTTGCGCATCTCTCGTTCTCCTTTTGCTTGTAAGAGTTCTTCTTGTTTCCTGTTTTATTGGTGTTTACATTTTTGTAACCACCCCTTCCCTTATTATTTCTAGATCTCTTCGCATCTCCGAATTGCTCTTCATAGTTCTTTCTCTTTTCACCTCGTCTCTCATTATCGTAGTAGCCTTTGCCACCCCTCATGTTTTGTTTGTAATTGTCATATCGGTAGTTTCTTCTAGTGAAACCACGATAACCCCTGCTTCCTCCAGGTGCTGTTTGTTTTACCTTTTTCATTGGACAATCAACAGCTTTATGCCGAGTTATCTGACCACATTCGTAGCATTTTTTCAACCCAGTGCCTTTGAACCTGCAGTTGATGGCTTTATGACCAAAATCATCACACTCATAGCATCTCTCTTTTAATTGTCCTTGAGCTTGCAGGATTGCTCTAGTTTCGGTCGTCCCGGACTGATTTTTGTTCGCTTCTGCCTGTAGTAGGAAAAGCTTGAGCTCCTCGTAAGTGAGCCCCTTTCCTATCGCATTTTTAGTCATAAGTTCTACTGACTGTACTTCGGGGACTGTTGTCATGATTGCATTGAAGAACGCGTCTCTCTTCTCAACTTCTGACAGCAGTGTGATTTTCGATAGGTTATCATAATTCCTGACTACTTCCTCGAATTTATCGCAAAACTCTGTAGCTTTTTCTTTATTTGAATAATGTTTCAGGTTATACAATTGTTTTCTCAACGTTGTAGAAGTTAGATTACTCTCGCATTTCTTTATTTGTCTGATCTTCTTTAGAATCTCTACTGGATCTTTCATTTATATTACTTTTGAGTGGTAATTTTGATCTAGGTGATTTATCAAAATATCTCTCACTCTATACTTTTGTTTTTCTATGAGCGTTGGTGCTAAATTGCCGTTCGTTGCATTTTCAGGATCAATTATATGAAGCAATTCGAGAGTCCTCAACTCAGACGTGAAATAATCATGAAAATGTTCAAACTTGGTATTTGTTGTTAACTTGTAGTCACGTTTCATACCGGAATTTTTGTTGATAATCTCGAATTTGAGTATCTCTTTTACTTGCTTCGCAAGATTGTCAGATTTCTCGTTTTCTCGTACCTTTTCGCATCTCAGTTTCTCCATTTCTTCTTTTACAATCTTTGAGATTTCATTGTTTAACTCAGCTCTCGTCTCCTGAGTTTCAATTTCATTTTCTTGTTCTTGTACGAAATACTCATCTCTTTCATTTTCAATCTCTCGATAATTTTGCATTAATTTCTCATACTCAGTCCTCATCTCATCTAACTGTCGTTTAGTTTCACCACTTCTTTCATCCATAAATTTCACTTGCTTGGCGAACGCATCTCTTTGTTTTTCGAATTCTTTGTTTATCTCCTTTTGTAATTTTCCCATTTTGTTCATAGCAGTTTGTGAGTTCGACAATGCATCTTGGTATTGCTTCAGCGTGTTTGTTGAGGCTCTACAAAATGATTTTACCAGAGACATCATTTCCTCTACTTTTATTTCATCTGTAACTTTAGAAAATTGCGCTTGTAATTTTTCCAAGTTCTTTATTTTATTTTTCCCAAAATTTATATCGAAATAGGAAAATTTAGGGATTACTTTTGACTTATGTATTATTTCATTCAAGTCGAAGTTAACCGGTTGTACGGATTTGATTGAAGGTAAGTGTTTACCTGTTTGAGCCCGATCTGTCTGTTTTGGCAGTTGCTCCCTCATCTCATTGACTCGCTTCTCCTCGTCTCCATTTTTCTCTTCGCCACTCGTCTCATTTTCTTGCCTATCCTCATCTCCCCTTTTGGCATTCGCATCTACTCTTCTCTCGTCTTTTCTTCTCATCTCTTCCTCCTTCTCACCACCACTCGTCTCAGTCAGATTTTCCGGATTATTCCGCCGGTTTTTCCCTCCTGGTATAACCACCCATGGGCCTAGCCCTGTTTGTTCTTCAATCCATCGAGTCACAGCACTCCATTCTGCCTCATCCATTGTGCTTTGGTCTGTTCAATAATGAATTGGTTAAGAACATTAAATTTTATTTACACCTGGAGCTGTGCCTCAAATCTGGTTGACCGAACACAAGTATGGCCAGACTGAAGCGAGTAATTGCATATGTTATCCGAACTCAAGATCGCGCATACAACCACCCTAGTGAGCCGAACAGTAACTGAATGCACAGCACCAATCACTCACCGAGTCACCCGCCAGAAATTTCATTGTAAATTTCACAGCTTTGAATGGATTTGAATGTTTCCATTGTACATTTGAACTGTGTGAAATCAACTCGAGTTTGAATTCAACTTATTTTGTGTGCACACATTTTAAAAACCATAACACACCTGCTTGGTACGGTTCATTTCGCATCTCCACATGAAACCACACCGTCTCTCCACTGATTTCGAGTGTAACCTCTTCTCCAGCAAGATTTGTGTCAAGGCGAAAAATTTGTCTGTACCGGTTGACAAAGTTGATCAACGTTTCCTCATCTCGAATTTCTGCAGAAATTTCGTTTATTCCATTTTATAAACGTTTAGTCTGATCTCATTATTTTTACGTAATCGCATCTCTGATTTCCCCCTCTTTTCATACGTATGAAATAACCATAATTTAAATCATTTTTATTAATAATTAAATAATAATAAACGCTAGTTTCGAGTCTGCGGGCAAGCGTTTTTCGAGTCGACGGGCGAGTTCCTTTGTTTTACGTAGTTGTATACATACGGTATACGTTGATGTTTTATCTGTTTTCTTCTTTTTCCAACTACGAGAGCGCTCACCGCCGTCTATACCACGCTCGTGCCCGCCTCATGACGCATATGCTACGCTTTTCCCCTTTGTCGCCAGGGTTTCACAAAATACGTTTCAGCATGACCCGGCCACTTATTGGCACATCTTCACTTTTCTCAATTATTCACTTTCACACTTTGTCTAAAATTCTATTCGCGCACATGAGGCAATCTATTTTTTTTTTTTTTTCTTTTTTACTTACGTTGTCCCGGATCTGGGCTATTGCTTCTACCTCTTCCCGTCTCTTTGTCGTCGTCCATTCTTTTTTTTTTTTTCTTCTTTCTCTTTCTTCACTTTTAATACCGTACTTTTCTCATGTATTTATCGTTGTTAATTGGCGCAGTGGAAGCGTGCTGGTCCCATAACCTGTTGGAGCTTTTCTTCTGGCAGAGCCAAATAACCGACGCACAAATATTGTTGTAACAAAGACTTTATTCCACGCTACGCATCTCTCGACTGTTGTTCTCTCGATGATGGACTCGAGCCGACTAGACTTGCTAGCATACAGAAACACGTGAGCGACGACCAGTCACATGCATGCATACATATAAGCGTAAAGCGGTTAGGCGCTATATTCTCACAGCATGAAAAAAACGCTATTTTTATTACTATTTTAAAAGAATACTGTTATGTTTATTGATATAAAACTTGTCAGGCTTAACAAAAACATTCGTTAATTACAAAAAAATTAACCGGTGCGATGGTCTAATGGTTACCGTGCTTGCCACTAAACCTGCGGACCGGGAGGTCCCGGGTTCGAAACCTACTCGCGTACGTTTTATCGTGAAATGTTTTTCCTCAGTATTTCGCGGCAAAATAAGACTAGCTCCACGACTGGGGGGCGAACTTGATGACCGACTGTATTGGTATAGGTTTTCCGCAGTTTCCCTATACCCAGGACAGATATGTCATGGGGAATACGATACAGAGGGGGAAGTCGGCTGCAGCCGCAGGTGGTGGGGGGGAATTGGCGGTCGACGGGGGGGGGGGGGGGGGGGAGTTGGGGAATGGGTGATATAAGGAGGAATGGGAGGAATGGGAAGTGGAAAGTTGAGGCGGATTGGGGCTCGTTAAAAGGGGAAGACCCTGTAGGGCTGGAACGAAACCAATAAAAAAATAAAATAACAGAATAAAAATTTATTGAATTTAACCACTTTTTTAGTGTGAAAATGCCAGGTAAACAGGAGTCCTCAAAAAGTAGGTAAGTGTGCGCTGTTGAAAAAATCTGAACAACGGCCCATCTAAAACAAAAAACTTGAATAGTTTTAGGTCTAGTGTGATAGTGGCTATATCCCCAACCTGTAATATTAATTTATATGCAAAAATAACAAAATGGCGGACAAAAAAAATTAAAATTAAAAAACGAGTTTGATTTTGCATGTTTTTGCCAAAGAAAATAGTAAAAATAAAAATTTTGCAATAATTCGGATACGGGATATAGCGACAAGTGTACAGAATACGTGGTTAAAATTTCATAAGGATCAATTCAGTAGTTTCTGAGATTTTTTCAACTGCCTCTCCCGTGTAGAAATTCACTCGGCATAACCTACTTTGACCCCAGCCGCTGTCTAGATTGACCTAGATAGCATAACTCGCGAGGCGCTAGGTTGTGGCTGGCAAGTATTTGCTAGCTAGTTTTGGGTACCTCATCGCTAGATGACGGTAAAGTAGTTTTCCTCGTATGTTTTCTCGCAGTGTTACTTACTTAGCAGCTAGATGGAGAAAACAGATTTTCTCTCGATACATCGAGTCGCCGGTCTGAGTGCATGGCACGGTGGATTATAACCTTTTTTCTTCGTGTGACAGTTTTATCAGAAGGAGAAAAATTATTAATTAATTTAATTTAATAAAAATTATTAATTAATTAAATTTATTAAAAATTATTAATTAATTTAATTTAATAAAAATTATTAATTAATTTAATTTAATAAAAATTATTAATTAATTTAATTTAATAAAAATTTAATAATTATTCCACAAGTAATAATTATTCAAAATTATGGACGAAAAGCGGGAGAAAAAATCTAGTCGAGATAGAGTCCGTAAATACCGAGCTATAAAAGCCGATATAAACGATGCGATCGCAAAACGTTTGCAAAATCAAGAACGCAATGGTTAGTGCAATTTTTGATAAAAATTAACATTCATTTGCAAAAAAAAATTAATCATCCAACTAGTTTTAGAAAGATACAAAAATTGATATGCAATGAAAAAATTATATCGACATATTATGCATATATTGGTTTAAAAAAATTTGCTAACAAAAATTAAGATGATTTTTTTTATGCGCTACCTTTCACAAATTATAATTATATTTAGTCAATAATTATTGACTAAAATTAATTTTTCATTTTCGAAACCTAAAAAACTTTTTATTGAAAAAAAAATTAAACGAAACCCTTCGAGATACAATATAGCGCGATCACGCACCGTAAAAAAAGCGCTCAACGATTAAAAAGGTATAATCCATTAAAAAAAGTAAAAAACAATACAATAAACAATTAAGTAATAATCAGTACAACAATAACAAAAAATACAAACGCAATCGTGCACCATTAAAAAAGCGAAAAATATTTAACAAAAAAAAATTACTTCAAATGTGATATTATTAATTATAATAATTTCTAACCTACTTATCTTACTTCTTACGTGTATTAATACTCCATATTTATAATATTTAATAAAATTTGTTATTTTTCAAAGTGATTGGATTTCTTTTAATTTTCTATTCAACCCTAACCAGCGTACCCTATCCAGCGTCGAATTATAAAATAGCTTTCTTTCCAGCTAGCGTCTATCTAAGAGCTATCTAGCACCGAGCTAGAACATCTGGCTAGGCATTAGATTTCCGAGTGTTGCATACAAAGCTAGCGGCGGACTAGTTTCACTGCCAGCCGCTAGTTAGTAATGGGAAAAAATAGACCGCGGCTAGCTCTACGCGGGACCCATTTCTACACGGGCTGCAGTCTCCATTCTCTCTTCGACGCAGTCTTGTGGGGTAAACGTTTTTTTTCTCCCTATCAACATTCACAATTATTAACATATATATTATAAACATTGAACAATGCAAAAAAAATATCAGCAGCATTATTAAGTAAGAAAATATTTTCAATACTATAGATTTCTACAAATTTTAATAATTTGTTAATAAATAATAATTAAATCATTGTTAATAATTTAATTCATTTGTTATGTCACGGCAAATTAGAATAAATCAACAAAAATTGTTCGACGCAGCAGGAGACAAGTCGCGGGTCAACAATGGCAACACAACCTCAATTATGTGATGTAGTTATTGACACCACGGATTTAAGGGAGCTTTCCAGTGTGAAATTTTCAAAAAATCGATTTTTTTTTTTTGCTTTATCGAATAGTATACACTCTTCCGAATATTCCCTGAAATTTTCATGCCGAAATTCAGATTATTTCGGTTACTGTACAGCATTTCTTGGAAGAAGGCAACGGAGCGCTACAGCTACAGCGAAACTTTGAACGCGTTTTTCTCGAAACAGCATTTTTCAAAACGGTGTCCAACTTGGAGGGCAGAGTTTTAAAGCTATCGAGTTGAATTTTTTACACAATATTCTTAACGTCATTGTTTATCGTGCTATGGAAGCTTTTTTTTTTTTGACATCTTCCTATTTTTTTGTAAAAAAAACTGCCAAAAAAAATGCTAAAATCGATACTTTTTGTTCAAACCGGCGCCATTTTTGCAAAAAAAAAAAAAAAAGCCTCCATAGCACGAAAGCCAATTATATACCGATCAATAATCTTTTTGTGTTTTTTGTTTCAGATCAAAATTGTGACCCCCAACGTGGACACCACATCCAAGTGCATTTTCTGCAACAATTGTTTCATCATTTTTATAGATATTAATTAATAAATAAATCGATCTTTAAAAAATTGTTTTGTATTCTTCAATACCCAATTAATATACAGAAAAAAACCAGACCGATTAGATTATTTTTTCTTTAAAAAAAAAATCGCGAAAAACAGCGATTTTTCGGGCTGTCACACTGGAAAGCTTCCTTAACCAAATATCTAATCAAAAGTTAAATTATTTTGTATCTCATCGACAGTTTGGTTCCTGCTGAATATGTCGATACCATTATTATTTTGATTACTTATTACTGAGACACGTGTTACACTGTTCACTGCTCAATTTCTATTATAAAATATTTCATTAAAAAAAGTGTGTTTGTCCAATAATTAAAAGTGAAAAACGCTCTTTAATTAGCCGATAATTTAATTATTATTCGACGAAATCTATATTTATGGCAGTCAAAACTTTGCCGTCGGGGTCACAATCTGGGACAGGGTCAGAAACTGGGCCATTTACCTTAGTTATACAATTTTGTTTGATGACTTTCCAGAGAAATCATGCCGAAAACCGTATTCTCGTGGAAGTCGAGTGGACAAGTTCAGTGTCTTCGTCGCAGGACGTGACAATCTACCGTTCCCCACCTGATACTAGCAACGATATCAGGAAACGGATAACCAATATTCTACACAAAGCAAAACTTCCTCGGCAGAACATCACAAAGGAAGAACACCTTGCCCTTCAAAATTTGACGAAAAACAAGGACATCTTAATACTACCACCTGATAAAGGGAATGCTACTGCCATCATGCACAGAGCAGACTACTGCAGTAAAATTATGAACCTCCTCAAGGATACCAACACGTAAAGGAAACTCCCACGTGACCCAACATCAATTGTAGAAAAGAAAACAACCACACTGCTAAAGAAATCTGGTCTATCAGAGAACCTTACCGAAGGCCTTACACCCAAGGAATCCCTACCCCCAGGCTTTACGGTCTGCCAAGCATACACAAAAACAACATCCCACTAAAGCCCATCGTCAGCAACATAGGCAGCCCTACATATCCTTTGACACGTTTTCTCTGTGAACGCTTGCAGGAACTCGTAGGCCTCAATAACTCCCATATCCAAAACTCCCGGGATTTTGTGCACAACATCCAGTCCATCAAGGTACAACCAGAAGACATTCTAGTGAGTTTCGATGTTGTATCGTTTACAAACGTCCTACTCATGAAACCCTAGACATAGTTAAATAATCCCAAAAGGTTGCTCTTAACCTACTACCCCTCATAGAACATGCCCTAAACTCTACATATTTCCAATGCCAATCTCAGTTTTATGAAAAAAAATTCAGGCGCAGCCATGGGTTCATGTATTTCCCCTATCATCGCCAACATCTTTATGGAGAACTTCGAGAACAGAATTCCGAAAGAAGCACGCCTCAAACCCTCTACCTCGTTGCGATATGTCGATGACACCTTCGTCATTTGGAGTCACGGCAAAGAAAACCTCAATCATTTCTTAACTTTCCCTAACTCCCAGCACCCAATATACAATTCACCATGGAGATAGAACAGGATAATCAAATTCCTTTCCTGGATGTACTGGTTCAACGGAAAAACGATGGCACTTTGGGCCATAAAGTTCATCGAAAGCCAACGCACACGGATAGGTATCTCCACGCTTCGTCTCATCATCACCCCTCACAAGAACAATCGGTCATAAGCTCTCTGGTCTACAGAGCTCTAGCGATCTCCAAAGCGGACTCTCTGGAGCATGAACTAGAACACCTACGAAAAGCTTTAGGAGATAATGGCTACAAGCCAGGCAATATCGAAAGAACGATCAAATATCTACAGAGAAAAATAGCTGATCCGAAAACGGTAACAGCACCTGAAGAGGAGAATGACGGATAAATAACAGCAACAACTTCCCTTCCATACCTACAGGGCATAACCGATCGCATAGGCAGGGTCCTTAGGAAACATAACGTGCGAGTCATCTTCAAACCTCAGAAGAAGGTAGCACAAGTGGTTCCGAGTGCAAAAGACCAAAGACCACCATTAAGTGCATGGGGAGTGTTCGGCTTTAATCGCGTGTTCGGCTTTAATCTTTATGCACTTTTATTATACATTATATAATAATAGTGCGATTGTTACGTCCAGAAGGGACGATTTAATTTATTTTCGGGTTCCTTTGTTGTTATATAAATCGTTATTATTATTCAAGGATAGCCGCACGTCCCATACGGGCCCGGCAACTGTCCCGTGGAAATTGGAAGGATTAATAGGGGAAAGTAATTCTAACTCGTTATTGCTGGGGTACAAATGGGTTGAAATGTATTTATTCTCCCTCCTTACTCACTCACACCGCGTTCTATCGGGTCGACCGCAGTCGCACCGTTGCGCGGGGACAGGCCCGCCGCGCTTCTCGCTCTCAATCTTCCGCGGGGACAGATCCCCCGCGAGTCTCTCCCGCACGTCGCGCGTCGCACTTAGATGTCCTCTAATTGGATCGGGGCCTTATAGTGTGCCCCACACCCCGGTCACTAATGGTTAGTTTATATATAAGAAATGTTTTAAATAGCACTGGTGACTCTGTGCGGGTCCGCCGGGTCGTTAGCCTGGACTTATTACACCGCCGCGAGCTCGGTGGTATTAGGGCTTACTAATAGAGTCTGACGGTTCTACCCAGGTTCGCCGGATGGTTAGCCGGGACTTAATACACCGCCGCGAACTCTGCTCTATTAGGAGTTTCCTCCGACTCCAGAAGCGAACCGTGGACAAATCGGTACTGTCGATGTTTGTTGCCACCGGACCGACGTCGGCTCGGTGGCTATCAACCCGGTGGGGGTTTTTGTCCACGATCACGGAAACTTGCCCTCTCCCGGAGTCCCACGGTCGAACTCTGTGGATCAGGCGATGTCCGATCAGCAGAATTCGACCGGGCGCATCCGGTCTCGCTTTGGCGATCTCTACCCGACACCGCACAGGGACACGAGGCGACGGAGTCGCCGTAAAGCAAAAATAAAATAGGTACGGGACGTGACACCATATATTGTCGCACTATTATTCCTAGTCGCACTACTATTCCTAATACCCAAAGGTATTGGGAATAACATTTTCGCGTTTTTCAAGTTCGTGAGCATTCCTAATACGTTTGGGTATTAGGAATGCTCACGAACTTGAAAAACGCGAAAATGTTGATAACAGCAATAATAAATCAAAGAAACGTGGACATGGCAATTTCTGCTCTTGCAATGAAGATATCGAGTTACTTTTTTTTAGAAATTGCACGTTTTACAGAGCCCTACAAGAATCTGAAAGAATATTTCAAGTAGCCACAAGATTTAAATACACAGTTGCATTTGTTTATAAACAAAAATGTTAAATCTTAGAAAGAAAATCTTTTTCATAAAAAAAATGTACACGCTAATGACCATCACGTCATTTTATGTTTCCCTTGTGACCCTTCTGAATCACTTGCTATATGGAGGTGCCAGATATACGTAAATCAGTAGTTGCTTGGTAACTATATGACCTGGGTCAATAAAATTTGAAGACATCTTTTTTGAAGAAAATTTTTTGGAAAAAGCATTTTCCAATAAAATCATTGAAAAAAAGATATAATTAAAAAACCGAGTTTTTTTTAACAATCTCGGGTGGTCGCAAAACACCATTTTTTGCGAAACTTTAAGGTACATTTTTTGGGTTACCACCAAAGAACCGACAAAAAATGGGGATGTGCTGGCCTCCGAGAAGTCGGTTGAATTTCTACACATTCCGACTGGACTACAATTAGAAGTTCTCAAAATCGAGGTCCTATTGTATGTATGTTAACATTACATTTCATAAAAATTGTTGAAAGCGTTCATATTTTACGAGGTATACGAATATACTTGGATAACTTTTTGTACATAAGTAGGGTGTTATGGGAGTAATTTAGTGATTCAATATAGGAAGAATCGGTGCATTTGCATCGGTGGACATTTAGAAAGTGAAAAGAAAGGACAACTTTAAAATCCTTTTCTATTTATTTCCACAGTTGCAACGTACATCCCTGCAGGTTTTTGCGTATTACCCTTACCGGTTACTAGGTGCGCAACTGTTTCCGGGTTTTTTTGACCAATAAAAAACCGAGAATTTCAAGACAAATACAAAAAATGGTTCATTCGAAGTATTGTCCCTCGCTATTTTCACATTTTTGCCATCTCTCTGGCAATACATAAATACCGTGACAATAAAAAGACGCGCTTTGGACTGAACCATTTGTCCATCCAGTTTTGTACTGCATCGTAATTGGCCAAGTGTAGCCCACCCAAGCCATGCGCCATCGACCGGTACAAGTGATAGTCTGAAAGAGCCAGGTCTGGCAAATACGGCGAGTGCCGTAGCAGATCCCATTTCAGCGTTTTTATGGTGTCCTGGACGATGGAACTGCGATTGTACGGAGCGTTGTCGTGCTGCAATATCACACGTTCGTGCCTCGTGTCCCATTCTAGGCGTTTTTCGAGCAATGCGTGGTTCATCTTGATTAGTTGTCGGTAGCGATGCCCATTGATAGTTTCGCCCGGTTTCGGCAGCTCATACACGATTCATTTTTGGTCCCACCAAACGTTGAGCATTGTCTTTTTTCCGAAGCGATTTGGCCGTGCCGTCGATGTTGAGGCTTCGCCAAGTGAAAGCCACGATTTTCTGCGTTTGGGATTCTTGAAATATATCCATTTTTCATCGCCAGTAACAATTCGATGCAGGAAACGCTTTCTGTTCTGCCGCAAAAGCAAAACTTCGGAAGTGGCTTCCCGCTTTCCGCAAATGCTGTTTATTTGGCACAAACTTTGACATTTTCGAGGTTATAAAAAAGGTCGTTGTGCTGCAATATTTGTTTATATTACGACTGGGTATTCTTAACAGATGTCCAAGCTATAAAGACACCCAATTTCAGACCTGTATACCGACTATATGTGTCGCTAGCGCCATCCATGAGTGAAACCCGGGAACTTGGTTGCGCACCTAGTATACCCTGGCCTATCATTCCCTTCCCACACTTCGCTAATCTACACTAACCTCCGTTGCGTTCACAGCTATCTTAAACTACATTATTCCTAGTTTGCCTAGGGCACGGGAAAACTGTAGAAAACTCGTATCGGTATAGACGACCCCGTATTCTCTTGATTCCCTGGTGCACAAACTTTTAATCAAATATTTACACCAAAGTCCTTATTGGTTGATGCACCAACCGGTGCATGGCTAGGCGATCACCACTCCCCGGATCGGCCATTCCTAAAGCTGATTAGCTCGAAGGACCGCCGGAGCCGAACCCCGCCCGCCCACCACCAGTGTCAAATTGCTCTTTTCGTTTCACAGATCAGCGATAACCAGAGGATTTTTCCGTTGCCCGTTCTGAAGACTTGGCATGGGTCCTTCGGATGATAGGTAGTAGCCCGTTGCGTATGCCTGTTGAGGCGAGAAAGCACAGGCCGATAGTCATCGGATGGCGAGCTTTACAATAAATGTCGGTGTGCAGTCATTTTGTAAAAAAAAAACACTGATGAATGTTGTTCCGTAGCATAAAATTGTGCAAGTCTGAATCTCGTACATTGCTTCTGCTTCATTCGTTTGCCCCCCCCCCTGAACTTATCAGCATACTGTTTTGCACAAAACCTACCTCTATGATTTTTTATCGTCATTTCCATCGTTAGTACGTCTGTTTTCCAACTTTGGCACTCTCATAGACAAAGCTTTAGTTAAAAAAATGTGCTCACATCGTCGAAATTTCCAATATTTTTTTATACGACCTGATTCCATCGTTATCTTTCCTCGTCACTTGCGAATTATTTAAAAAAATATAAACGCACCCAAAATCGAAATTCTTTCAACGTTTCGTTTATCTGGTTAGAAACTATGCAAGTATCTCAAGTTGTGAAACCATAACACTGTACAAATATTTTATTTTCACTTGAACCTCCTCAGCATCTGATACCATTCACCAATTATCGCAAAGTTTTATCTAAACATACCATGTTCCCATATTTCTGGACGTCAAGTTAGTCAAATATCAACCGGATGGCATAGTTCATGAACCTATATACAGGGTGTCCCATTTTAATCTTACACCTGAAAATTCTCAAAAAATATGGCTCGGACGAACTATTGTGTGGAACAAAACTTCTAGGGATTGAAGGGGGACGTTTGAAAAAAATTTATTTGAGGAGCCAAAATTCGAAATGGCGGCGTTACAAAGGCTGACATGTTTTTTTTCAAACGGAAATATATTTTTTTTCATTGCCAAAAAATTTGTCAGCTGAAAACTAAAAACTTTTGTTGAAAAAATTTTTTGATAAAGTTCATAGTTTTCAAGTGAGAACATCATTTTCAATTATTTCAGATGTATCCAGGATTTGTGTGTGGGTGTGTGGGTGTGTGTGCGTGTGTAACACACACACACACACACACACACACACACACACACACACACACAAAACGGCCCTTCTCACGGCCAGGAATGCTAGACAGACAACCTCCACGTGGTGTATTCTGGGTAACGCGAATGGTCTGTAACAGACTCAGCCATGCAACCTCCTACGCTTTGGCTATCGCAAATGCCGGTGGTAGGGATAATTAGACTAAATGTCTCACGGCAAGCCGCTCAATGTTGTATTTTCGAATATATGACCACTTGAACAAAAAAAGAATCAAATTTTTTGGTTGAAAATTTTGTTCTTTGTTTTGTTTTTTTGTTCTCAAATTCGGACGATATTTCATAAGAAAATTTTGGAGGAAAATCGATGAAAAATAGTTTTTTTCCATTTCAATAGCGTTTGTGCCATTTTCAGGCCCAAAAACGTGTTTCTTTAAATCCTTGACGAACTTTGATCACGGTGGGTAGAAACACACACACACACACACACACACACACACACACACACACACACACACACACACACACACACAC